>OZ010612.1:25612968-25650468 GCA_963932145.1 Acanthosepion lycidas
AGGGCTGTTTCGACCTGAGTAGATAATGCAAAGCAAATCTGTAAACAATTCTTATCACCTCTTTCCAAATCTTTCTGTCCTTTGATAAGTCGCATACAAAAAAGTGCTGCAGGTTTTCTAAGCTGTTTAAAATTTTCATAGGGAATGATGGAATTCTGTGGTAGGCCTTTTAATAGTTCAATTTCTATAATATTGTTGGTCGTCCGCTATTTATGGATGTTGTTCTTCCATTTGTTAATGATGACAAAACTATTTCTATAATATCTATCATCCTCGGTAAGACGTTAAACTACATCAGCATCCTGAATAAGATGATAAACAACATCCAGCAGCAAGTTCTGATCAGGAAGTTTTGATGAACGTGGAACCACCTCTTCATTGTTAATAGTCCCAGGTCCAGCACCTGTTAGGGTCCCAGCTATGGGCAAATACTTAACTATTACCGGCAATACTTTTTTGAAAAAAATTATTACCAGCAATACTATTTTGAAGGAAATATATTACCAGAAACAAATTTTTGACAAAACAAAATATTACCAGCAATAAAAAATTTTGTCGACATCAAATAACCCAGTGAGGTTGAGATGCCATAAAACAAAATAATACATATTCTATTCATATGAATCTATCCTAAAAATGTTGTCGGCATTAAATAACCCATTGAGGTTGAGATGCCATAAAACAAAATAAACCAAACAAATCTAAACCAAAGAAAACACATTCTATTCATACGAATCTATCCTAAAAATGTTGTTGGCACTAAATAACCCATTGAGGTTGATATGCCAGTAAACAAAATAAACCAAACCAAACCGTAATATCTATGACCTGTTTCCAAAGCTATTAACTTGTGCTGTCTGACTTTATTAATATCAATTTCTTTATCTTGTCGCTATTTCTGAGATGAGGTATTATGTACACTATTTACATTATTCGGACTATTATCCTCATCTTTGTTGTCATATTTATTACAATGTTTCGGCCTTTCAGTATCTGTCTATATTTCTGAGATGAGGTATTATGTACACTATTTACATTATTCGGACTATTGTCCTCATCTTTGTCACCATATTTATTACAACGTTTCGGCCTTTCAGTATCTGTCTATATTTCTGAGATGAGGTATTATGGACACTATTTACATTATTCGGACTATTATCCTCATCTTTGTCACCATATTTATTACAACGTTTTCGGCCTTTCAGTATCTGTCTATATTTCTGAGGTGAGGTATTATGTACACTATTTACATTATTCGGACTATTATCCTCATCTTTGTCACCATATTTATTACAACGTTTTCGGCCTTTCAGTATCTGTCTATATTTCTGAGATGAGGTATTATGTACACTATTTACATTATTCGGACTATTGTTCTCATCTTTGTCACCATATTTATTACAACGTTTCGGCCTTTCAGTATCTGTCTATATTTCTGAGATGAGGTAATATATAAACTATTTACATTATTCGGACTATTGTCCTCATCTTTGTTGCCATATTTATTACAACATTTCAGCTTTTCAGTATCTGTCTATATTTCTGAGATGAGGTATTATGTACACTATTTACATTATTCAGACTATTGCCCTTATTGTTGTTGGCACATTTATCACAATGATTTGTGATAAATGTGCCAACAAATATGAAGACAATAGTCTGAATAATGTAAATAGTGTCCAAGTCCTTCTTTGATTTTAGTTTGCTGTGGATTTCATACAAAAACTTTTTGAATGAAAATATACTGCCTAAAAGAACATATATATATATATATATATATATATATATATATATATATATATATATATATATATATATGTTTATGTATATATTTATATACGTGTCTGATTGAATAAATTACAGACATTATGTCTGCTAATTTTTAATAAAATCCGTTCATACTCATGAATAACCTTCCGTGTATTGATGTTAAAAGATGAGAGAAATGTGCTATACCTGTGTAAATTTCTTTTATTTTTATTTCCCAAGTACTTTCGATCTTTTCCAAGATAATTAAAAATTAACCAGACTTCCTCCAAAAAGAATTTGTTGTCTAAATACACAAATATATATAACAATTATTTTAAGACATTTTTATGTCTATACATTCTTTTTATAATTGTCGGACTTTGTCCATTTCATAATGTGTGACGTCATTTGTTTACATTTGCATACGTCATGAGCAGATATGAATGTACGAGAGAGATTCATAGAAGATTGAAGTTCAAATACAGAAAATTTGACCTTGCTAACCGTACGTTACTCTGTGGCCAAATCGGTTAAAAAGGCATGTCAAGCTCAGTGACAATTCTGTATAGGATGCATGTTCGAATCCTGTTGGAGGATGAATTCTAAATACAATGTCAATCATTAACTTCTTTCTTAATCCTATTTTTTACTGCACTCTCTCCTTAATAATGTTTTCTTTCCTTGTATTATCGCACACGCTTTGGGTCTTAGTGGCTTTATTGCCTTGCTTGGAACGAAATGACTAAAAAGAAAGTAAAAATAAATTAATCAAATAAATTAATAAATAAATAAACGTATAAATTAATTAAAAATAACAGTTAATTAAATAATTAGACAAATACATTTACATGCTTATTCACATACCGTTTTAAAAGTAGCTAGCAGGTATTTTATCATCAAAATGTTTATGTTATTATTAAGAGGAAAGATTAAAGTATTTTTTGATTATTTAATTAATTTTTTTTTTTTTAATTCTTTCTAGCATGTTCTAAATTTTGGTTAAATATCTTGTTTTGTTTACGTCAGCGGTGGTCGTAATAATAACAATTAGTTTTTTTGCGCTTTTTTTCCGGTGAAAAACACATTGATTTGGAAATTCTTGCAAAAATCAAATAATTGTCTGATTTTAATGAAATTTTCAGAACCTATTCACAAATGAATGAAATTATTTTTGAATTTTCTTTTTTTTAGAAAATTTTGGTTAGAATTTTTTTTTTTTTACATGTGTTACCACCAATTTAATTCAGTTTTTAAGGCGGGAATTTTTTATTAGTTAAAAGCAGGACTCCTTGGAGAATGTAAATCATCAATATTTTATTTATTTTTTTTTTTTTGTAAAGCAGTTGAATCATTCAGCGAAAATCTGCTATGAACTGTAAAATAAAAAAAATGTAATAAAACTACACAACCCCAACTTTATCGCTAAAAATTAGCATAGCATGATGAAAAAATACCCCAAACTTAATAAAAACAAAGTCTTATCTTCTTTTTTTTTTATGGCAGCGAGTGACGTAATTTTTGCCATTAGTGTTTTTATCTTATTTAAGATTATTTATTTTTATGGACTTATGTTTCTTTAAGCAAATAAATTAAACATCATCTTCTTTTTCATTGAATTTTTTAAAGTCTGAAATACGTACATTATAAAACTTATAAATTAGAAAAAACTTATAATTGCTTTTATAAATAAGTTTTAAGGACAGTATTTAAAAAAAAAAATTGTTTCAATGAATAATTAATTTTTACAAGAATTGCTTTCACTTACATTTTTAAATAATTTTAACTAAATAATTTATAATATTAAAAAATCGTTTAAAATTCTGCATTTTACTTCAAGGTGACGGCTTGGTTATACTGTTAAGACTTAACAGTTAAGTGAAAACTACATTTAGAAATTTCATAAATTGAAAAGCTCCTAAGAGTTGTTGGTACCCTAAAATTTTGAAAAGAATTTAAAAAAAAAAAAATAGTGTATATAAACTTTAAGAGGTTGAAATTTTAATTGCTCGAAATTTCATAAATTTTTGTATGCAAAATTTCAGTTTCTTTATAGTTAACTTGAATAAAAGCAGGACTTTTTGGAGAATTTTTTAGAAATCATTTTGTTTTTGTCAAACAGAAACATCATTTACCGAAAATGTTATGCTATATGGTATATACATGTAAAAATAGTACAATATTATATATAAAAATATTGTATGTAGAAATAATAATAATAATAATAATAATAATAATAATAATAATAAACGATTGATCATCTTGTATCAGGTTGCACGATGTTGGCACCCACTGAATATAAAACCCGACATGACAGAGTGGGCCAATATCTGCACTGGAAAATCTGCAACTTCTACGGGAAGGAAACTGAAAGAAACTGGTACCAACACCACCCAGACCCGGTTACGGAGATAGAACTTGTTACAATTCTATGGGACTACACAATTCACACTGACAGAACAATCAAGGCCAACCGCCCAGATATTGTTATTAAAGACCACAAACAAAAAAAAGTGCCTCCTTATTGATATGGCAGTCCCTGCTGACTGCAATGTATCTTTGAAGATATTCAAAAAGCTGTCAAAATACAAGGACCTTGAAATAGAAGTCTCGAAAATGTGGCATATGGGAACATCAACAATCCCTGTTGTAGTTGGAGCCCTAGGACTGGTTGGAAAAGATTGCAGTAGACTAATTGAAGGGATTCCTGGAAGTCCATGCCTCAAGGAGATACAAAAAATTGTTCTGACAAGTACAGCCCGCACTTTACGAAGGGCGTTATCTATGTAATTTTTAATTTTTTTAATTTTTATTTTTTGTCAGTGGAAAGTGTCATGATGCCATTTCTAACCTTAAGCCCCTGGGTGGGACCTGGAAAGAAATGTGTAAACGCCAGAAATCAAAGATAATAATAATAATAATAATAATAATAATAATAATGAGAAGGATGATGACGATGATGAACAATGTAGTCCGAAAGTCGTGTCACCCCCTAACTCTATTCCGAACGTGTCAGCGATCTGAAATGGAAAATTATATGACAAGACTTTCGGACCATTCTGTAGAAACAATCAAATTATGCAACATATCATATATATATATATATATATATATATATATATATATATAATATGTTGCATAATATAAATTACATTGTATACCGAAAATAACTAATAGTTTTACCTTAAGTTAAAAGTATCCAACATTAAAATACACACCAATAGAACATATTTTTGTAACTGTTGAGGCGTTATGTATTTCATTTGAAACGACGTCAGAAGAACATCAACCGTTATTTTTTTTAACCAGCGTCTTTGATGTTCCCACGTGTTTAAATGAAGAAGAAATTTGAATTTTACGATTTACGTTAAAATATGAAAAAAGAAAATTGACCTATATCAAGTAATTAAATTAATATAGAGTAAAATAAAATTAAAGAAAATTGATTTATATCAAATAAATAAGGTTAATTTAAAGTATTAGGTTGGTGCAAGAATAATATCGTTTTTTGACGTATTTTTAAACGTCAAAAAACGATATTATTTTTGCACCAACCTAATATGTATATCAAAAGCTTCCGATAATGAGAATGTGCCATTCTAATTTAAGGTTGAAAATTATTTCGAAAATGACACTAAAACATTGCACTTGATTAGCGTTTAGAAGTTATGGACAATGTAAGTTCGTCTTCATTCCCGTCGCGTAGACAGAACGACCGCCATTATTGGCTTTGTTTACACATGTTTGCCTTGAGTAATCATGCGCAGAAGCTTCACTTGTGTTGATTGCTGTGCAATGCGCGAACTTTAAAATGAATGCGCGAAGTTTTAAAAGTAACCCAACATAAAAAAGTCACGATTCCAAATATATTTGTAAAAATGAAAAAAAAAAAACGAAAAATTATATTTATTTAGAAAAGCTTTCAGTTGATTCTATAACAAATTTAAACCCATTTAATAAAAAAATATTCAATTAAAACTTCATTTTTTAAAAAGCATTTTAAAATAAATAAAAAAAAAACGCATTTACAAAAATACATCGGCGTAAATTGCGCAAGAGGAGCAAGATACGAAAAGCTGTAAAAAAGCCCTTAAGTAAGTAAGCTTCCGCGCGTTATGACTTGAGGCAAACGTATGTATTAGGTTGGTTCAAAAATAATCACGTAATAATGTCGTTTTTGACGTATTTTTTAACGTTAAAAAACGACATTATTATAATGTCATTATTTTTGCACCAACCTAATAAACAACGCCAATAATGGCCGCCGGGCAACAGGAAAGAGATCGAACTTACATTGACGATAGATCGTAAACGGTAATTGAATGCAATGTTTTAATATCATTTTTCTACATAACCAGGCAATTTCGAACCAAAATGACACATTCCCAAGGTGGGGGTAGGGGGCTTTTGGTGCTTATACTGCAAATTAATTTAAATTAAGAGCACAATAAAAATAAAGAAATAATAATTGTTGATATTAATATAAGATTTGCGCAAATTAAATATGCATATATATATATATATATTTTCTCCTACTTTTTTCTTTTTTTTTTTTCTAAAAAGAATATTAAAATTTATTGAAACAAAACAACTACAGTTGACCACTGATGACAATTCCAGAACAACGTAACTATAAACAATTTTTTCTAACCTCTGCCAGCCGCAATGATGGAGAAAGCATTACCTCGAACCATCGCCAGTGAGACACGCTGCAAGAGCCACTCCGTTTCACGAGGCTCGTCTCTTAATCGAGACGTTATCGCGCTAATCCTCCGAAGGAACGCCATCGAACGAGGGCCAATAACCCCTGAAGTCTCCACTGACACAGAAGTAAAAAAAAAAAAAAAAAAATCTATCAGCAAGAGAAGAATATTTAACTATTTTTTTTCATCTCTGCGTCCCGGGCGACGGATCCTGGCTCAACTGCGGACCTGATCAAATTACCGGTCGAAAATGTATCCGCACAGGTCGCATCCCAAATCAACGACTTCCCCATTTTAAAAGGGAAAATGGTAATGCCATCCGCCCGCTTTCCATCACCGCGGTCGAGGCCTACCGGTTCGATTTGGGAAGGGAACCCAGCTGCATCCAAACCTCTTTTGATGATGTCGTTAATGGCAGCATGCCGTGGAAAGCGGCCAGCAATACGACGACAGGAGAGAGGATGCAAACCAAACTCATCGATGGAGGCTCCACATCTAAACGGTAATTGAATGCAATGTTTTAATATCATTTTTCTAAATAACCAGGTAATTTCAAACCAGAATGACACATTCCCAAGGTGTGGGTGGGGGGAGGGCTTTTGGTGCTTATACTGCAAATTAAATTAAGAGCAAAATAAAAATAAAGAAATAATTGTAGATATAATATTATGGGGTTCAATCTTACCTTCTTCGAGTAATGCACTATTCCAACTTTCATTTGTAGATTGGTTCATTTCTACTAATCACAGGTCACCCGCACGTTTGTGTTGTGAGCCAATGGAAATCGCTGATTCGCATAGTAATGTTTTTATTGGTTAAGGTTTATGTACGTAGGCGTATAGAATGGAATGTTCTTGTTACTAGGGGTGATAAGGTAAATGGACGAGTTTACAATATATACACTTAAGAGATGTGAGCGATTTAAGAAAAGAAAAAAAAAACTGCTCGAAACAATATTTCGACAGAATGTCTCTCTTTTTCCAGTTATATTTTTTTTTTAAAAATTCCAATAACTGTCTATATCTCTGAGATGAGGTATTATGATTATTTACATTATTCTGACCGTTATCCTTGCGATATTCATAACGTTTCGGCCGTTATACGCCCCGCCCTTCTTCAGGTAATTGGAATCTCGAATCGAACCCTTTATTTCGTCCACCAGGGTAGATCGTTCTAGTTCCAAGTGTCATGCCTCTTACGCATGTCTCGGTTATTTCCCTTTAACTCAACTCTCCAATTTTTTTTTGGGGGGGGGGTGTTCACCACTGCTGTAGCCTGGTATCGAACTCACAGCTCTTTGGGTCTAGTCACTGGATCTAACTAATGTCTTTATCCACTGGAGCATGTGCCCTGAAAACACCAACAATTAAGAGCTGTTTCCACGCTCCTCAAAACCTCCTGATCAGAGGCCTTGCTGTTGGATGTAGTTTATTGTCTTATCCAAGGCGCTTGTTTGTCAGATATTATTTTTTTATATATATATATATATATATTAAAGACATTTTTATGTTCAACGTTCTTTTTATAGATACAAATATTTAAGTAAATGCTCTGTTTATAATAAACAGTATTAAATAACATTTACCTGAATGTCCGAGAAATTTTCATAGAAAATATTCGTCCTTGGACAGGATTCGAACCTGCATCCTATACGAACGATCCTTGGTGGCCGAGCGGTCAAGGCACGTCAGCGTAAATGACGGTTCCGTATAGGATGCAGGTTCGAATCCTGTCCAAGGACGAATATTTTTCTATGAAAATTTCTCGGACATTCAGGCCGGTAAATGTTATTTAATACTGTTTATTATAAACAGAGCATTTACTTAAATACTTGTATCTATAAAAAGAACGTTAAACATAAAAATGTCTTTAATAAATAAATTCTCGGACTTTGTCCATTTCGTAATATATATATATATATATATATATATATATATATATAATTCTTATACAGTTTCTCATGCGATCTAATATATTTTTTTTTCGGATGATAAATTATATAAAAACTGTCCGAATGTTCTTTTCATCTGAGCGCTTTCGGCTATACATTTTCAAGGATTAAATATTTTAACTGTTAAATAAGAAATAGTTTTTTGTATGTATGTTTTATAAAATGCTTTCACTTTTTAAAACACGGTCAATATATTATGTCCATGTTCATAGTTAATATTATTTAATGTTGTTTTTTATTATTAATAAGGCCAATATTTTTAGTCTTTTTTTTTTTTTTGCATGTAGATGATGCTATTATATTAGTGTTGTCAACAAGAATAGTGTCCGGTAGCTCTCTATGAATATTTAAATGAGCTGTAATTGAGCTATGGTCAGAAAGGTGTAGAGTGAGTTTGCGTGTCAAACATGTTGTAGTGTGGCCTATATAATTATTTATTATTCCTTAATGGGCATTTAAATTCATAAATAATATTTTGCCCTATTTAATTTTGTTCTAGGAGGGGAATTATTATTTTTAACTATAAGATTGGAGGTTTTAATTTTTTTGTAATATATAAGTAACTGTAGAAGATAATTTTATCTTAACATTTTTAAAGTAATGTTATAAAAATTAAATCACTAAATAATTAGTTTACATCCCTAAGATTAAGAAAAAAAAATGAAAAATGGAAAAATAAAATACAATAAAAAAAACATAACGAAACCTAGAATGGGACTAATTAGAATCGGTTTCAATATGATTCGGTTATTTTAATGTTGTGATTTCATTTGATGTAAGTCAATAATACAATATTTATTACATAATTAAGTTGATACAGAGACGATAAAAGGATCCGTTGCCCACCGAATCTATAATACACTCCCAACTGTATTGGATCTCAGTTTTTATAAGGTAGTATTCATATAAAAAACAAATTTTATGGTAACCTAATTTTTTAATAGGTATCACTCCATGCAAGGCAGTAAAGCCACTAAGACACAAGGGGTTGCAAAAACTTAAAAGAATTAGAAACAGAAACATTAATAAAGAGCGGGAAGAGGAAAAAGTAATCAGGAGGACAGTAGACAGCGATTGACATTGCATTTAAATTTTTGTAGATTAAAGTTGGCTAGAAAGCATGGAACCGGAAGTGAGTTCCACTAGCGAGAAGTGCGAGAAAAGAAACTGTTAGCATAAAACTTACGGCTACAGCTAGCCATCTCAACGGTAAATTGATGAGATCTCGACGCCAGTCTAGTACTGACCCTAAAGTTTAAAAAGTCTAGGTAGTATAGCGGAGATCTCATCCAAACAATTACCATGAAAGTATTTATAGAAAAGACAAAGTGGCGGGCGGTCTTACGACAGTTGAAAAGTGACTGAAGCTGAGATGCCAGATCAGGACCAAGAATATTGTTGATTCTTCTTTGGATCTTATCAAGGAGCTCCTGGTAAATAGCAGGTGCATCTGACTATTTATGACAGCAATATTTTAAGCATGACGAATGTTAGACTTATAGATGTGCAAAATAGATTCCATGATAGAAAAAGTCTAGGTACTATAGCAGAGAGCCAAACAATTACCATGAAAGTATTTATATTAGGTTGGTGCAAAAATAATGACGTAATAATGTCGTTTTTTGACGTATTTTTCAACGTCAAAAAACGATATTATTGCGTCATTATTTTTGCACCAACCTAATAGAAAAGACTAAGGGGGCGACCTTACGACAGTTGGAAAGTGACTGAAGCTGAGATGCCAGATCAGGACTGATAATATTGCTGAATCGTCTTTGGATTTGCGGAGGCACCGGACCATGTGCAACAGCAATATTCTAAACATGGGCGAATGGCAGACTTATTGATATGTAAGATAGATTCTGGAGACAAAAATTGTCTAACACGACACTTTGAACCAACTTTGTTAGTAGCATACCTAGCAATGGATTCAATATAATCTTTCCTCTTCATGTCAGCTGAGAATATTAGACAGAGTAGGCGCAAAGAGTTCTTCTCCTGGAAATTAGTATCAGCCATGCTGATGGGTGGCTGAGAGGGGTCGCTCAGATCGATATGATTTCTGTTAAAGAGTCCGTTTGTTGGACCAAACTCCAGAATGCATAGCTTCTCCTATAGTTACAGCATAAAGAAGAAGTAATTGTCAGCTCTTTGCTAATCACCTCTTTTCCCTAGCTGGCTTTTTATCGCTGGCATATGATATGGGGACCACTGTAACTATGATACGCCCGCCCCCGACTCTATCCCATCTCAATTTTCATAACGTAGTATTCATATAAAATACAAATTTTATTGTAACCGAATTATGCACAATACATGGATTAAATGCAATATAAGTGAACAATTTCAATAAGAAAAATTTAAAATAAATACAATGTATCTAACTACATATTAGAGACATATCATAATGGGTTATTCCATCTTAAATAAATCAACAATGGTGGCAATTTTTAACATCAACTTGAGATTTTTCATGTTAAAAAGTTGAAGAATTTTAACACAGAATGTTGACATTATGGATGAAAAATAGTGAATTTTATGTACTGTTTTTTTTTTATATAGTGAAAAAAAGAAATTACAGATTTGGACGAAAAAAATTTAAGCCGCTACCTCACGAAAAAGAAAAAAAAAAGTTTTAAACCGAATTAACCTATTTACTGAGAAATTTAATAAAAAAAATGTAATGGTTTGAAGTAATATTAGACTTGAAGTAAATCCTTTAAAACACTTCCAGTCGACCATTTCTTTATCAATACTATATCTATTATAAACAGAATCGATGTCCCCTGAGTCTATGATACGGACCCCCACTCTTGTAGATCCCCATTTTCGTAAGGTTGTATTCATATAAAATACATATTTTCTTGTAACCTACTTATATATAATAATGGATCATATGCAATATAGGTGAACAATTCAACTAGAAAAATGGAAAATAAATACAATGTATCTAAATACAAATTAGAGACATGTCATAATAGATCATTCCATCTTAAATAAATCAAGAATGTTTTGCGTCAATTTTAAAAATTAACCTGAGATTTCTCTTGTTAAAAAGATGAATAATTTTAACACATTCAGCATTATGGATAAAAATAGCGAATTTTATATTGTGTGTTTTTCAGGACTTAGTCTGAGCAAAACAAATCATTGATACAGCCCCCTCAACATTATTACTTCTCAATTGTTATAAGGTCATATTCATATAAAATAGAAATTTTATTGTAACCTTATTATGTACAATAATGGATCATATATAATATACGTGAACAATTCAACTAGAAAAATTGAAAATAAATACAATGTATCTAAATATGAATTAGAAACATGTCATAATATTAGGTTGGTGCAAAAATAATGACGTAATAATGTTGTTTTTTGACGTTAAAAAATACGTCAAAAAACGGCATTATTACGTCATTATTTTTGCACAAACCTAATAGATCATTCCATCTTAAATCAACAATATATGTGTCGGCAATTTTTAACATCAACTTGGGATTTTTCTTGTTAAAAAGTTGAATAATTTTAACATTCAACATTATAGATAAAAAAAAAATAGTAAATTTTATACAGTGTTTTTTTTTCGAGACTTAGCATGAACAAAATAAATTGACGGATTTGGACAAAAAAAAAAAACAAACCCGAAACCCTAGAATGACCCGAAAATCTGCAAAAAGTTTTTATACTTTAATAGTCCGTTGTGCTTAGTTTAATTTGTAACGTGTATAAATGTAGATAGAAAAAAGCAAATGTTGATATGACAGCGAGGCGCACAAAGCTTTGCTCGGGACACCTGTGGGAGGGGGTAGTATTCACCGGCCCTGGGTGTTTAGTATTAAAACCGAGCAAAGAATCATAAATCTCATATTTAAAATAAAAAAAAAAATGCGTCTCGTCGGCTAGTAAATGGTTAACAAGCAATTGTTGAAAAATGTTTACTACTAAGGACTTCCTGAGATTCTGGACAGAATTATTTACAATAATGGATCATATGCTATATAGGCGAACAACTCAACTAGAAAAATTGAAAATAAATACAATGATTATTTATTGTAATCTAATCAGTTCGAAACAACCGTGAGACCTGGGAAACCGTTGCTGTAAATCGGCCTTCCTAGCGTAGGACCATTTAAGCGGGGAAACCGAGAGTTTCCAGTTCAACCATTAACATGAAGAGGATTTGCGACGAGCCGTCAGGAGGACCCAACTCGTCCAGCCGCGTCCACCACTCACACTTCTCCGTGACCCCTGTTCACAATTCTTCAGGAGTAGGATGGGCCTTCACAACCATCTCCATCACCGCTATCAGAGGGGGAGAAAGGGAATAAGGAGAGGGGATCCCAATGCTCGGATGCGAGCGCGTGACAACTACACTAGATTGTCATGTATTTACAATTTTGGCACAACGCCGTAGAGAAAGTGGGGCGAGACTGGCCAACACTGACTATCCTAAGTCTAGCTAATCTGATTTGCAATCAATTCATTCATTGTAATTTATTCAATCACCACAAGAATACATCTCTCACCATTCGATCCAATATATACCACAATACTACATATTTATAGGGATCCTACTAAAATAGCCATGACATACACATTTGGCAATATATTTTTTTTTTAACAAAAATATATAAAAAATATATGGCAAAAAATGGGTGGGGAAGGGATGGACCCAATTACGAATATAAAGTAGAGACAAACCTCTCATCAACGGACTAATAAGTGGGGATGGTTGGTCCGTTAAAGCCGATTATCCGTAGATGGGAAGGGGTTCTTTTTTAGTTATAAAACCGCTATAGTAACTACCAGCTGTTATGATCATAATGTAAATACTATAAACATGTATATATTGCATAAATAAATATATACTTAATATAGACATGTTAATCAAAATAACAAAAATAATAGATTTCTCACAGCTACTTTCTCATGCATGCGCTAATGAATCGTACTTTATATACTGTACACTCGTCTTTGTTTACAATTGAAAGGCCAGCCACCGCCGACAAGCGGTCAGTTTGAACAGTAATACTACTCGTTTTCAAATACATCGCTAGCGATTTGGAAGTTTTTTGGGTTATTTTCCTGCACAACTTTTTTTTCCTGCAGATTTTGTCCGTTGCATCCGAAGTTCGTTGAAGGGGGTTCTGTAGATGAGAGGTTTATCTGTATAACCAAAAATTCAAAATAAAAAGAATATATATATATATATATATATATATATATATATATATATATATATATATATATATATGTTAGTAGGACACAATATATACAATATATCTATCTATAAACGGCAGGGTGTGTGTGTGTATGTATGTGTGTGGGACGAATGCACGGCCGCAATTTCCGACGGATTTGCACCAAAATTTACATGCACATACTCCAAGTTAGCGAGAAGGCCAAGCCCGACTTTGCATTTCCCTACTCCCAGCGATAGTGGAAATAATCGATTTTTTCATGCTTCTACAGCAGTTTTCATGTAGTTTGCGGCCATTTTCTACTGGCCAGAGTGAGAGCCTATAGCTAGCTGCAATGAATAGGCACGAAGATTCTATTTGGCCAGCGTGAGAGCCAACAGCTGACTGACACGAATGTTAACTATCATGCAAAAAAAAATCGATAGCTGCATTCGTCACAAGTGGGAAAAATTTAAATCTGCATGGCACTTTACTCTAATTGGCTCATTCGCTTGCTTAAACTCAACGTTGATTCTGATTCTGCAGAACTGGGTCGGGTGTGAAAAAGTATTTGTTGGTAACATTCTTTTTTCATTCGGTTTTTCCAGTTACGAGTCCTTTTTTAAAGCTGATCGTTTTGTGTTCATTTTGTTTAGTTCTTTTTTCCTAACAGATTTAATGTTTAGTATAGAGCTTAGAAAATTTCGCAATGTGAGATAGGCAAGAAGTAAGGCATGTAGCAACATCAGCACGGCAAGGGCACTCCTTTAAAGGCAAGGAAGGGCAAAAATATTTTAAGTCAAGTGATAGCGATTGCTGTATGAGTCGTACGATTTTTTAATCAAGCACAGGCAACGCCGGGCCATGCTGCTAGTATCTAAATATAAATTCGAGACATGTCGTAATAGATCATTCCATGTTAGTGTGACTCTTAAACGCAGCCAATAATTTTGAGTTTAAGCCAGGAACGAAGTGGAATCTTCTGGAGCGTCAGTGGTTCAAATAAAGAAATATTGTAAGAGGCCTGGTGTCGTGTTAGTCCTGAAGATCCAGAACGTGTAATCTGTGGCCAACATAAAGAAATATTTTAAGAGGTCAGATATCGTAAGAATAACTGTGTTAGTCCGAGTGATCTAGAACCTGTCATCTGTGAGCAAATAAAGACATATTTTAAGCGTTCAGATTACTTAACGGGCGGAAAATATTCACTTGCCAAAATAAGTATTTTGATTTTAAAAACTTAGATTACAGAAAGTAAGTTTGGCCGAGTACTTTCCACCACCCTTTATATATATATATATATATATATATATATATATATATATATATATATATATATATATATATATACGTTTCATTAAATAATATAGACAAGTGTTGTCTGTTTATTTTATGTAAATTCTTTTCATAACGTCTAATAAGTTTAATAACATTGTCATTGAACGAAGAAAGAAATTCACAATATTGATCCATATTTTTAAATACAATCTAATATTGCTTAATATGTTGTAATTGACGTCTTTGATAATGGCTTATGTAAGCCGAAAGCTTAGATTGTATTAAAAAAAATATGGATCAATATTGTGAATTTCTTTCTTCGTTCAACGATAATGTTATTAAACTTATCAGACGTTACGAAAAAAATTTACATAAAATAAATAGACAACACTTGTCTATATTATTTAATGAAACGTGTATGAATGAAAAGATGCTGCCTAAATACACACAATATATATATATATATGTATATTACTTTCCACCCACCCCCTTTATATATATATATATATATATATAAAGGTGGTGGAAAGTACTCGGCCAAACTTACTTTTCGTATACTTGTATTTTGATTGGTCATTTCAGCTCATGTAATGTTTCCCCTTACAAGGGGTGGTTAATTAATTTGAACCATTTAAAACATTTATTCTACATTCAACATCATCACGTGATAAGACACCAGAGGTGTTGAAACAAAATGGCTATTTTTGTAGTGATTTTATAACATATTTATGTTATAATTTTTAAATAAATAATTATATTCGCTCTACTCTGTATTGAGCACTCTTTTAAGAATAGTAATTGTTGGTTATTAGAATTTATTCCGCATACACCAATCATATACTTGGGTATATATATATATATATATATATATATATATATATATATATATATATATATATACGTATGTGTGCGTGTGCGCGCGCGTGAGTGTGTGTCTGCTTGTGTCTGGGTGTAGGTGTATAAATATTTTGATATATGTTTTTACTGTCATCGTACAGGTGGTCCACGTAGCTGAAGACAAATTACCTGCCAGGTATTTATAGATTAGCATCGGTCAGAGGTCAGCCTTCTTGACAGATCTTCGCTTTGTTTCTGGTATTGCTAACAGATCTTAAAAGGCGACCTCGCCGACTGCCCACAATCCTTTGTGCAGTCGGCGCAGATGACCAGGCGGATTCCCCGACTATCACGTGACTTTTTCAACCAGTGGTCGAAGTGTGATAGCTCATTGTTTCGGCCCGGTCCGTCGAACCACCGCCGCCGCCGCCGCCCTCTTCCATACTTAACATTCTCCCCGTCATCCCCAATCGCAATGGTGTCTTGCTTATATTCATCGAAATTAGAAGGAAAATCGAGAAAGTTTTATTTGTTTTTATTTTATTTCATTGAGAAACATACGGTACGAATTATAAGGGCCGTATCCACTGAAGCTCTAAACTAGACGAAAAACAGAGATTGGGTAAAATATTAAAAATAATTATACATGATTATTATTTAAAAATGATTACAGTATTTGACGGCATATAATACGGACGGGTGTATAAGACGCACCCCGATTTCAGCAGGGCAAATCAAAAAAAAAAAAAAAAAAAAAATTAGTAATTAGTAAAATTAGTAAAATTATTAGTAAGTGGTACAGCCTTATGTATATTATGAGGTATTAGGTTGGTGCAAAATTAATGTCGTTTTCTCACATATGTTACTATGTGAGAAAACGACATTATTTTTGCACCAACCTAATATTTTGGTTAAAAAAAGTCGTGATTACAATTAAACGAAAAATAATAGGAAAAAAGAACATGGCTCCATAAAAACGTTATTATATTCAAAGCTAAAAAAATAATAAATAAATAAAAATCAAGCAATTATTACAATTCGGCAAAACAGTACAGTTACCATTAAAATTTTATTCATCTTCAAATCCATAAAATTTATCGTCTGATACTATCAAAACTCTGATCCTCATTTTCAATACTACTATAATCGTCGTTAAATAGTGCGTCATCTTCCGTTCCATTGAGAGCATTGCTAATGCCACACATTTTTAAAGATTCCACAACAATTTCTGGTCTAATATTATCACAAGCTTGCTTCATCCATTCGCAGACTTGTGCAAGGCTGGTTCTTTTTATTCTTCCTGTAAGTGTAAGGTCGTTATCAGGCATTGCCATCAACGTGTTCCATTGCTCCTTCATGTTTAAGTCTAAGCTAATAGGAGTTGCCAGGTAGGTAATTTCGACTGACTATCGCGAATTTTAAACCTACATATGGTATACAAGACGCAGGGGAATTTTAAAAGATATTTTTAGTAAAAAAATAAAGTGCGCCTTATATTCCGTCAAATACGGTATATATGAGTTTTGACGATTTAGTGTTAAAAGAATTAAAAAAAAACTAATAAGATAAAAATATATTTTACAAAATGAGGCGACTGAGGGTCTCTAACTTACTACGGTGGAGTAATGGATAGCGGCTCGGATTGAGGAATCGGAGTGTAGAGTTCGAATTCCATTCGAATCCATTAAATTCACTTACGTGCTAATACTCTTGGGAAGGTATGAATTCTCTTCTTCTCCGTCCAGCTATGGGTAAATAACAGAACAGACCGAGTTCTATAGCCTTGGATGGCAACTGGTCTACCGCAAAAAGAAATGGCAACCTACTGCGGGAAAAAAATCAGCCTCGTCCGTCATGTATCGAAAGATACATGATCGCCTACGCGTGTATAACGCATGGCACATAACTGACTGACTTAAGGCATGTTTTGCTGAATAATTTAGACATATTCTGTATATTTATTTTCAGAAGGATCCTTTCATACTCACGGATAAATATATTTATTGAAGGACGAGAGAAAATCGCCGTGTTGATACATATTTCTTTTATTTCCAAGTACTTTCGACATCTTGGACTGGCTTTTGGAAATTTCTATATGTCTGATCTTGAAAATAACATCTTTATAACAATTTTAAAAATAATCTCCCTCTACCTAAGATACGTCGATAATATCCTTATATTAGTCAAGAATACCGAAGAAGTTCATAACTTCCAAAAGCAATTACAGGACAATTCTGTCTTTAAGTCTACATCCGAACTTAATAATAGTAACAAGATTCCTTTTCTAGATATACTAATAAACACTAATAACAATAAATTCACTATCTCCCCATAGTCTATTCATATCTATCTATCTATCTATCTATCTATCTATCTATCTATCTATCTATCTATCTATCTGTTATAGTGGAACACACCTATTCTATAGTTAATAGACTCTCCCTATAATAAGTAGGAGTAGTAAGAGTAACGAGGGGGTCAGTCAGTGGGTCGGTCAGTCAGTCGAGGCCGAGCGACCGTTAGACGGATAATAAAATATCAGCAACCACAACTAGATTTTCTCTGCGTCATACCTATTATATGAAGTTCCTAACGTTTTGTACGTCGAACCTATTTTAAGAGCGACTTAGTACAAATACAAGCCTCCACTATCTCTCTCTCTCTCTCTCTCTCTCTCTCTCTCTCTCTATCTATCTATCTATCTATATATATATATATATATATATATATATATATATATATATATTACACGAATCAGTCATACAAAAAACAGATATAGAAGTTAATGATTTTGATCCGACGTGCAACTTTCGGACAATAACTGTGACATTCCTGTATTTATTGAACAATTTAGTTCATGCCACATTGACTGAAAAACCTACCAGTACAAAAGAATTCTCCTATTACCATATTAGTACAAAAAAGCACAATCTTAAAATTAAAAAATTCAACCTCAGTGTTGCGAGCGCACGCTCCCCTAAAAATTTCTTACAATTAACAATAACACATTTCTAAAAACATTTTTCGGATTACATCTATTTTTTCGTTGTCCTGTTATTACCGGGAAGTAAAAAAAAATAAAATCTATTTCCATATCTGAAGATGTCTGTATGAACAGATGAAAGCTTGTAAAAATACTAAAAAAAAGTCCTTATGCAACTGGAATTTATAAACAGGGATCATAACATTCATCTACAGGTTCGGGGTTGATGTACTTTATTAAATTTGTTTGCGAAGATGTATTCTTGCCATTTAAATCATTAACTTCTATATCTGTTTTTTATATGAATGATTCATGTAATGTAAATTGAACTGCACCACATATTTGATATATATATATATATATATATATATATAGAGAGAGAGAGAGAGAGAGAGAGACAGAGACAGAGACAGAGAGAAAGAGAGAGAGAGAGACATGCTTTTGCTGTCATTATTGAAGGACGAGAGAAAATCGCCGTGTTGATACATATTTCTTTTATTTCCAAGTACTTTCGACATAGTAATATCATCAAGGTATTGTTTATTACAAAATAAATATAGTAGCATTACCTATAGACTATTTAGTCTATTAAATCCAGCATTGCGAATTGCTTTTTGTCGTAGTAATCAAATTTCAGGTTTAAAGTTTGCTTGTTACAAATACAGACAATAAACTACATCCCGGAGAAGGGCCTCTGATCAGGAATTTTTTGAGGCGTGTGGACCACCCCTTAAGTATTGTTGTTTTCAGGTTCATCTTGATCCGGGGTGGTAGCACCTGTTAGATCCCCAGCTATGGGCAAATAGTGAACCCTCAAATTGGGGCCAAAAAGCTGAAAGTATGAAAATACATTTTCACATTAAAAAAAATACCAGTAATAGATTTTTTAAAAATAAATAAATTACCAGCAACAAATGTTTATAAAAGAAAAAAGAAAATACTAGCAATACTTTTTTGTAAAAAGAAAAAAAAATGATTATTCAAGCACCCAAGAAAATTAAATTTTGGCATTAAATGACCCATAAGGGGTTGATATGCTGTTAAACGATCAATTGCAAATACAGGGGTACCTCGACTTACGACACAGTTGCGTTCCTACGATGCGTGGTAAAGCGATTTTCCGTTTAAGTCGGAACGTACTGTCGATTTTCCGTGAATAAGCACTAACGCCACTCGCCTCTGCCAGCGCAGTAGTAATAAGCTAATCTATGACATAATAAAACATTTCAATGACATATGTTAGGGGTGGCGAAAGCGCGGCTTACGAGCCACATGCGGCTGTTTCAGTTTTAATGTGCGGCTCGCGGAAATATGCTGACTGATCTCCTTTTTCATCACAGTTAATATCACAGTTATCACTTTCCATTTTTGAAACAGTTCAGGGGGTGTCTATGTTAGGAATGACCAAACCGCGGCTCGCGAGACACATGCGGCTGTTTCAGTTTTAATGTGCGGCTCGCGGAAATATGCTGACTGATCTCCTTTTTCATCACAGTTAATATCACAGTTATCACTTTCCATTTTTGAAACAGTTCAGGGGGTGTCTATGTTAGGAATGACCAAACCGCGGCTCGCGAGACACATGCGGCTGTTTCAGTTTTAATGTGCGGCTCGCGGAAATATGCTGACTGACCTCCTTTTTCATCACAGTTAATATCACAGTTATCACTTTCCATTTTTGAAACAGTTCAGGGGGTGTCTATGTTAGGAATGACCAAACCGCGGCTCGCGAGACACATGCGGCTGTTTCAGTTTTAATGTGCGGCTCGCGGAAATATGCTGACTGACCTCCTTTTTCATCACAGTTAATATCACAGCTATCACTTTCCATTTTTGAAACAGTTCAGGGGGTGTCTATGTTAGGAATGGCCAAACCGCGGCTCGCGAGACACATGCGGCTGTTTCAGTTTTAATGTGCGGCTCGCGGAAATATGCTGACTGACCTCCTTTTTCATCACAGTTAATATCACAGCTATCACTTTCCATTTTTGAAACAGTTCAGGGGTGTCTATGTTAGGAATGGCCAAACCGCGGCTCGCGAGACACATGCGGCTGTTTCAGTTTTAATGTGCGGCTCGCGGAAATATGCTGACTGACCTCCTTTTTCATCACAGTTAATATCACAGTTATCACTTTCCATTTTTGAAACAGTTCAGGCGGTGTCTATGCTGGGAATGGCCAAATCGCGGCTCGCGAGACACATGCGGCTCTTTGACCTTTATTTTGTGGTTTGTCGAAATATGCTGGCTGAGATCCGTTTTCATCGCAGTCAATACCACTGTTCTCACTTTCCATTTTTATATAGAGTCTAGGAGTGTCTATGGCAGGAGTAGCCAAACCGCGGCTCACGAGCCATATGCAGCTATTTGACAATTAATGTGTGGCTCGTGAAAATATGCTGGCTAAGCTACTTTTTCATCACAGGTCTCACGTTCCAGTTTTGATAGAGTTCAAGAGTGTCTATGCCAGGAGTGGCTAAACCATGGCTCACGAGCCATATGCTGCTCTTTGACCATTGTGACTCTTGAAAATATGCTGGCTGAGCTCCTTTTTCTCCACAGTTAATATTATAGTTTTCACTTTCCATTTTTGATAGAGTCCAGGAGTATCTATGGCAGGAGTGTCCAAAACGCGGCTCGCGAGCCACATGCGGCTCTTTGATTTTTAATTTGTGGCTCGTGCTGGCTGGGCTGCCTTTTTCATCAAAGTTAATATAAAAAGTAAAAAAGGCAAATTTCAAGCTTCATAATCATTTCGTGGGTATTAATTGAAAACTAAATTTTTTCCATGTCTCGCGGCTCTCAAACATCTGAACTTTATTGTATGTGGTTCTAACATAAAGCAAATTTGGCCACCCCTGAGATATGTTAGCATTGGACACATGGCGGACATAAATATAATACTTATAATGAAAATAATGTATTAGGTTGGTGCAAAAATAATGACGCAATAATGTCGTTTTTTGACGTTAAAAAAGACGTTATAAAACGACATTATTACGTCATTATTTTTGCACCAACCTAATAGATAATGATATGAAATTGTTTTAAGCTGCTTGTATACTTATTGCCAGTTATGTCATTGGCTCTCGGTAGATGAAAGTATACAAAAATATATGCAATCTGTAGGGGATGCCATGTAAATAAGAAAACATTATTATTATTATTATTATTATTATTATTATTATTATTATTATTATTATTTCCTTTGATTTCTGTTGTAGACACATTTCCTTCCGGGTGCCAACCAGAGATCTTAGGACAGAAAATAATATTTTCCACTGATCATTTTTATATAAAAAAATAAAAATAAAATCCCACACATTTTATATAGATAAAGCTCTTCGTATTATGTGAACTGTACTTGTAAGTAGAATTTTTTGTATTTCTTTAAGGCATTGTCTAACGGGAATACCTTCAATGAATCTATCAGAAATTTTTCAATCAATCCGAGTGCTCCAGCTACAACTGGAATTACTGATATCCTCATGTGCCGCATATTTGAGATTTCCACTTCAGTGATACTTGTATTTTGATATTTTTTGAAGATCTTCAAAGACACATTAGAATCTGCAGGGACTGCCATGCCAATAAAAAAGCACATTTTGTTTTTGTGGTCTTGGATCACGATGTCTGGGCGATTAGATTTGATTGTTCTCTCAGTCCCATAAAATTGTGACAAGTCCTGTTTCTGTAACAAGGTTAAGTTCATGCCAGTTTGTAGCAGTTTCCCTCCCATAAAAGTTACATATGCAGATATGCAGTGCAGATATTGGCCCACTCTATCATGCCAAATTTTCTTTTCAGTGAATTCTAACTTGGAGTTTCCTTCCCGTAAAAGTTACATATTTTCCAGTGCAGATATTGACCCACTCTATCATGAACTTTATATTCAGTGGATGCTAACACCGTGAAACCGGATACAAGATTTTTAAGTGTTTTTTGACATTTATAACGTAATCTGGCTTATTATTATTATTATTATTATTATTATTAATAATAATAATAATAATAATAATAATATATTGAAAATAATTTTAAACTCATCCAATACCCTAATAATTTTATATTCAACGCGAAACAAATTCCGGGTTCCAACCAGAGACCTAATGTCAGAAATGATTTCATTTTCCACTGACCCTTTTTTGAAAAAAAAAAAAAAATCACTGACACACACATTTTACATAAAGAGAGCTCATTGTGTTCTTGTGAGTACAATTCTTTGTATTTTTTAAGGCATGAGCTACCAGGAAACCCTTTCATTAGTTTATTGGAACCTTTTCCAGTCAACCCGTGGGCTCCAACTACATCTGGAATAATTGATGTCCTCATGTGCCGCACTTTTAAGATTTCCACTTCAAGGTGCTTGTATTTTGATAGTTTTTTTAAGATCTTCAATGAGACACTACAACCGGCAGTAATTGCCATGTAAATAAGAAAGCATTATTATTATTATTATTATTATTATTATTATTATTATTATAACATTATTATTATTAAATGAGAGTGCAAATATACGAATATACGATGCCCAGTATAACCAACTTGGTACTCATTCTGAAAAGGATATACCACGCACAAGCATCACAGCCAAATGTGGGCGATATGTTGACAGGTTTTGATAAAAAGCAAGGCATAAATCCTTGAAGGTGGGGGCCCAGTTTGAAATAACTTCAGGCCGAGTAATCCAGTTCATCACGAAGGTCCCCGATTGAAGGTGTTTCCTAGTATCTAGATGTGACCCTGAATTCGCTTAGGAATTCAAACTTAGAAAATATAACACCCTCGACGCCCTACCATGATGCACCGAGACTGGTTCAGCTCATGTACAGAGTGCGTTAACAACTACGGATCAGGCCTAACTGGTTAAGGTCAGAGAACTGAACAGGATATTTACGGTTGCCCACATTAATTCATCAAGGAGAAAAAGCACAAGCACATGTTAACGCCCCCAATCATGTTACGATTAGAAGCTATGAGAGTTAGGTTTGCTGTAATATCAACGCATGTCTTCTTCTTCTTCTTCTTCTTCTTCTTCTTCTTGTTCTTCTTCTTCTTCTTCTTCTTCTTCTTCGCCTTCTTCTTCTTCGCCTTCTTCTTTGCCTTCTTTTTCTTCGCCTTCTTCTTCTTCGCCTTCTTCTTCCACTTCTTCGCCTTCTCCGCCTTGGATTTCTGATGTATACTCATGTCTTTCTGAGTCCCAATCGGGGAGACCTAAGGTCAGAAGTGGTATCCTGACATTTTCCCACATTTTGCATTAATAAAGCCCCTCGTAAGGTGTAATTATTATTATTATTATTATTATTATTATTATTATTATTATTATTATTATTATTATTATTATTATTATTGTTGTAATCTCATTTCCTTCCTATGGTCAGAAGTGGTATCCTGACATTTTCCCACATTTTGCATTAATAAAGCCCCTTGTAAGGTGTAATTATTATTATTATTATTATTATTATTATTATTATTATTATTATTATTATTATTATTATTATTCTTTTGTTGTAATCTCATTTCCTTCCTGTAATATCAACGCATGTCTTCTTCTTCTTCTTCTTCTTCTTCTTCTTCTTCTTCTTCTTTGCCTTCTTCTTCTTCGCCTTCTTCTTCTTCTTCCTCCACTTCTTCTTCGCCTTCTCCGCCTTGGATTTCTGATGTATACTCATGTCTTTCTGAGTCCCAATCAGAGACCTAAGGTCAGAAGTGGTATCCTGACATTTTCCCACATTTTGCATTAATAAAGCCCCTCGTAACGTGTAATTATTATTATTATTATTATTATTATTATTATTATTATTATTATTATTATTCTTTTGTTGTATTCTCATTTCCTTCCGGCCCTCAACCAGGGTTGTAAGGTCAGAAATGGCATCATAACATTTTTCCCTGTTAAAAAAAAAAAAAACAGCCTAAAATCAAACACATTTTACATAGATAAAGCTCTTCGTCATGTGTGATCTGTAATAGTAAATACATTTTTTTATATTTCTTTAAAGCTTGGGCTACCAAGGATCTGATGGTAGAAATTTCACCAATTTTACTAATCAGCATCTGATAGGTCACGGTACTAATTTACACCTGACAAATTATTTTACATGGTTTTAAAAATGTTTTCATTATTATTATTATTATTATTATTATTATTATTATTATTATTATTATATCCTTTGATTTCTGGTGTATATTCATTTCCTTCCGGGTCCCAACTAGCGACCTAAGTTCAGAAATAGGATCATAACATTTTCCACTTAGCATTTTTTGAGGAAAAAACAATCAAAAAAGATAACCCAGATTTTACATAGATAAAGCCCTTCATCAGGTGTGGGTAGAACTTGTGAGTACATTTTTTTTTTGTATCTCTTTAAGGCTTTAGCTAGCAGAAATACTTTCCATGATTCTATCGAAACCATTTCCCATCAATCCAAGGGCTTTAACTTCAACTGTAGTTGTTGACGTCCTTATGCGTCATGTTTTTTTAGATTTCTCCTTTAAGATTCTTGTATTTTGACAGATCTTCAAAGATACATTACAGTCTACAGAAACTGCCATGCCGATAAGAAAGCACATATTCTGTTCTTGTGGTCTTTAATCACGATGTCACGGGGATTAGCTTTGTTCTGTCGGGTGTATTGTAAAGTCCCATAAAATTGTTACCGGTCCTAAAATTTAACCGGGTCTGGGTGATGTTTATACCAGTCTCTTGCAGTTTCCTGCCCGTAAAGGATGAATATCTTCCAGTGCAGATATTGGCCCACTCTATTAGGCCGAGTTTTATAATCAGTGAGTGCCAATACCGTAGAACCTGATACAAGATGGTCAATTCTTTCTGGATATTTATCACAGAATCTGCATTTCCGGTTAACACAATTTTTCTGTATGTGTGTTTGGTAATTTCTAGTCAGCAAGCATTGGTCCTTTTATTATTATTATTATTATTATTATTATTATTATTATTATTATTATTATTTCCTTCGTATGGCGTCGGCTGTACTTGTTAGTGCAAATTTTGTATCTCTTTGAGGGTTTCAGGTACCAGAAATACCTTCAATGAATCTATCGGAACCTTTTCCCATCAATCCGAGGGCTCCAACTACAACTGCAATTCTTGATGTCCCCATGTGTTACATTGTTTTAGATTTTCTTTTCAAGATCCTTTTTTTTTTTTTGAAGATCTTCAAAGATACATTATAGTCTACATAAACTTGCATGTCAATGAGAAAGCACATTCTGTTCTTGTGGTCTTTAATCACGATGTCTGGGTGATTAACCTTCATTGTCTTGTCGCGTGTATTGAAAAGTATCGTAGAATTGTTACCGGTCCTGTCTCTCTAGCCTGGTCTGGGTGATGTTCATACCAGTTTCTTGCAGTTTCCCTCCCGTAAAAGTTGCATATTTTCCAGTGCAGATATTGGCCGATTCTGTAAAGCCGAATTTTATATTCAGTGGATGCTAACACCGTGAAACCGGATACAAGATTTTTGATTGTTTCTGGATATTTATCAAAGAATATAGATTATTATTATTATTATTATTATTATTTGATTTCTGGCGTTTACACATTTCTTTCCGGGTCCTGCCCAGGGACCTAAGGTTAGAAATGGCATCATGACAAAAAAAAAAAAAAAAAATTACATAGATAATGCCCTTCGTAAAGTGTGGGCTGTACTTGTCAGAACAATTTTTTGTATCTCTTTGAGGCATGGACTTCCAGGAATCCCTTCAATTAGTCTACTGCAATCTTTTCCAACCAGTCCTAGGGCTCCAACTACAACAGGGATTGTTGATGTTCCCATATGCCACATTTTCGAGACTTCTATTTCAAGGTCCTTGTATTTTGATAGCTTATTGAATATCTTCAAAGATACATTGCAGTCAGCAGGGACTGCCATATCAATAAGGAGGCACTTTTTTTTGTTTGTGGTCTTTAATAACAATATCTGGGCGGTTGGCTTTGATTGTTCTGTCAGTGTGTATTGTGTAGTCCCATAGAATTGTAACAGGTCCTATCTCCGTAACCGGGTCTGGATGGTGTTCATACCATTTTCTTTCAGTTTCCTTCCCGTAGAAGTTGCAGATTTCCAGTGCAGATATTGGCCACCTCCGTCATGCCGGGTTTTATATTCAGTGGGTGCCAATGTCGTACAACCTGACACAATATGATCAATCGTTTCTGGATATTTATCACAGAATCTGCATTTTGGGCTGACACAATATTTTAGTATATGTGCTTGATGATTCCTAGTTAGCAAGCATTGGTCCTGCGCAGCAAGGATAAAACCTTCAGTTTCAGCTTTCAACCCTGCACTACGCAGCCACTGATGGGTACGGGTTTTGTTTACGTCAGCTTGTTTGGTACGGGTAGAGTATTGGCCAGGAAGCGGTTTATCTTGCCATCACTTCTTTATCTGGTCGGTTGCATTCGTCTTTGCTGTCTTTTTTAAGTATTTTGCAGTTTCAACCGGTGTATTGTCTTTATTATTATTATTATTATTATTATTATTATTATTATTATTATTATTATTATTATTATTTCTACATACAATACAGTGTGTATTGTGTAGTCCTATAGAATTGTAACTATTTACATAACCGGATCTGGTTTCCTTCCCGTAGAAGTTGCAAATTTTCCAGTGTAGATTATTATTATTATTATTATTATTATTATTATTATTATTATTATTATTGTTGTTGTTGTTGTTGTTGTTGTTGTTTAGAGAGGAGGGTAGAAACGAACGACGTTGTTGACGTACGAAAGAGAGAAAAAATCTAACCAAAGGCGCCGTTGTTGAGAAACAGATTGTCAGGAGGTTTTTCCAACAGCACCAGACGCCTACAAAAGGGCGGAATCAAAGCAAGGAAGTCACGAAACAATGTAGTAGGGTAGAAAGATTACCTTGCCGATGTCAGTTGATCAAAGAATCTTCTTCACTCTCTCTCCCACACACAAACACATACATGTCGACATGCATACACACATATATATTCACGCTCAGACACGTCTTTAAACATGCACACATACACGCACCAACATAAACGCCCACATAAATACGCACATCCACAAACATGTACATATATACACTTAAATATAAACCATATATACTTATAGATAGACTTATATATACCGTATATACTTATAGATAGACTTATATAAACCATATATACTTATAGATAGATTTATATATACCGTATATACTCGTGTAATGGGCGATGTTTATTTTAAATACAGCAGTACTTTTTGGCTATAGTAAAATATGGATCTATAGTTTGGTCAACGGCGTAGCCAGGGCCAGCAGTACATACGCTAATTTTATATCTCGTGTATGATATGACCCCCTTAAAATTAGCATCAAAATTCACATGATACTAGAGTATATATGGTATATATATATATATATATATATATATATATATATAAATAAAACAACCCAACCTATAAGAATATTTTTGGAATTTACTTAAATCTTATCTGGATTATAAAAATAGTTAGCATATACAGTGGCCAAGAAATGGGGGATGAATTTAATTCTAAAGAATAATACAAAATTGATCCCTCACTTTCTATCATTCTTTCATTTGGGTAACTATAAGGATGTTTTGAAATTTCATCTATGAATCTACTATGGCCTATAAATGAGGGTTGTGCTTAGTACTAAAGGACAATACAAAACTGATCCCCCACTTTTTATCATCCCTTCCTTTGATTATCAGATTTTTTTTTAGTTACTGTATATACTCGCGTATCATGCGAAATTTAAAAACCTAATTTTGAAGCTAATTTGCCTACAGTAAATGGATCTAGAGTTTGGTTAACGGTGTAGGCAGAGCCAGCAATAGATACGCTAATTTTATATCGCATGTATGATGCTACCCTCTTAAAATTATCTTCAAAAGTTGCATGATACATGAATATATATGGTAATTTATTAATTATTTTATATTTAAAAAGACATAAATCTCGCTTATCGTGCGACTCCCAAATGTTCACTTATAAAAAATGATTTTATCATGTATCTCGTGTATCATACGAGTTCCTTTTTTGAGCGACCAAATTACAATAGACTCTTTTCTTCTATTAGGTTGGTGCAAAAATAATGACGTAATAATGTCGTTTTTTGACGTTAAAAAATACGTCAAAAAACGACATTATTACGTCATTATTTTTGCACCAACCTAATATCTCTTTATCCCATCTTCAAGTTAAATAAGATAAAAAAAGTAAAAGAGAATGATAAAAGTATCATTAGTAACGCTATACTCGTTGCATAAAGGCGTACAGCCATAAACAACCGAACGAGAATCAGTTAAACATTTTACAAACGGAAACAAAGGAAAAGATGCATATTCGCCATGTTTGTATTTTATAATACGATATTAATATGTGAATATTACATGCATTATTATTGGATACAGTTAAGTAAAACATCAGTTTATCAAAACCATGTTTATTTTATATATAGCTGTACTTTTTGACTACAGTAAATGGATCTATAGTTTGGTCAACGACGTAGGCAGGGCCAGCATTACAAACAATAATTTGATATCTCGTGTATAAACAGAGAAACGGGGAAGAGTCACCAACGGTTGTTCTTATGTGTGGTGTGAATCCTGGTGTAGATGATTCATACCAGACACAAGGACAACCGTTGGTGAGTCTTATCCGCTTCTCTGTTTATTTCTCGCACTGCTGATGAAGGGCACAGGCGTGTCCGAAAATTCCGGACTTAGACCCTTAATTTCGGTGCTTCATTTCTGTCTTGTGGTCAATGATTAATATTTAATAAATGTTTTTCGTACTGTTCATATTGGTACCTTTTCATCTGACCTTGTTTTATTAACCAACCTATTTTACATACTATATGATGCTCACGTAGATCGAACGTTTATATATATATATATATATATATATATATATATATATATATATATATATATATATATATGTATATAAATGAACATAGAAGTCAACACTTGGAGGCGACAGTCTGTTTCATGCTATATGCAATCGTCAGGCCACATGTGCTCTGACGATTGCATATAGCATGAAACAGACGATTGCATATAGCATGAAACAGACTGTCGCCTCTAAGTGTTGACTTCTATGTCCACTTTTATATTTACACACGCTCTATCTCTGATATTGAGCACTTTATCCCATAAATATAGCACACCTTAAGACTATATTTCTTAATATATATATATATATATATATATATATATATATATAAAGGATCTACTCTATATTGAAACAACTTATATATTTTACATACTATAAGAAGCACACGTGTACTTTATCTTGTAATTATATATATATATATATATATATATATATATATATATATATATATATATACATACATATATATATATATAGGTAGTAATCCGTTGGTATATAATCCAAGTGAATTCTATTAACACACACACACACACACACACACACACACACACACACATATATATATATATATATATATATATATATATATATATATATATATATATATATTAATTTCAATTATAGGTGTAATTATAATTTATAAATTCATGAATCATTCATACAAAAAACAAATATAGAGGTTAATGATTTAAATGGCGAGAATACACCTTCGCAAACAATATAAATAATATACACCAACCCGGAACCTGTACATGAATGATATGATCCCTGTTTATAAATTCCAGTTTCATAAGGTCTTTTTAATTTTTTACAAGCTTTCGTCTGTTCCTACAGACATCCTCAGGTATGGAAATAGATTTGTTCTTGTTTTTACTTCCCGGTAATAAGAGGACAACGAAAATATAGATGTAATCTGAAAAAATGCCATAAGAAATGTGTTAAGAAATCTATCATTCATATTCAGGTGCGAGACATGAAGCTATTGGAGTAGAAGAGACGGCTACATTTGGCAGTTTCGACATTGAAAGGGTGAGAGCGGGATGTCAGCCTAGTAGAACGCTTAAAATTCATGAAGTCTTGGAACCAGCGAAAGCAGCTCATCGGAGCAGTTACCATAAAAGTATTTATAAAAAAGACAGAGAGAGGCGACGGCGAGTCTGTGAGAGAGCGACTGTAGACGAGATGCCAGATCAGGGCCAGTTACATTGCATCTCCATGTCTGGATTTATCAAGGACCTTGAGACAAACAGAAGGGGCTCCAGACCATATATGGCAGAAATACTCCATGCAAGGGCGAATGGTTGATTTGTCGATTTGAAGGAGCGATTCCGGCAAGAAAGATTTCCTGGTGCGGCACAGGGAGCCAACTTTCCTTGCGATGGACGAAGCTATTGACTCAATGTGTTAGTATATATATATATATCACTTTCCTGTGGGCACCTCCAGGTGGTGTAATGGTTTGCAAGTTTGTCTCGCTAGAACAATTACGGCTGAGTAGTGAGTTTGATCCTCACTGGGTGCCCCATACTTTCGGCCTTGTGCCACATCTAAGCTATGATTGGAAAATAACTATATCACTTTCCCGATAAATCGATTATGATACGAGTACAGCCGGAGTCTCATGATCTGAAAGAGAACATTCTAACCGCTCGGCTGCCTTTCAAAGATTTTACACACACGCATGCGCACGCGCACGCGTATATATAGGATGCCTTAAAAGTCAATTAAGGATTTAAAATTCTAGTAATTTCAACATTTTTTTTTTTATTATTCAAAAATAATTTTATTCATAATGAAAATTCAAACACTGGATATATATTTCCATTTAATTATGAAGAAATGTACAAGGTAAATATCCTTCATTTTTGATTTCACACAGACGAACTTCGCCCAAAATTTAATGTTAATTCTTAATTCTCTCAGATGGTCGAGGAGATGATTCTGTTCAAAGTTAGTTATATCTCGGTAGCAGGTATTTCTCCAGTTTGCTCGGTTTTCAACAGCAAGTTCGAACTCCTCTATAGGGATGTTTGCAGCAGTTAAATTATATTTAAGTTTATCCTTGAAGCGTAACCAAGGATGGTCATCGTTACGCTTACCATGAAAAAGTTGGTTATACATTAGAATTTTTGGCATCAGATCATCACTCATTCTGATGACATGTCCATCTGAACTGTGATTGTATCAGAATGGACTCAATAACCCCGACACCATATTTTATGAAAAGATCAGAGGTAGAAATTTTGTCCAACCGTGTATAACCGCATATATATATATTTGCGGTTAATACTAAGAAATTAATTAATTAGAACTAATGCTTTTGATTTAATTATATAGTTAAATTTAGCTCCAGTTTTTGAAACACGGTAATTCCTGTGTAGCAAAGAAACCATATTTTAAATCTGTTAATTTATAATATTTATGGTCTGTAAATTTAGATTGAGCACTGTTTTGTAAAATAAAAATAAGAACACCAGATTATATATCTTAGTGTTCTTTCTTTTTATTATAATATATATATATATATATATATATATATATATATATATATATATATATATATATATATATATATAATAAAAAGGCTTAAACACTAATATTCCATGGACATAATTTATTCCATTGGAATTGTAAATACGATCCAATTCATCAGACCTACAAATTCAAAAAGAAAACAGAAAGACAACTCCGGAAATAAAAAATAAAATTTAGAGAGAGTGTAAGTATGAGAGTGGGGGACGAATGTTAGAGTAAATGAAAGCTATAGGGAGGGGTAACAGACGAGAGAAGAACAGGAAGGTCTAAAGATGAAGGCGGGGGGTAAATTTAACAGAGTGAAGTTTTAAAGAGGGGAGTCAAAGATGGTTTAAGTGAGAGAAATATGAATGTTGTCGGATGTCTAATACATTAAAGATGTAACCGGAAAGGATACATTTTGTGGTGACACACACACACAGATACACACACACACACACACACACACACACACACACATATATATATATATATATATGCGGTTAATACTAAGAAATTAGTTAGAACTAATGCTTTTGATTTAATTATATCATTAAATTTGAAGTTTTTAGCTTCATTTTTTGAAACACGGGAATTCCTGTGTAGCGAAGAAACCATATTTTAAATAAGAATACCGGATTATGTATCTTATTGTTCTTTCTTTTTATTATAATATATATATATATATATATATATATATATATATATATAAGTATATGATTGGTGTATATGGAATGAATTCCAATAACCAACTATTACTATTCTTGACATTCAACGTCATCACTTGATAAGACACACAGGGGACATTCAACGTCATCACTTGATAAGACACCGAGGGTGTTGAAACAAAATGGCTATTTTTGTAGTGATTTTATAACATATTTATGTTATAAATTTTTTAAATAAATAATTATATATATATATATATATATATATATATATATATATATATATATATATATATATATATATATATGATAGAAAATTTATCATTTGAACTGGCTTTTAATGCTCTGGTGCAAGCAACTTGGGGAAAGAAGATGTGGCTCTTGGGGGCACAATCTGTTGGGTTAAGTATACTTGGATGAGTTACATCACAGAATTTAGTGTGAGCGAAGCTATATCGAGTCTAATTAGTTCCCTCTTTGGCGTCGAGGACCGTTGGTCCAGTGGGTATGACGTTTGTGCCCTAAAGTAACGGTCCGGGTTCGATACGCGGAAGTGGATATCCGTTGCTGACGAGTCCAAAAAGATAGGACGAAACGGCCGTCCGGTTCTTTCTGCGTTCTGTTTTTTCGAGACTCGATTAATTCATGCATGTGCCATACGTGGTACACGCTTAGGCGATCATGTATCTTTCAATACATGACTGACGAGGTTGTCATTTCTTTCTGCGGTAGACCAATGGCTATAGAACTCGGTCTGTCCTGCTATTTACCCATAGCTGGGGGGGGGAGAAGGGTAGGATTGTGAGCACATAAGTGAATGTAATGGTTTTCGAGCCGCTATCCATTACTCCACAATGCTTCTTACTCCTGCTTATGGGGGGGGAGAGAGATAGAGAATGGAAAGAGAGAGAGAGAGAAAGAAAAAAATGGAGGCGGAAGAGAAAAATGTTATTAATAATCTATTTTACAAAAGTTGTAAAAAAAAATATATTTCAGTTTTTGATAATTTGTAAGTATTAGGTTGGTGGAAAAATAATGATGTAACAATGTCGTTTTTTGACGTTAAAAATACGTCAAAAAACGACATTATTACGTCTTTATTTTCCCACCAACCTAATATATTGTGATTACAAAATTATATCAGCCAATTTATCAGTTATGTGCCAAACGTGATACACGCTTAGGCGATCATGTATTTTTCAATGCATGACTGACGAGGCAGATTTTTTCCCGCAGCAGGTTGCCATTTCCTTCTGTTATTTTCATTTTTGACTCACTTAGACGACAAGTTGCCCATCGCACCCTGTATGTTCAAATGAGATGTCACTGTTATTTTCATTTTTGACTCATTTAGACGATATTTTATCCATCGCACTCTGTATAATGGCTGACTTTTTTTTGCAGATGACCATCTCTTCATTTGGTAGCTTTTTAATGTTTTACATCCAGAATTCTATTATTTCCATCATTATGCCTGAACTACCACACTGCTACTATTCTTAAGGCCAGCTTCACAAAGGTACAACAGCTTGGAAAACTCACTCTTATCATTCTAACAAGAAAAGAACTCCGGGTGAGGGAGATAGACTCAACATGAGGCCTACATCAAGTGCCTTGACAAGGTAATGCTGCTCTGGGCTAAGAGGGTGGTTGCTGGAAGACCCTATGTCTGGCAACAAGACTCTGTACCATGCTACGCAAGCAGGAGAACTCAGTCATGGTTATCAGACAATTTCTGTAACCCCTTACATCTGGCCACCTAAATTCCCAGACTACAAACCCCTTGATTATTATGTGTGGGTCATAGTTGAGTGAGAGACAAACAAAACTCCTTGTAACACCAAAGATGAACTGAAGGCAAGGATTATGGCAGCATTCACCAACTTAAACAAGGAGACTGTCCAGAAGAGTTGCAGGAGACCCCGAAGTTGTCTGGATGCCGTTTTTGAAACCAATGGTGATTTTATTTAATAAATTTACTGTTTAGTATTTCAAGATATTTTGGTGTAATTTTGGTAAATATCTTACTTATTATAAAACGCAGATTGTGTGTGTGTGTGTGTGTGTGTGTGTGTGTGCGTGTGTGTGTGTGTCTGTACGTTTATATATTCGATCGGATTTCCTACATTTTTCAACCGATTTCAACTAAACTTCACAGGACTACGTAAAATTACCTTGCGGTGGTTCTGATAGCGCCAAAAATGGGAACACAATTGTTTTTGCACAAAATCAATTTGATAACACGATTAAGAGGCATCACTCGCCAGAATGAAAGGGGGACAACTCATATCGAGTTATACTTATTATAAAACCCAGGTTGTTTGTGTGTGTGTGTGTGTTCGTTTATATATGGGATCGGATTTCCTACATTTTTTTTAACCGATTTCAACAAAACTTCACTTTTTTTGGCAGGTAGTGTTTCTTATTGTCTTGCACACTTTTTTCTTTATTTTTACATTCAGAATGCTTTAAAAATTCCATTTACAATAAAATTACCATTTATAATAAAATTCTATTCAATCGGTAGACTCATAACGATTGAAAACAATGTTTTTGTTTGAGTTTGGGTTTGAGTTTGGGTTTGACCAATTCGTAAAAAAACACCCAAAAAACAATAATTTTTGTCAATTTTATTTTTCAGTCTTTATGATGGTCGATACTTGATCTATCTCTTACTATTACATCCCCGGGCAACGCCGGGCTCTATTGCTAGTATCTGTTAAAATGACATGACAGTGTGATTTTCATTTTTGCGTAATTTAGAGAACAATTCATCCATCGCACTCTTTATAATGACTATATATATTTTATGCCACGTGTAAGTGAGATTGTAAAAGTGAAGCTGGCCTTAAGAATAGTAGCAGAGTGTTAGTTAAGGCAGAAATGATGGAAATAATAAAATTTTGCATGAAAAGCATAAAAAAGCTACCAAGTGAAGAGATGGCCATTTGCAAAAAAGCAAATGGCCATCTCTTCACTTGGTAGCTTTTTTATGCTTTTCATGCAAAATTTTATTATTTCCATCATTTCTGACTTAACTAACACTCTGCTATAATTCTTAAGGCCAGCTTCACTTTTACAATCTCTCTTACACATGACGTAAAATATATATAGTCATCCACAGAGAGACTGTTTCGCTGTTTCACAGCTCATCAGTGTGACAAGGCATCCGATTCCTTCAATCTGGGATCGAAACCCGACCGATTTGGAATCAGCCAGAAATTCTACCCCTAAAATATCGTTGCACGGCAGAGAGAAAGGGAAAATTTAACGTTTTTACTATGCGAAAGACACCATTATATATATATATATATATATATATATATATATATATATATATATATATATATATATATATAAGTGGACACTAAGGTTAACACCATGCAGCAACAGTCTGTTTCATGCGTGAACGCAATCTTCAAGCCATGTGTCTTGTGTTATGGCTCGACTATTTATATGTGCTTCTCAATTATTTTTTAAGCATTACGCCCCGAGCAAGGTGTGAAGCCACTGGGATGCAGGGGGTTGCAGAAGATTTGGAACAAGTGCAGATAGGAGTGATAGAGGAAAGGATGAGGAGAGGGATAGTGGATAGATCAAGGTAACTGGAGATGTCGATTGACATTACATTTGAATAGTTGGAGATTATAGCTCTCAGGGAAACAGTAATTGGGGTGTTCCACAGGCGAGAGGTGCGAGGTATGAAGCTATTGGAATAGAAGAGACGGCTACATTTAAAAGTTTCTTCAGTGTAGGGGTAGGAGCGGGATGCCAGCCTCGTAGGGCGCTTGAATTCATGGAGTCTGGGAACCAGTGAAAGCAGCTCATCGGAGCAATTACCATGAAAGTATTTGTAGAAAAGACAGAGGGAGGCGATTAAATCTAATAAATAAATAAATAAATCTAATACTAAATAGATAAAATATAGACGAACATTTTAATTTTATCGTTTGGAAAAATGGGAAGGAGAGACATGATTGTCTCTTTATTTATAAGAATAGTACTATAGATCATTGCTTTTGCCATATGAAACTGGATAGGAAGAGACAATATCATATCTTTTGAGTTTACCAGTATCACTGCTAGCTTTCTTTAGAGCCATGACTGAGGACTAATGAAGAGGAAAAAAGTCACAGTACAATAAAATAGGGGAAAGAAAAGCACAACGCAACGCACGAATGTATACAATATGGCGATCGAGTAAGAAATAATTCCGTTCGGGTTAACTCGGTTCGAATCGGCTCGGTTCGGCTCGATTCGGCTCGATTCGGCTCGGTTCGGCAATGTTGTTCGAGAACCGAAATTTTGTTCGATAACCGAGGCATTTTTATCTGGAATATTCTGTTCGAAAACCGATTTCTTCGACATGTGAGACGTTCGACAACCGAGGTTGCACTTTAGTTATTATTTGAAGTTATTGGATTATGTTGTTTGTTATTGCTTCTTACTCATTACTTATTAATTATTACTGTATTATTTGTTGTTGACATTTACATATGTTCAGTTTATGTGTGTCTCCGAGGTTTATTAATTTGTTTATTATTGACTTAATTTGATTATTTATTCATATTTTTTATTTCAATTCGTTTAACTTTTGGCTGGGTTTGATTATTTGCTTAGTTTAAAGTATTCGCTTAGTCGAAAGAATGTTTTTTTTTTATTGCATTGTATACAGTGAGTATATTTGCATTTTTTTATTATGGTATTTTCCAAGTTATTCGTATTTGTTAGCGATTTT
>OZ010612.1:25652968-25717968 GCA_963932145.1 Acanthosepion lycidas
TAAATAGATAGATAGATAGATAGATAGATAGATAGATAGATAGATAGATATAAACTGATAGAAAGAAAATATGAAGACATTTAGATAGATATAAACAGTAATAGTCAAGGGACGTTTTTAATACGCTTGTTTCCTCTCTGGTTGCAGGTGAACTTACTCGTCTTTTATTTTGTTTGTGGGGCTTAAAAAGGTTAGGAATTCACTCCCGGATATGATTCGGGCCTTTCCATTCGACGAGGAAACAAACTTCGCGTTGACTCGCGAAAAGGTCCGTAAAAGAATTTGTCTCTGAGAATTGAAGATTATTTGAATTTTCTTTTTAAATGTTTCCTAGTTTTCTATTGGCCGAAAAACATTTTGCATCAAGGTGTGAAATTTGACGAGTTTTGTTTTGAATTCTCTTTTGCGTGGGTGTTAAGCAATGTTTGTAAATTTGAGTCTTTTTTTAATTTCTAACAAAATCAATGAGTCACTGCTTAGCATTTGAATTTTAAATCTAGATCTTGTTTTGTTCACTACAATAGAAATAAAATATGAACATAGATAGACAGATATAAACATAGATAGATAGATAGATAGATAGATAGATAGATAGAAGGAGGGCATGGAAAACTTAAACCACACGCTGCATATTATGGGAAAAAGAGATAGGGGAAGACAGCGAGGCACTAACCTGATGAGTTTTGGTGAATGGCAGGCGGAACTGGATGTCAAAGCATAAGCAAAGTGATAAAAACTGTAGTGTTAAAAATAGATGGGAAGTTGGGGAGAGCTTTGAACTGAAAGTGGGAAATGGGGACCGGACAGCCGGATACAAATGTCGTTCTCTGCTGCTGAGTCCTCAATGGTTTAAATGCCATCGAAGAAGGGATGAATTTACTTATTTTCCCTCTCGCTATCGGTGATACAGCAGGATGGTCTTTAGCGATGGGAGGCAACCAGTCTAAAAGAACAAATTTGAATTCCAAAACGGTGGAGAAGGCAACGGGAAACCACTCCATCATCTTTCACAAGAATGGTTATGAAGAAAAGCAAACAAAACAGTCTCCGATAAAGTGTCTAGTATGGTGTCATTGATAAAGGAAAAAATAGAGGATGTCACAATGTTCGTGAATGGAAACTCCATGGATATTGACGACTATTACCGATTATCATGATTGTCTACTCCTCTCACACTTTGCCTGTATCTTCTCATTCTCTCCCTTATTCCTTTCAATACAAATAAGGTTAACACTTGTCTCATGCATCTGCTCTCCTCTCACACTTTGCCTGTATCTTCTCATTCTCTCCCTTATCTCTTCAATACAATTCAGTGTTTCCATTATCTCATGGCTCTGCTCTCAACTCCCTATTTGACTGTACCTTCTCATTCTCTCCCTTATCCCTTCCAATGCAAGACAATCAATTATCTCATGTATCTGCTCTTCACTCACTCTTTCCCTGTATTTTCTCATTCTCTCCCTTATCCCTTCGAATACAATTAAGACTATCCATTTTCTCATGCATCTGCTCTCCTCTCACCCTTTGCCTGTATCTTCTCATTCTCTCCCTTATCCATTCCAATAAAAATAAGGTTATCAATTATCTGAGGCATCTAATACTTTGCCTGTATCTTCTCATTCTCTCCCTTATCCCTCCCAGTACAATTCAGTCTTTCCATTATCTCATGCCTCTGCTCTCAACTCCCTATTTGACTGTACCTTCTCATTCTCTCCCCTATCCCTTCCAATGCAAGACAATCAATTATCTCATGCATCTGCTCTCCACTCACTCTTTCCCAGTATCATCTCATTCTTTCCCTTATCCCTTCGAATACAATTAAGCCTATCCATTATCTCATTCATCTGCTCTCCTATCACCCTTTGCCTGTATCTTCTCATTCTCTCCCTTATCCATTCCAATAAAAATAAGGTTATCAATTATCTGAGGCATCTGCTCTCCTCTAATACTTTGCCTATATCTTCTCATTCTCTCCCTTATCCCTCCCAGTACAATTAAGTTTTTCTATTATCTCATGCATCTGCGCTGCTCTCACACTTTGCATGTAACTTCTCATTCGTACTAAAAATATAGAAGTTATATAATGAAATAATGGAGTATGATTTTTAATCCAAGATATTACTTATTTATTACTCGTTATTTATAATGGATACTCGTATTTGAGTCGACATTCAGTTATTTTTGAAACACTGTTTAAAAAACGCTTATCAACCAAAATAACTTTTGAAGTAATATATATATATATATATATATATATATATATATATGTATAAACGGGTTTCGATCCTATAGGCAACAGGACGTCTAGCCACACTGATGAACTGTGATACAGCGAAACAGTTTGTCTGTGGATGACAATATATATATATATATATATATATATATATATATATATATATATATATATATATATATAAACTTTATATATATATATACATAAATAAATTTTGAAGTACTATATATATATAAATATATATATATATATATATATTGATAGAGGTATCAACAATAACTTTTCATGTAATATATATATATATATATATATATATTGCTACAAGTGTCAACAAAAATAACTTTTGAAGTAATATATATATATATATATATATATTATAACATTATATATATATAACCTTTGAAGTAATATATATATATATAATTATATTTTGATACAAGTATCAACAAAAATAACTTTTGACGTAATATATATATACATATATATATATAGCCGCCTTTCGATCCTACATAGAGGCAACCAGACGTCTAGCCACACTGATGAGCTGTGATAAAGCAAAACAGTCTGTCTGTGATTGAGAATATATATATATATATATATATATATATATATATATATTGATAGAGGTATCAATAAAAATAACTTTTTATGTAATATATATATATATATATATATATATATTTATACAAGTGTCAAAAAATAACATATGAAGTAATATATATATATATATATATATATATATATTACTTCCAAAATTATATATACATACACACACACATATATATATATATATATATATATATATATATATATATATATATATATATATATATAAATATATATATATATATATATATATATTGATACAGGCATCAACGAAAATATGTTTGGAAGTAATATATAGTAAAAATGAAATTATTTTCCCCTCAACAGGAGTAGATAGGTTTGATTATTGTACTGTTCACACTTGCAGTACCCTGATTAGGACTGGGTTCCCCGTACATTCTGAAGTCTTTTCATTCTCTTCAGGAGGCACTGTGGAATAATGGATAGCGGCTTGAATCGAATCCATTACATTCACTTACGTGCTAATACTCTTTAAGGTATGAATCCTCTTCTTCTCCCTCCAGCTATGGGTAAAATTCAGTACAGACTGGGTTCTATAGCCTTGGATGCCAACTGGTCTAGAAGCAGAACAACTCTGAATTCAAAACCTGCCCTTCAAAAATTGTAAATGGTTCTGCACAAAGATTTCACCAATATAATCAAATTCCATGACCTGGTGTCGGGCTCTTGGTTCCTAGGAAGTGATCTGCTTCACCCTCATACGACGAATTCGACGGGAGAGTTGAAGAATATATATATATATATATATATATATATATATATATATATATATATATATATATATGCTAATCACAACCGTCAACAACGTAGAAGCAGTTAGCGTTGAAAATACAAACATCACCATCAACATGCCCACAAAAAGAACCCAGCTTAACCAAAGTGGTGGGGAGAAGGCCCAGACCAATGATAAGTCTATGTGCGCGTCTACACACATGGGTATCTGTTCGTATGTGAGGAAGTATAAGTTTGAACATCGCCACACATAAAAAGCTAAGATCCCGACACCGAAATTGAATTACAACTGCGTATGTATATATGCCTGAACGCATCGAATTGCTTATATGGATGTGTTGGTCCGAACTAAAATACGTACACCTGTAGGCGTGTGTGTCTATGTGTATGAGAGTGTCATCCTGAACAAGTACAGAAGTAAATTCCCCCTCCCGCAAATACACATAGTCAAACTAGCATAAATAGATATAATTTAAAAAATAAACCAGTTTGTCTGATGATCGCAAAAGAGTGAAACTCTGCGTCACAAATCATGTCCATACATCTTATGCTAGCTCTATCATTGATATTGAGTGCTTTCCAGTAAGTACTGCATATATATATATATATATATATATATATATATATATATATATATACTAGCAGCATGGCCCGGCGTTGCCCGTGCTTGATTCAAAAATCGTACGACTCATACAGCAATCGCTATCACTTGACTTAAAATATTTTTACCCTTCCTTGCCTTTATAGGAGTGCCCTTTGCCGTGCTGATGTTGCTACATGCCTTACTTCTTGCCTATCTCAAGAATTCCGAATTTTTCCTAAGCTCTATACTAAACATTAAATCTATTACGAAGAAAGAACTAAACAAAATGAACACAAAACGATCAGCTTTAAAAAAGGACTCGTAACTGGAAAAACCGAATGAAAAAAGAATGTTAACAACATATACTTTTTCACACCCTACCCAGTTCTGCGGAATCAGAATCAACGTTGAGTTTAAACAAGCGAATGAGCCAATTGGAGTAAAGTGCTATGCAGATTTAAATTTTTCCCACTTGTGACGAATGCAGCTATCGATTTTTTTGCATGCTAGCATGCTAGTTAACATTCGTGTCAGTCAGCTGTTGGCTCTCACGCTGGCCAAATAGAATCTTCCTGCCTATTCGTGGCAGCCAGCTATAGGCTCTCACTCTGGCCAGTAGAAAATGGCCGCAAACTACATGAAAACTTCTGTAGAAGCATGAAAAATCGATTATTTCCACTATCGATGGGAGTTAGGAAATGCAAATTCGGTCTTGGCCTTCTTGCTAACTTGGAGGATGTGCATGTAAATTTTGGTTCAAATCCGTCGAAAATTGCGGCCGTGCATTCGTTACACACACACACATCCTGCCTTTTATAGATATGTGTGTATGTATATATGTATATGTATATGTGTGTGCAAATATATAGAAAAATAGGAAAGAACATTACGTTAGGTAAATTAAATAATCTTTAAACATTATGACGGCGTAACAATAATGCCAATAACTTTCTATTGCTGAAACAGACTGGATATGCGTCTAATGAATGTCGTCATTCGCTTTAAAATAGACACCCCGATCCTACCTTGACTTGACCTCTTTCCGAAAGTAACTGTTGATACAATTTGTTAACCCTTAAGCCTCTTATTTAAATAACTGCTTCAGCCGTTTCCATAGTAATTAATTTTACGAATGAATATGCTTATGAAGATGCGTAAATTTCAAGATTAGTTATTCCAAAAATTTCGCTTAAGGATGAAACAGAGCTTGATACTTTTAATTCAATTTAATTTTAATAATTATATTGAAGTTTTTGGCTCTTGTTTTTGAAACGTAAGAACTCTTATGTAGCGAAGGGATCATATTTTTTAAAAATAATTATATATATATATATATAAATATATATATATATATATATAATTTAAAAACAAAAACAGACCACTTTAAGGCTCCATTGTAATAAATTATTTCAAAAGAGACTTATTTTTCGCTGGATCTTCTGACATCACTTTCAAAAGGTGAAACGAAAAATGAAATTAAAATTTACACTTTTGACGGGCATTATTAAGATTATATAAGTTGACATAGAAGGTGGTAAGGAATGGTGTGAGGGACATGGTCGAGTTTAGAGAGGGAAGGGAGAGTTTTAAAATTTATTTTTATATTTCTTTTTATTATAATACTTAATATTGGGGAAGAAGGGGTAAGGATCAGACATTGACTTATTTAATTGGCCAACTCAACGGAAATGATATGGGAAAAGGGAAAAGAGAAAAGAGGGAAAAAGAAAAAAGGGGGAAGTAAAGAGAAAAGAAATGTACTTAAGTTTTTCGAAGGAAGAAGAGGGGTGGTATAGCTTTAGCAATTTAGATAAAAATAGATTTTAACGTTTGATAGTAATTTAAATGTTTAAAAAACCCCACAAATAAATTAATTTAATGCTTGTTAGCAATTTAAATATTCAACTTCTCTACAAATAAATTAGGGATTTAATATAATTTGAATACTATATTAATAAACAACAATAATAAAAAAAAATAAAATGTTACTAATTATTGTGAATGACTGTTAAGGTAAAATCTTTATCAATTAGAATCTAATTCATGAATTTAATTTGTATCTATTTTTAGATGGGTAATATTTCTTAATTAAAGTTTAGTTTTCAAATCAAGATGGAGTAAGATTTGAAGGTAATAGTAAAAAAATTGTTTTTTCATACATTAAATTCACTCTGAATTAACATTGAGCTCTCAGGATTTCATCCTCCTTGGGATTATCCATACGGATTACCAAGATTTTCGTTACTTAACGATATATATATATATATATATATATATATATATATATATATATATATATATATATATGTGTGTGTGTGTGTGTGTGTGAATATTTTTCAGTGTTAGCGATTAATTATTAGGGCAGGTTGATTTCTAACTTTCTGAGAAAATGAACATTACAGTCGATGCAAAAGCTGATGTTTGAGATACTAAGTGGTGAGAACCGAAATTTAAATTCAGTTTTTGTTAATTTTTGTCCAGTGAGTTTTAAAAATTGTCGTAAAACATATACAGATATTCTGAATTTACGCAAGTTTTTGCTTAATTTTTTTTTTTTTTTTTTTTGCTTAAATTTTACTATTTCAAGAATAAATCCAAATAAAGTTAATATCTTTTGGATTAGACACATTGAATGGAAAATATATTCAAACCAGAATTCTAATTTTGAATCACCACAAGCAAAATATTAGGTTGGTGCAAAAGTAATGACGTAATAATGTCGTTTTTTTACGTTAAAAAATACGTCAAAAAACGACATTATTACGTCATTATTTTTGCACCAACCTAATATGACATTTTTTTTTACTGTATGCGATATGTAAAAACTGTGTAAAAAATTGTAAAAGATTACAAAAAGTCTACTCAATGAATAAGATTTGCTAGATCCTTTGTTAAATCGTAATTAATAAAAACAAAAAATAGATAAAAGTATATATAACCCCATAATACTGATGGACACAAATTATAATACAAAATGTTTTAAATTTGCATTGTTTATTGATAATCACACTAAAACTATTACACTGTATGACATTGCATCATAATATATCTACTTTGTTAAGTATAATTTCCCTTTGAAGTAAATAGAGGTCTTATTTAATTACTCACTGATTTAGTAATAGTGTGTTTGTGCCGTTTATCTTGTCCAATTTGTAAAGCTTCAGTAAATTATAAATTTGTAAAAAGCTTTGCTATAAAGCGTTCACTGTTCAGCGAAATGTTTTTCCATCGCTACGATTTTATAGTGGTGTTCATGAATATTCATCAGGATAGCGGAAAAGTCAGGCAAGTTCATGGATACAATTTAATGACTAATAAGCGAAAGTGAGTCAGAGATATTGTGCAATGGACGATGAATCATTCATGTGTAGAGTGAGCCGTCTTGATAACGTTGTTGCAGAATAAACAACATATACATTAGCTTTTTTTTTTTTTGACGAAAATGCTATCTCCCAAGAGGCATTTAAATTGATATATAATGATGGTTTTCTGCAATAGGTTAATTAGTGGGGAGGAGTTATTATGGATTAGTATTTATGAGGGTTTTTTTTAAGGATTTTTACAATGCATCTGATTAAGATATAAAGATCTATATATTTGGGGTGATTTCAGGAATATTTTGTTTTAATTTATATTAAAATTTGTAATAGACCGCCTTATTTGTTCATCAACAATGTCTGAAAAGTCATTATTAACACGAGTTGGTTTAATATTTTTAGTAGAAAATCTTTGGGGTGGGGTGAATTAACTTTAGCACAATTTATTAAATTTTGTATAATTGCTATTTTTTCGTAGTTAGATCATTTACTCTTATAATTAAGAGTGCATGAGTTTATGCTAGTAGCTTTTTTATATTCTGCAACAACATTATGAACACGGCTTACTCTCCGCATGAATACATATATATATATATATATATATATATATATATATATATATATATATATATATATATATATATATATATTAGGTTGGTGTGAAAATAATGACGTAATAATGTCGTTTTTTGACGTTATACGTCAAAAAACGACATTATTACGTCATTATTTTTGCACCAACCTAATATATATCTATATATATATGTGTGTGTGTAGAAAATAGGAAAGAATCTTTAGGTTAATAATCAAATGTTCTTTAGTATTTTTGTTTCATTTGAACAAAAACAGTACTCGATGCAACAGTAGAGTCGATATTATTATTTTAAAAAAAAATGATTCCATCGCTACATAAGAGTTCTCATGTTTCAAAAACATAAGCTAAAACCTTCAATTTCATTTATAGAAGTTAAATTAAATTAAAGCAGCTAGTTCTGTTTCACCCTCAAGCGAATTTTGAAACAATATATATATATATATATATATATATATATATATATAAGGAAAATGAAATCGACTAGCCAATTCTTTCACTTTTTCTCTTCATATCTTTATTTTATCTCTTCCTCTCTCCCTCTTCTCTTCGTCATCCTCCCCCGCTTTCTTCTTCTTCTTCTTCTTCTTCTTCTTCTTCTTCTCGATATATATATATATATATATATATATATATATATATATATATATATATATATATATATATATATATACAAGTATATAATTGGTGTATACGGAATGAATTCCAATAACCAAAAATTACTATTCTTAAAAGAGTGCTCAATACAAAGTAGAGCAGATATAATTATTTAAAAAAAAATTATAACATAAATATGTTATAAATTTTTTTTTAAATAATGATATATATATATATATATATATATATATATATATATATATATATATATATATATATATAATCCTAGTGATCTAGGAACAACCTACCATCTAGAATGTTTTATACTCTGCTCTACTGAGCGTATTGAGCACTTTACGCTTTTTCTTATTTACTCGATTGTTTTCTTTTTCTTTGGAATAGAAATTACGGCAATAATAATAATAATAATAATAATAATAATAATAATAATAATGCAGAAAATGATTGACGTAATTCTTCCAATATTTTTCATTACTTATGAGCGCAATTTAAGATTTTCGACAATGTTCAATAATATTTCAACAGTATGTCTGTCTTCAAGTTATTTTTAAAAGAAATGTTTTTCAAGTATAAAAATATATAACTGTTACATTCCGTACATATGGACACTAATGGGTAAGTCCCAAGTCCCATAAATTAGACATTATTGTCCCAATCCTCATAAGTTGGACACTATTGTAAGTCGGGGTAATATGCTGTCTCGCGGTGGTTTACCTACTTCATGCCGCTGGCGAGTATTGTGTTTTGTCGATATTATAAAGATTACCATTTCATTTCCAACCTTCGTTTTGGTTATTACTCATTCAGTAACCTTTTTTAGGTTACAACAATAACTCTACAAAAGATTATAAGTCTTTGTGTAAATGTCGCTTGTCTTGAGAAAACGGCTGTACTGGTAATCAACACGTCAAAACGAATGAAACGCCGCCAGCGGGAAGTCATGTGACGGAAACGTGCATAATATGATAGTGATCTTGCTAATCTTGGAATTTAATAATAAATCTTGAGTTAATAATAATAATAATAATAATAATAATAATAATAATAATAATAATAATAATAATAAATAAAAAACTCTGCATGACAGAGTAGGCCAATATCTGGACTAGAAAATCTGCAATTTTTACGGGAAGGAAACTGTAAGTAACTGGTATGAACCTCACCTAGACCCGGTTACAGAGAGAGGCACTGTAAAAGTTTTATGGGACTTTAAAATACACACAGACAGAACAACCAAAGCTAATCACCAAGACATCAGGATCAGAGACCGCAAGAACAAAATGTGCTTTCTTATTGATATAGCAGTTACTGCAGATTGCAATGTATTTTTGAAAATCTTCATACAAATATGAAAATACAAGGATCCTGAAGTGGTAATCGCAAAACTGTGGCAAATGAGGACTTCAATAATTCCAGTTGTAGTTAGTTGGAAAAGGTTCTGATAGACTTATTGAAGGGATTCCTGGTAGCTCATGCTTTAAAGAAATACAAAAAATTGTACTTACTATGACAGCTCACACCTTCCGAAGGGCTTTATGTAAAATATGATTTTAGATTTTCATTTTTTTTTTTTTTTTTTTTTTTTTGATCAGTGGAAAAAGTTATGATACCATTCCTGACCTTAGATCCCTGGTTGGGACCAGGAATGAAATGAGATTACAAAAGAATAATAATAATAATAATAATAATAATAATAATAATAATAATAATAATAATTACAACTTACAAGGGGCTTTATTAATGCAAAATGTGGGAAAATGTCAGGATACCACTTCTGACCATAGGAAGGAAATGAGATTACAACAAAAGAATAATAACAATAATAATAATAATAATAATAATAATAATAATAATAATAATAATAATAATTACACCTTACGAGGGGCTTTATTAATGCAAAATGTGGGAAAATGTCAGGATACCACTTCTGACCTTAGGTCTCTGGTTGGGACTCAGAAAGACATGAGTATACATCAGAAATCCAAGGAGGAGAAGGCGGAGAAGGCGAAGAAGAAGAAGAAGAAGAAGAAGAAGAAGAAGAAGAAGAAGAAGAAGAAGAAGAAGAAGACATGCGTTGATATTACAGCAAACCTAACTCTCATAGCTTCTAATCGTAACATGATTGGGGGCGTTAACATGTGCTTGTGCTTTTTCTCCTTGATGAATTAATGTGGGCAACCGTAAATATCCTGTTCAGTTCTCTGACCTTAACCAGTTAGGCCTGATCCGTAGTTGTTAACGCACTCTGTACATGAGCTGAACCAGTCTCGGTGCATCATGGTAGGGCGTCGAGGGTGTTATATTTTCTAAGTTTGAATTCCTAAACGAATTCAGGGTCACATCTAGATACTAGGGAACACCTTCAATCGGGGACCTTCGTGACGAACTGGATTACTCGGCCTGAAGTTATTTCAAACTGGGCCCCCACCTTCAAGGATTTATGCCTTGCTTTTTATCAAAACCTGTCAACATATCGCCCACATTTGGCTGTGATGCATGCGCGTGGTATATCCTTTTCAGACTGAGTACCATTTTGGTTATATTGGGCATCGTATATTCGTATATTTGCTCTCTCATTTAATAATAATAATAATAATAATAATGTTATAATAATAATAATATAAAAAGAATGTTAAACATAAAAATGTCTTTAAATAATAATAATAATAATAATAATAATAATGCTTTCTTATTTACATGGCAATTACTGCCGGTTGTAGTGTCTCATTGAAGATCTTAAAAAAAACTATCAAAATACAAGCACCTTGAAGTGGAAATCTTAAAAGTGCGGCACATGAGGACATCAATTATCCCAAATGTAGTTGGAGCCCACGGGTTGACTGGAAAAGGTTTCAATAAACTAATGAAAGGGATTCCTGGTAGCTCATGCCTTAAAAAATACAAAAAATTGTACTCACAATTACAGATTGCACGTTATGATGAAGCTTTATTTATGTAAAATGTGTGCGTGTTTTTTTTTTGTTTGCTATTTTTATTATTTTTTTTTTTTTACAAAAAAGGACCAGTGAAAAATGAAGTCATTTCAGACATTAGGTCTCTGGTTGGGACCCGGAATTTGTTTCGCGTTGAATATTATGGTATTGGATGAGTTTAAAAGTATTTTCAATGTAATAATAATAATAATAATAATAATAATCTCAAAAATGTCGCATATGCGAACATCAACAATCCCTGTTGTAGTTGGAGTCCTAAGACTGGTTGGAAAAGATTCCAGTAGACTAATTGAAGGGATTCCTGGAAGTCCATGCCTCAAGGAGATATAAATAATCGTTCTCACAAGTACATCCCACACCTTACGAAGGGCATTATCTACGTAATTTTTTTTTTTTTTTTTTTTTTTTTGTCAGTGGAAAGTGTCATGATGCCATTTCTAACCTTAGGTCCCTGGGCAGGACCCGGAAAGAAATGTGTAAACGCCAGAAATCAAATAATAATAATAATAATAATCTAGATTCTTTGATAAATATCCAGAAACAATCAAAAATCTTGTATCCGGTTTCACGGTGTTAGCATCCACTGAATATAAAATTCGGCCTGACAGAATCGGCCAATATCTGCACTGGAAAATATGCAACTTTTACGGGAGGGAAACTGCAAGAAACTGGTATGAACATCACCCAGACCAGGCTAGAGAGACAGGACCGGTAACAATTCTACGATACTTTTCAATACACGCGACAAGACAATGAAGGTTAATCACCCAGACATCGTGATTAAAGACCACAAGAACAGAATGTGCTTTCTTATTGACATGCAAGTTTATGTAGACTATAATGTATCTTTGAAGATCTTCAAAAAAAAAAAAAGGATCTTGAAAAGAAAATCTAAAACAATGTAACACATGGGGACATCAAGAATTGCAGTTGTAGTTGGAGCCCTCGGATTGATGGGAAAAGGTTCCGATAGATTCATTGAAGGTACCCGAAACCCTCAAAGAGATACAAAATTTGCACTAACAAGTACAGCCGACGCCATACGAAGGAAATAATAATAATAATAATAATAATAATAATAATAATAATAATAATAATAATAATAAAAGGACCAATGCTTGCTGACTAGAAATTACCAAACACACATACAGAAAAATTGTGTTAATCCGAAATGCAGATTCTGTGATAAATATCCAGAAAGAATTGACCATCTTGTATCAGGTTCTACGGTATTGGCACTCACTGATTATAAAACTCGGCCTAATAGAGTGGGCCAATATCTGCACTGGAAGATATTCATCCTTTACGGGCAGGAAACTGCAAGAGACTGGTATAAACATTACCCAGACCCGGTTAAATTTTAGGACCGGTAACAATTTTGTGGGACTTTACAATACACCCGACAGAACAAAGCTAATCCCCGAGACATCGTGATTAAAGACCACAAGAACAGAATATGTGCTTTCTTATCGGCATGGCAGTTCCTGTAGACTGTAATGTATCTTTGAAGATCTGTCAAAATACAAGAATCTTAAAGGAGAAATCTAAAAAAACATGACGCATAAGGACGTCAACAACTGCAGTTGAAGTTAAAGCCTTTGGATTGATGGGAAATGTTTTCGATAGAATCATGGAAAGTATTTCTGCTAGCTAAAGCCTTAAAGAGATACAAAAAAAAACTGTACTCACAAGTTCTACCCACACCTGATGAAGGGCTTTATCTATGTAAAATCTGGGTTATCTTTTTTGATTGTTTTTTCCTCAAAAAATGCTCAGTGGAAAATGTTATGATCCTATTTCTGAACTTAGGTCGCTAGTTGGGACCCGGAAGGAAATGAATATACACCAGAAATCAAAGGATATAATAATAATAATAATAATAATAATAATAATAATAATAATAATAATAATAATAATGAAAACATTTTTAAAACCATGTAAAATAATTTGTCAGGTGTAAATTAGTACCGTGACCTATCAGATGCTGATTAGTAAAATTGGTGAAATTTCTACCATCAGATTCTTGGTAGCCCAAGCTTTAAAGAAATATAAAAAAATGTATTTACTATTATAGATCACATATGACGAAGAGCTTTATCTATGTAAAATGTGTTTGATTTTAGGCTGTTTTTTTTTTTTTTTATCAGTGAAAGATGTTATGATGCCATTTCTGACCTTACAACCACGGTTGGGGTCCGGAAGGAAATGGGAATACAACAAAGTAATAATAATAATAATAATAATAATAACACCTTTAAAGCCATGTAAAATAGGTTTTCAGGTGGTAATTAGTACAGCAATCCGTCAGGTGCTGATTAGTAAAATTGGTTTAAATTTCTACCATGAGAGAGCTTTAGTAACCTGTTGGGATGTGTCGGCTGGCGATTAGATTCTTCAGATTCTTAAAGCTGAAAAGGACTGTTGGACGATATATAGGCACATCATATGTCTCTCTATATATATATCTCACACACATATATATATAGGAACATCACACACTCGCACACACAAGAGTTTGTTTTTGTTTAATCTACAAACAATTTATCAATCTATGCATCCATCTACCCAACTCCCCTCCACGCTGTCTCGTGCCTCACCCCCACACGCTTCTGTCCGTGATCGTGTGTAGCGACGTTGGTAAGTCTCTCTATATAAGTGTGTAATCTACGGTTTACTGTCAACATTAAGAAAGATGAAACGCCGTGTGGACAGAACAAAGCCGAACTGGATACGTTATTTACAATCTTCGCTTTTCCATGAAAATTTTTCAGATTATTGGACCAACGAAAAAGCCAAGGTAATTTCATATTCATTGCTTTTTTTTTTTGCTTGATATTTATTTTGATACGAATTATTGAGAGAATATAAATACACAGGGTGTCTATAAAGTTCGTGTGCACTTTAAAAAAATTATAACTTTATTTGTATTTGCGATGTAAATAATCTGTAAAAAAAAAATGTTATAAAGTTTAATGTACCTAGTTTTAAGTATAGCTAAAATAACTAATGTGTATCTTTGTAATTCACCCCTGAGGTTATTCTCGGAGGAGATCGAAAGTACGTGGGTAGGAAAAACAACGGCGCTTTTCTTATGTCGTATGTTTACATCATAAAATTTAAAGATCGTACAGTACATAACCTTTACGATTTTATCACTTTAAACGTTATTTGAGAGGATACCCGTATTTGAATAGACGTCTCGAAGTTATACTATAAGGTAAAAGTCTTTAATATCCTGGTAGGACATAACCTTAAGATTACTTTCAATCATCAAAAAGATTTGGTGTTGACCCGCTTATACAGCATTAACCGTTATATTCCCCACATATATGCATAAACTAAGCCTCTTAGTCTGTAAACCTCTACCTCGAGTGGCTCCTGGGACTTGCAAAAGAGGAACACAACTATATATATATATATATATATATATATATATATATATATATATATGTATGTATGTATATACAGGGTGTCCATAAAGTTCGTGTGCACTTAAAAAATTTGTAACTATATTTGTATTTGTGATAGAAATAATCTGTAAAAAATGTTATAAAGTTTAATGTACCTAGTTTTAAGTATAGCTAAAATAACTAATGTGATTACATTACTGTAAATCAATTGGCAAATTTTTTCCGTGAACTGCAAAATCGTATTACCCTTTGTATTGCTAATGATGGAAGACATGAGGAAACTTAAATAAAATTTCAATAAAACCTTAAAAAATATAGATTTACTTCTTTCTAATCCCTTTTACAATTTATTTCTATCGCAAATACAAATAAAGTTATAAATTTTTTAAAGTGCACACGAACTTTATGGACACACTGTATTTTACTAGAAGCCTAAATATAGTACAGTGACGTGAGACTTTAACGAAAAAATATACATACATATATATATATATATATATATATATATATATATATATATATATATATAATTACATGAATCATTCATACAAAAAACAAATATAGAGGTTAATGATTTAAATAGCGAGAGTACATATTCGCGAACAATTTCAATAAGTTACACTAACCCCGAACCTGTATATGAATGATATGATCCCTGTTTATAAATTCCAGTTTCATAAGGTCTTTTTTAGTTTATACAAGCTTTCGTCTGTTCCTGCAGACATCCTCAGGTATGGAAATAGATTTGTTCTTGTTTTTTACTTCTCGGTAATAAGAGGACAACGAAAATATAGATGTAATCTGAAAAAATGCTATAAGAAATGTGTTATTGTTTTGGAACGTGCGGTCGCAACGCTGAGTTTGAATTTTAAATTTTAAGGTTGTGTGTTTTTGTACAAATGTAGTAATAAGAGAATTCTTTTGTATTGGTAGATTTTCCGTCAAAGTGGCATGAACTATATTGTTCAATAATTACAGAAATGTCACACTTATTATCCGAAAGTTGCACGTTGGATCAGTTATTTTAATTTCGATTATAGGTGCAGTTAATTATATATATATATATATATATATATATATATATATATATATATATATATATATATATATATTTAAAGAGAGAAAAAGCCCCAAACGCTTTTTATTATAATGTAGATATTTTTTAAATACTTTATTTGATATCTGTCTATATTTCTGAGATGAGGTATTATGTACACTATTTACATAAAGGCGTTAGTTAGATCAAGTGGCAGGACCCAAAGAGTGTGAGTTCAATACCTGGTTAAGACAGTGAGAACTTTCAAAGGGGAATTAACAGGAGATAACTGACAACTGAGAACCTGGAGAAGCGAATTAACAGGAGATAACTGACATCCATTAGACATGATACGTGGAACTAGAACCCAGTACCCCAGTGAGAGAAATAAAGGGTTCAGTTCGACATTCCAACCACCTGAAGACGGCCGGCGCGTACAACGGCCGAAACGCTGTGATAAACATGGCGACAAAGATGAGGACAATAGTCCGAATAATGTAAATAGTGTACTTTATTCGATATATTTTGCTGTAAGCGTTTCGGGTCATGTGGTCATGTGGTCATGTGGTCTTCGTCAGGCGAGAGAATGGTTATTTCCACAGATTATTTAAAGGAATGATTTTTTTTCTTCATTTGTTACGTACTTTAAACATTGTGCTTCGTATGTAGTAGTAGTCAACGGAATCCATATTGGACTGGCCGAAGATTGATTCAGATGAGTATATTTATTGTTTATTATTATTTCTTTGGAATTTTTACGCAGTTACCGGGTTTTCCTATATATATATATATATATATATATAGCCAAACCTAGTGAGCCAGACAAACCTACCCAGGTTTCACCTAAGCGGATCGTCAGGGAAAGCTGGCTCCAGCTGGCTGCAGCTTTCCCTGACGATCCGCTTAGGTGAAACCTAGGTAGGTTTGTCTGGCTCACTAGGTTTGTCTAGGTATGTGTATTGAGCTCTTTTTAGTTAATTGTTTACTCGTGTCGGTTTTTTTTTCTTTGGGCTTTGAATCTGTATATGTGCGATTTTTCGACAGACTTTCATGTTTCTAGCTCTTTCTTTTTTTAAAACCTTTTTTTCCCTGGGGATTGATTTGATTATTGGCAAATCAAAAATTCGAGGGTTTTTCGAAACGAGTCTAGTTATATATATATATATATATATATATATATATATATATATATATATATATATATATGTGTATATATATATATATATATATATATATATAGATATATATATATATGTTTCGTACAACTAACCTGAAGATCATTTGTCTAATTTTCCTTTCTGTTCATGCCTACCTATGTTATGTCTGAATCTAACTTGGACTGGATGGATTCAGATGACTTCTACTAAACACAAAAGACAATGGTTAAAAGATTCAGCATAAGAAGGAAAAATAATTCCTTTAAATAATACGTGGAAATAACCATTTTTCGCCAGATGAAGGTCACAAGACCCGAAACACGTGTAGCAAAATATATAGAATAAATTATTTTAAAATAAAATCAACATCAAAATAATAAAAAAAAACTTTTGTGGCTTTTAAAATATACACTTTTCTCTTGCCGGAACAACTATCAAACCCTTTCCTTATATATATATATATATATATATATATATATATATATATATCAAATATGTGGTTCAGTTCAATTTATATTACAATGAATTATTCATACAAAAAGTAGATTAGTAAAGTTAATGATGTAAAATGGCGAAATCCTTTCGCAAGCAAATTTTTAAAGGTGCATTAACCTACAAATCACTCGATGAATGTTATGATCCTTGTTTTGAAAAATTATAAACTGTATAAGGTCTTTCTTTAATATGCAAGTACTTTCAACTGTACATTCAGTCATCTTCAGGCTTGGAAATTATTTTGTTTTTGGTAAAATGCAGGTAGCATCCGAGACGAAAAAATTAAATGCGAATCGAAACATGTTTTTTTTTTTTTTGAAATGTGTTATTGTTAACGGATAGTTTATGCCACATTGACTGATAAACTCTTAAAAAAAAAGAAAATTCTCTAATTGCCATATTAGTAAAAAAAAAAAACACGCTCTCTTAAATTTTCAAAAAATTCAACCTTAGCGTTGCGACTGCACGCTCCAAAAGTTTGTATCCGATTCGCAATTTTCATGCAAGCTTCATTAAATATGACAGACAAAATGATTTGATTAAGTTTTTATATAATTTCTCATATGATCTTATAATTTTTTTTCTCTTTTCCGTTGAAAATTATACAAAAAAAGTCCAAATGTTTTATTTTTTCGAGCGCTTTCGGCTATACATTTAGCCATTTTCATGGATGAAATATATTAACTATTAACTGGATTTAGATTACTGTTTTGAAAATAAAACATTCTATAATATTAAATACATGCATACAACAATCTATTTCCAGATAATATATTTCATCCTTGAAAATCGCTAAATGTATAGCCGAAAGCGCTCGAAAAAATAAAACATTTTGACAGCTTTTGTATAATTTGTCTAGGAAAAAGAAAAAAAATCGTAAGATTATATGAGAAATTATATATAAAAACTTAATCAAAGCACCTTGTCTGTCATATTTAATGAAGCTTGCATATATATATATATATATATATATATATATATATATATATATAGATAGATAGATAGATAGATAGATAGATAGATAGATAGATAGTCGACCAATGAAGGCTCTGTAAAATGAAGAGCTGTTCAACGTTTACTGTTTACTGAACAACCTACACATGGAGAGTTTATAGTGTTCATGCCTTCCGCAGCACAAATCACACTCTCTCCATCAAAACACCAAGCTTTTATTGGGGTATGGTTTGCCATATGTAAGATGCTAAAGTGATCGCAGGTTTTACATCGGAATTTTCCTTTTTCTAGGGAGATGTCCGAACAAGGGCTAAGCGGCCTCTCTCTCTCTCTCCCGCGCCCGGACACAGTCCCAGTTATTCCTACATCCCTTATATATCGACCAATTTGTCAAAATTGATTGCAATTCACGCACATATAGATCAACCTATAATAAATAAGCCCCCAAAATATTAATATGAGATAAATCTTCGTAGATAAAACCAAAATATTATACAGGACACCAGGCAAAGAACAAAAGAGAAGAAGTCAACATTAAATAAGATATCTTTCTCCACAGGGGACCAAATATTCTGTTTTTAAAAATGTACATAAATATAATAGTTTGACCGTTTAAATGACGCTATCATAATTTGAAATTGACTCAAACTTGACTTGAAATTGACGCAACCTTGACTTGAAATTGACGCGAACTTGACTTGAAATTGACGCAAACTTGATTTGAAATTGACGCAAACTTGATTTGAAATTGACGCAAACTTAACTTGAAATTGACTTGAAATTGAAGCAACCTTGACTTGAAATTGAGGCAAACTTGAAATTCACTGAAACTTGACTTGAAATTGATGCAAATTTGACTTGAAATTGACTTGAAATTGAAGCAACCTTGACTTGAAATTGAGGCAAACTTGAAATTCACTGAAACTTGACTTGAAATTGACGCGAACTTGACTTGATATTGACGCAAACTTGACTTGAAATTGATGCTATCTTGACTTGAAATTGACGCAAACTTGATTTGAAATTGACGCAAACTTGACTTGAAATTCACTGAAACTTAACTTGAAATTGAGGCAAACTTGACTTCAAATTTACACAAATTTGACTTGAAATTGACGCAAACTTGACTTGAAATTGATGCTATCTTGACATGAAATTTACGCAAACTTAATTTGAAATTGACTTGAAATTGAAGCAACCTTGACTTGAAATTGAGGCAAACTTGACTTGAAATTGAGGCAAACTTGACTTGAAATTGAGGCAAACTTGATTTGAAATTGACTTGTAATTGACGCAACCTTGACGTGAAATTGACGCAACCTTGACTTGAATGTGGTTCCAGCAAACACAAGAACGCCAGGATTAACCAAAAGAAGTTGCGTAAACATATGCAAGGTACAAGCATTGAAAAGGAACGGAGCCACATTCGAAAATCCTCGGGAAAGAAAAAAAAATCAATATAAAGTATAAAGATGAACTTCAGAAAATTTAACGATCACCTGAAACAAATAAATCATTAATTTGAAAAAGATAAAAAAATATAGATAGAGAGAACTTCTTGATATTATTCTACCAAAAATGTTTCAAAAGAAAATCTCGAGGTTCTTGATAGGCTCCAGAGGCGGATATGCAATGTAGTTGGCTCTGCTCTGGCATCTCGTCTACAGTCACTGTATCACAGACGCGCCGTCGCCTTCCTCTGTTCTACAAATACTTTCATGGAAATTGCTCCGAGGAGCTGCATTCTCTGGTTCCCAGTCGTCATGAGTTCAAGCGCCCTACGAGGCTGGCATCCCGCTCTCACCCCTTCACTGTCGAAACTCGTAAATGTAGCCGTCTCTTCTACTCCAATAGCTTCATGTCGCGCACCTCTCGCCTGTGGAAATCCCTTCCCTTTTCCCGTTTCCCTGTGAGCTATAATCTCCAGCTATTCAAGTGTAATGTCAATCGACATCTCCAGTTTATATAGATTTATACACTATCCTTCTCCTCATCCTTTCTTCTATCACTCCTATCTGATCTTGCTCTAAATTTTCTGTAACCCCTTGCTTCCTAGTGGCTTACCGCCTTGCTTGGGGTGAAATGCTGAATATATATATATATATATATATATATATATGCATAAAGTGAGTAAAATCTGTATAAATGTTGCACATACTCATGCGCTTTCAATACACACACATGCACACACACACACACACATATATATATATATATATATATATATATATATATATATATATATATATACATATATATATATATATATATATATATATATATAAAAGTAAACATAGAAGTCAACACTTAGAGGCGACAGTCTGTTTCATGCTAGATGCAATCGTCAGGCCACGAGTGCTGTTATTTTTCTCGGCTATAAAACAGACTGTTGCCTCTAAGTGTGGACTTCTATGTTTACTTTTATATTTATACACGCTCTATCTCAAATATTGAGCACTTTATCCCATAAATATAGCACATCTTAACACTATAGTTCTTCATCTTTATATATATATATATATATATATATATATATATATATATATATATAGAGAGAGAGAGAGAGAGAGAGAGAGAGAGGGGGGGGTTCATTGAAAACAATTAACAAGTCACTGCTATTAAGCATTTTATTATATACTAGCAGTAGAGTCCGGCGTTGCCCGGGGATGTAACAGTAAGAGATAGATCAAGTATCGACCATCATAAAGACTGAAAAATAAAATTGACAAAGATTATTGTTTAAGCTTGACAGACACGCATGTCTTAATTAGTTTTCTTTTTTTTTTCTTTTTTACGAATTGGTCAAAGCCAAACTCAAACAAAAACATTGTTTTCAATCGTTATGAGTCTACCGATTGAATAGAATTTTATTATAATCAATTGTTTTGTAAATGGAATTTTTAAAGCATTCTGAATGTAAAAATAAAGAAAAAAGCGTGCAAGACAATAAGAAACACTACCTGCCAAAAAAAAAAAAGTAAAGTTTTGTTGAAATCGGTTGAAAAATGTAGGAAATCTGATCCCATATATAAACGAACACACACACACACACACACACACACACAAACAACCTGGGTTTTATAATAAGTATAACTCGATATGAGTTGTCACCCTTTCATTCTCGCGATGCCTCTTAATCGTGTTTTCAAATTGATTTCGTGCAAAAACAACCGCAAGGTAATTTTACGTAGTCCTGTGAAGTTTTGTTGAAATCTGTTGAAAAATGTATTTGTTTGTTTGTTTGTTTGGGGATTTATGGTATATCAACCCCTGTGGGTTATTTAATGCCAAATGCAGTTTATATGAATTTTAAATGCCTATTTTGTATGGAATAAAAAATGTATAGCTGGCAACATTATTCCTTTACGAAAAGACGTAGAGCTGGCAACATTATTGTTTCAAAAACATAGAGCTGGCAACATTATTTTTCTGAAAACATTATCTGAGACCTTGCTGTTGGATGCAGTTTACCGCCATACCCAGGACTTTTGGACAGTAAGAACCACAAAAGAAAAAAAAAACTGTATGACAAATATAACTCAATGGCACCCCACGCATAATAAGCCATGGCGGTTGCAGTCTGGAGAGTTATGTAGCTAGATGTAAGGGTTGATGTGGGCGCAGAAATTGTCTGACAGCCATGACTGGGATCTTCTACTTGTGTGGCGCAGAGTCCTGTTGCCAGACATAGGGTCTTCCAGCAGCCACCCTCTTGACGCACGGCAACACTAACTCCTCAAGGCACTTGATGTTGAGTCTGGGGCCCCGTGGGAAGATGAATGGAGGCATAACGTCGCCATCACTTGTGATGACTTCAAACATCTTCGTAATCACCATTAGACTCATCAAACTCTTTTCGAGTGCTCTGCACTGTCCTTAGATTGACACCCAAACACTCTGAAATGTTCGTATTGGTGCTTCCGACACGAATACCAAGCAGTACATCATGCCGTTTCCAAATCTTTGACGGAGTGAATTGCGTCATGATGCTTTTTTCCCCACAGACAGTGCCCAACTGAACCTACTATACTGTGCCGTCGACAAAATCAAAAAACAAATAACGGGCACGCGCGAAATTAAAAATATTAATGACGGCAATTTACCAATCGCACTATATATATATATATATATATATATACATATATATATATATATATATATATATATATATATATATGTATATATATATATATATATATATATATATGGAATATTCCTGTAGAAAAAGACAATATGTATAAAGGTAAAAGACAATAGGAAAACTATTATTAGCCTATGCGTTTCGCCGAATGTGGACTTTTTCAAGGAAGTAACGAAATGAAATTATTGAAAACAAAGTAACTATTAACAATAAACAAAATGTCTTTAGCAACTAGGATTTAGAAAACGCTATTGTATTGTCAACTGAAAATTACGTCAAGTACTGTCACGTGTAGAATATTGTTTCTATTGTTGTGTTGACGGATTGATCTAACAATTTTCTTTTGATTTCTTGGTTTAGTTGTGTACGTTGGCTTGGGGGAGTAGTAATTCTGTTAGAAAAAGTGAAATAGGGAATATATATATAAATATATATATATTAGGACAATCTATGAGAAAGTGGAACAATTTTTTCGAGTAAAGCGTTTCGTCCTTCATCGGTCTTCATCAGACTAAAGTGTGTACGGTGATGTGATTACACATACGCATGAAGGAGAAGGGATGCTGGAAATTTAAATTTAAATTCATTTTTTAAATATGTATTTTGGGTATACAGTCTAGCTTATTTGATATATTTTTATTTTTATTTCTGTTTGTTTTATCACTTTTTTTTTATTAAATATCTCACATTGTGATAATCGAATGGTGAATCTGACCATAAATTTACTGAGGATGATCTAGCGATTAAAGCACTTTCTATACATTTTCGTTATATGGGTACGAGGCCGAGTGGTTAGAACATTCTGACCTTGATACCCGGGTCCGAATCTCTCAGTGGTCGATTTGTCAGGAAGGAGTCTTCCCGATGTTATCATCTTAGAGGGGTCGACCCAGCGTGCCTGACCTAAATCCTGTGAGTAAAATTGGTTAGACGGAACCCTTGGGGCCGTTGATAGCTGTGCTAACACGAAGTCGCAAGTCATCGTGACCGAGATCTTGAGCGTGGTGGCCTTGTTCGAAACTGTTGATCACGCTAGATAACACGCTCTTACTCAGAAACTGTAACTAGGGTCTGCTCAGTTGCATAATTCTGGGTGCTGAATAAACACAAATGCACCTGAGCAAACGTCTGCAATAGGGATGGGATAGCCGCTCTAGTAGACGGGTATCCTCGAATATGAGTGGCCAGCTATACATACATTTTCACCTTAGTAAACTGTTTTCTCTATTAAGAAGTTTGGCCACCCCTGCATCATGCTCTCCCTTTCAGGCATCATAGCCGCTTTTCACAGAGCATGCCTTTTAATTTGTGAGTAAGCTTGATGCTTGTCTTCCTTTATCTGAAAAGAAATGATAATCAGAAAAAAAGCTAAAAGAAAGAGCTATTAAAAGACGTATCCTCAAACAAATACACACGCACGTACATATATAAATCAAATATATATATATATATATGAAGAAATATACTCTTATGGTGTGCTATATTTATGGGATAAAGTGTTCAATATCAGAGATAGAGCATGTGTAAATAATAAATATATTTCAAGTATAGGTGCAGTTAAATTTATAATTACATGAATCATTCATACAAAAAACACATATAGAAGTTAATGATTTAAATGGCGAGAATACATCATAGCAAACAATATAAATAAGATATACCAACCCCGAACCTGTATATGAATGATATGATCCCTGTTTATAAATTCCAGTTGCATAAGGTCTTTTTTAGTTTTTACAAGCTTTCGTCTGTTCCTACAGACATCCTCAGTTATGGAAATAGATTTCTTTTTGGTTTTTACTTCTCGGTAATAAGAGGACAACGAAAATAGAAATGTAATCCGAAAAAATGCTTTTAGAAATGTGTTATTGTTTTGGAACGTGCGGTCGCAACGCTGAGTTTGAATTTTAAATTTTAAGGTTCTGTGTTTTTGTACAAATGTAGTAATAAGAGAATTCTTTTGTATTGGTAGATTTTCCGTCAATGTGGCATGAACTATATTGTTCAATAATTACAGGAATGAAATAACTGATCCAACGTGCAACTTTCGGATAATAACTATCGCATTCCTGTAATTATTGAACAATATAGTTCATGCTACATTGACTGCAAAAACCTACCAGTACAATAGAATTTTCCTATTACCATATTAGTACAAAAACGCACAATCTTAAAATTTAAAATTAAAACTCAGCGTTGTGACCGCACGTTCCAAAACAATAACACATTTCTAAAAACATTTTTCGGATGACATCTGTATTATATATAACGGGTAGATATTGTCTTGGGTAATGAGTCTACGGTGGTTTGCATACCAAGGACAAAAACCCACACTTCCTGCTCCATTCACATTTAGCTGCTCTTATGGATGGCCAAACATGCTTAATATAAGAGTTAAATATGATAAAGTTCAAATGTTTGAGAACCGCAAGACATGGACAAAATTTACACATAAGTTTTTGTTACACATTAACATTAAAGTTACGTTTTAGTCCAATGGGATCTCAATTCATACCCAGTAAATAATTATAAAGCATTAAATTTTTCTCATTTACTTTTATTATCTGTGATGAAAAAAGAAGTTCGATCAACATATTTCTACGAGTTACATATTAAAGGTCAAAGAGACGCATGTGGCTCGCGAACCGCATGTGGCTCGCGAGCCGCATGTGGCTCGCGAGCCGCAGTTTGGCCACCCCTGCACTACGCTCTGCTTTTCAGGCATCATCTTGCTTTTCATAGAGCGTGCCTTTTAATTTGTGAGTAAGCTTGATGATTGCCATCCTTTATCTAAAAAGAAATGATAATCAGAAGTGCTAGAAGAAAAAGCTATTAAAAGATATATCCTCTTATCAATTAATTGTAGTTTTTTTGTTTTTTTTTTAATAAAGATTGTGGTCCTTCTCGTTACGGTGAGTATGAAGTGGGTTATTTGTAAAAGATCCTAACTGTGTTCATGTCTTTTATTTAAATTACTTGACGTTTGTGTATTCCTTGTGGCAAGTATTACAAGCGATAGAGTAAGTTTCTCCTTCATGTTTTTTGGCTTATTGACTCTTAGGAAGGAAGTTGGGAGATATGGCATCTCCTTCGTTGCTCACAACTCCCAGAACCATTAGAGTTGCCGGAAACTTTATGCGCATGACCGTTGGAACAATCTTAGGGTCTATGCGTAACCAGCTGTCATTTTTTCGGTTGACCTTTTAATATAGACCAAAACATTTCTCTTCAGAGAGAAAAATAAATATTCCCGGCTTTTGATGCTTCAACTTACCTCAACATGCACTCTGCGAGGATCAGGTGGCTATCTTTTTGACTTTGCTGGCATGAACAGGCTTCTCCGCATCACACGTGATTTATATGAAAGGTCTTCATGCTAAAATTCTTCCGATAGAGTGTTTTGAAAACTTGATCAACTTAGCGACTGCATTAATCGATTTCTCGGATTCTTATTGATAAGTTTCTGCACATATTTCGTACAAATTTGTGCGTCCTGATGGTATTAGGATTCTCAGCAGGCGTTACTGTTCTAGAATCCCCGTCGGAGAATTCCACCTCTTTACGAACATTGACAACAAAAGAATGTGCAAACCCAAATATCGAAAAGTTTGTTCATTTTAGAAAAATCATAGCAGAAAGAAAAATGGAAATATAACACGGGAGTTATGCCTAAAATACTTGGAGATTACGAAGTCATTATTTAACAAACAATAAAATAATTTCTTTCACTTTATACACACACTCAAACATATATATATATATATATATATATATATATATATATATATATTTATTTATTTAAAAAAAATTATAACATAAATATGTAATAAAATCACTACAAAAATAGCCATTTTGTTTCAACACCTCCGGTGTCTTATCAAGCGACGATTTTGAATGTAAAATAAATGGTTTTAAAAGTTTCAGATTAATTAATGATTCTTCGCAAGGGGAAAACGTTGTTACAAAGGCTAGAATGCCCAATCAAATACAAGTATAGGAAAATTCAAAAAGCTTGACAAAGAAGTAAGGTTATAATAGCTATTCAGATCTTTAAAATAGGGGTAATATTAAAAAAGAAATTATTTTAACCAATTATTCTAAATTTATTCTAACCAATTATATAAATAAATAATTATATCTGCTCTACTCTGTATTGAGCACTCTTTTAAGAATAGTAATTGTTGGTTATTGGAATTCATTCCGTATACACCAATTATATACTTGTATATATATATATATATATATATATATATATATATATATATATATAACTCTGTGTGAAGAAAAATATGCGGAAAAAACAAACAAAAATCCTAATATGCAATTATGCTGTTTTAATGTTAATATAATGTCAACGTCGGACGTTTCGGTCTAATAGACCATCTTCAGGACATATTCATAAAACATAGACATTATATTAACATTAAAACAGCATAATTGCATATTAGGATTTTTGTTTGTTTTTTCCGTATATTTTTCTTCATACTGTCGGATCTATATCTATATATTTGCTTACATAACTCTGTGTGTGTGTTGATATAATAGGAAAGAACTGTTAATTGATGATCCGAAGTTCTTTAGTATTTTTGTTTTTATTTTTAAAAATATAGTGCTCAATACGGAAGTAGAGCTTAGATTATAATTATTTTTTTTTAAATATGATTCCATCGTCACACAGAAATTACTATGTTTCGAAACTGGTCATCCATATTCAATTATAATTTCACTATTAAACCTTAACTGTTTCATCCTCAAGCGATCTTTGGAGTCATCCAACGGTTAAAGTTTAATATTGAAATTAAACTTGAATACGGATGACCAGTTTGGAAAAATAGTAATTTCTGTGACGCGATACATATATGTGGGTGTCTGCGTGTGGTTGTATAATACAATTACGAGAAATATAGGTCTGTTTTACGCAAATGTCAGAAAAATGAACATAGGTTGAGAGTACTTAAGAATAAAAAGGTAGGCATGTCCTTGTGCACAAAAAGTTAGCTTTGGGTACGGTGTACACAAATTGATAGGCCTGGGTCCGATTTCTCAAATAGTAAACATGGCTTTGTTTTACCCAAGAGTTAAAATGGTATACACATTTACAGTTAAAACTGGAGACTCTTTTACACATTCGTACGTCTACATTCGTCTGTGCATTGAATATTGCTGTCACATCTGGTCTGGAGGTCTTATGGCCACATCACGTTTAAACATCGGTTCCTGTACGGTCGCCGAAGTTTAGCAACCTCGAGGCCGATCAGTACCTAGATGTGTGGCCGCTTGGGAGTACCAGGTGCTGTAATCTTGGATATAATGGATAATGGTTCGAAATTATTGATCGGGAAGTCGGGGTCCAATTTCAGTTGGCTTTGTTATATTCAATTTACGCGTAAATACGATTAGGAAAGGTAGGAATCTGCTTCCTCTCCCCTAGCTATGGATTAATTAGTAAAATGTTTCTCTCTAAAATCATTATCTAAAAAAAAAAAGTCTTACAATTTAAGAAAATTTTCTGGCTTTAAATGACCTGCAAGGGGTTGATAAACCATCGAAAACGAATCAATTAAATATTGATTAGCTACACGGGCAGGTCTTTTAGATTTATTTACATTCACTGGAATATAAATGTATAGAAACTAAAGTGGTCACAAAGTGAGTGATCAGTTTATATATTGATTATCATATAGAACTGATCCCCCACTTTATATCCGCATTATAATTTCTTGTTTGTTTATCAAATTCTGATTAGGTATGAATCAATCTCTTCTACTCCCCACCAGCTATGGGTTAATTAGTGAAACTTGTATCACTCATTATTATCTAAAAAAAAAAAAAAAATTCTTACAATCTAAAAATATTTTCTGGTTTTAATTAACTCCCAAAGGGTTGATAAGCCGTAAAAAACGATCCAATAAAACGAATCAACCTTGTCTTGTACTTCTGTTATGTATTTGGAGATTCTTGATAAAAACCAAAGAGTAATCTGCAATTCAACCCGCCATCTTGGCCTTAGTCACTTCCCCACCACCGTTTATGCAACTGCCGTGTGCATTTTCTATGAATATTTTCACAGTAATTGTTCTGATGAGCTTTCCTCTTTTGTATTTCGAATTTATGAACTTCAGCACAGTACTAGATTGGCAGCTAGGTCTCATCCTTTTACAGTTGAAATAGCTGAGTTCTATGCTAACAGTTTCTTCTCTCGCACTTCTCGCTTGTGGAACTCTCGGCATCCTGCTTTCCTGTCAACTTTGATCTTCAAAAACTTAAATGCAATGTCCATCGTTAATTTCTATCTTCTTAATTACTCTTCTTTTATTGTTTTCTCTCTTTTTAATAGTGTTCTTTTTTTTTCACTTTCTATAACACTCAATAATTATTTGTGTCTTAGTGGCTTTATTGCCTTTCTTAGGATGAAATGAATAAAACTGTATATCATATAAAATGTACATTATTTACAGTATTCGGGCTATTGTCCTCATCTTTGTGGCCATATTTATCACAACGTTTCGGCTGTTGTATGTTCCGGCCTTCTTCATCATATGTGCTGATTCCTTAAGTTTACGTATTTTCCAATGTAATATAAAAATATAATATGTAGAATACAGTTATTGCGGTTAACATTAATACTGTTATTATTTAATATAAGTTAATATTTAATATCTGTCCTGGGTTTGATAATAAACTACATCCGCGTCCAGGGTAAGACGATAAACTACATCCAGCAGCAAGGCCTCTGATCAGGAGGCTTTGAGGAGCGTGGAGCCACCTCTTAATTGCTGGTGTTCCCAGGTCCACCCTGACCCGGGGTGGTAGCACCTGTTAGGGTCCCAGCTATAGGCAAATAGTTAACCCCGAAACTGAGGTAAAAAGCATTATAAAAGTGTAAAAATAGGTTTTAATACCAGAAATACTTCGAAAAAAATTATTACCAGAAATAATTTTTTGAATAAAAAAAAACTATTACCAGCAAGACGTTTTTGAAAAAAAAACTACTACGAGCTATACGTTTTTGAAAAAATATTACCAGCTATACGTTTGTGGAAAAATAATATTACCAGCTATGCATTTTTGTTAACAGAATTTTTATTAACAGAAATAGATTTTTGACAAAACAAAAATATTACCAGGAAAAAAAATGTTGTCGGCATTAAATGACCCATTGAGGTTGATATGCCGTAAGACAAAACAAACCAAACGAAATTAATATTTAATATACAGTTAATATGACACTCTTCTCTCAGTTCTTTTGAACAGGAGTTGAGGTTTATCCCTTCATTCCTGTTTAGGCTTGGGTTTCCGGTTCCTTCAATTCTGTACTTCTGGCATCTCCACCTGAATTCTGGAATTTTAATCAGTAATTATCATTAATTTTTCTCTCCTAATAGGAGTAGATAGGTTTGCCTGTTGTTCGGTTCACACTCCTCCCCGGTCTTTTGATCATCAGTAGTAGTTTATCCCTTGTTTCCTGTGTTTGATTGGGTTTCCGGTCACTTCTAAAGTCAACTTCAACTCTGTAATTCTATCGCCTCCACCCAAAACTCTGAATATTTATTTACTATTCATTTACGTTTTTTCCATCAACCGGAGTAGATAGGTTTGCCACATCATCCCAGCCTTTTGACAAGGGGTAAAGGTCTATCTATTTTTCTTGTTTCCGGCTCCTTCTAAATCCTACTTCAGCTCTATACTCGTAACGCTTCTCCTTTCTTAAGCTAATTCAGCTCTACATAGTAATTCTTTTACTATTTTTCCTTTGCCAATTTTAATAGGGAAAATGTTTCTATAATGAAAATCGTTAGGTTCGCACTCTTCCCCAGGTTTTTGAACAGGAGTAGAAGTTTATCCTTTGTTTCTTGCTTAGGATTCGGTTTCTGGTTCCTTCTAAAGTCTACATTAACTCGGTACTTCTAACGTCTCCTCCTAAAACTCTGAAGTTTCATTTACTATTCATGTACATTTTTCCCTCAACAGGGGTAGATAGGCTCGCCCATCGTCAGGTTCATACTCCTTCCTGGGCTTTTGAACAGAGTTTAAGTTCTATCCATTTTTTCATGTTTAGCAGTGAGTTCTCGGCTCCTAAAGTCTACTTCAACTCTATACTTCTATCGTCTCCGCTTAAAATTAATTTTTCTCTCCTAATAGGAGTAGATAGGTTTGCCTATCGTCCAGTTCACACTTCTCCACGGTCTTTTGATCAGCAGTAGTAATTTATCCTTTGTTTCCTGTGTTTGATTGGGTTTCCGGTCCCTTCTAAAGTCAACTTCAACTCTGTACTTCTATCGTTTCTGCCTAAAACTCTCAATATTTATTTACTATTCATTTACATTTTTCCCTCAACCGGAGTAGATAGGTTTGCCGCTCCTTCCCGGGCTTTTGAAGAGGTATAGAAATCTATCCATTTTTTCTTGTTTGGCAATGAGTTTACGGTTCATTCTAAAGTCTACTTCAACTCTATACTCCTAAATCTTCTCCTTTCTTAATCTAATTCAACTCTACACAGTAACTCTATTACTATTTCATCCTTTCCCAATAGGAGTAGATAGGTTTGCTTATGGTCCGGTTCACACTCCTCCCGTTTTTTGAGCAGGAATATGGGCTTAGCCTTTGTTTCCTGTTTAGGATTAGGTTTCCTTCTAAAATCTATTTTGATATTTATAGCTTTTGTCATAGATACGACGTTTCGACCAAGTACCCCGTTGGATATCATCAGGTGTCAATTATTTTGTGATGAGGAGTTAAGTCTACTGATACTCTATGCTTTTAACTATACTTATATTCACTAATTAGACCGTGACATATTCAAGTCTAGGATTAGTTGTTACCTTTCCTGCATAGCCCAAGGAATTTCACTTTCTGCCCTTTCTTGCATAAATACAACTCCTCACAGTAACCCTCTACCTTGAGTAGCTCTTGGGCCTTGTATTATGTGAACATTAGCAAAATAAAATATTTAAAGTTAATATCTAATATACTGTTAATATTGTTCTACAGTTGATATTGTTGTCTCCTTATAATGTTTTTATTTTTTATTCTTTCACACTTAATGACGTGTTTCTTAGTGGTTTTATTGCCTTACTTGGAGTTAAAAGGCAGACACAGGTCGGATTTGTTAGCGCTAAAATGGCAGATACAGGCTAGGTTTACAGCCGAGTCGGCAAGTAACCACTCACAAAGTCGCTCCTTTTGCTGGTTTTCCCGCTCTGCAATGTGCAATCGTCGACATATTTTATGATGCGCCGACAGGGCAATGAAGAAAGATGAATGCCCGTTTGTTTTGAGAGAACGTTTTTATTAATCAATTGTTATCATTATCATTAATTAAAGCGAGAGAAGGTCAGGGGATTGCCGTGTAGTCGTCATCATAATTGCATCAAACCTGACATTTGCCGGTTGTTTTCCCTCTGTTATTACCGCAGCGCAAAAAAAAATAAAACCACCAAAGTTTCTGTCATCCTATGACGTCACCGGTTGTTGGCTGACAAATCAACCATCCCCACCTCCCCAGCAATTATTATTTTTTTTTTTTTTTTGAGGCGGGGTAACCTATCGCCGTCTTTTCCAACATCTGATGCAGATATATAAAGCACGTGATGATTTCAGGGTGCATTTTTCTTGTAGAGTTTGATGATATATCATTATGATGACCCTGAACGATATACAGTGTCCTAAAAAAAAAAATAAAATAAAATTTACCCTGCCGTCCAACAATTCTGGATTTCGAAAAAAACTCCTTGCAAATTGCGTACTTTTTTTTCCAAAATTAATTTTCTAGCCAACTTAAGAGCAGAGGGACTTTTTTCTTCCCGAAAGTTTTTATAATTTTTTTCAATCGTTCCATTTCAAACAAGGTGGGAGTACCACTAGCACGCAAGGGGTTGCAGAGAATGAGAGCAAGAATAAAGAGGGTTGCTTGAGGAAATAAAAAAAGAGAAGGACGGGGATCAAGATCAAGGCATCAGAAGATGTCGATTGACATTACATTTAAATTAAAGATTATAGTTATCAGGGAAGCAGGTAAGAAGAAGGGAGTTTCACTGTCGGGAAGTGTGAGAGAAAAAGCTGTTGGAGTAGAAGACGCGGTTACATTTAATTGTTTCGACAGCAAAACGGTGGGACCAAGATGCCAACCCAGTAGCACGCTTAAATTCATGCAGTTGGAGCACCAGTGAAAATAGCTCGTCAGAGCAGTTGCCATGAAAATATTTGTAGAAAAGACAGATGGAAACCCTATCACGTCTGTGAGAAAGTGACTGGAGTAGAGATGACAGGTCAGGATCTATCACACTGCATATCTTTATTTGGATTTTGTCGGGAACCTCGAGATAGACAGCGTGGGGGGGGGGGCGCCAGACCATATATAGCAACGGTATTCAGTGTAAGGACGAATGGTAGATTTGTAGATATGAAGGATGGACTCAGACGAGAAAAGCTTTCTGCCGCGGCATAGAGAACCAAGCAATCATAATAACAATAAGAACGACATTAACAAACTACTGTATAAAGGTTCCCTAAAATATGAGCGATTTTTGCCTGAACTCGCGTTCTAAATAATGGTAACGTAAATTCTAAATTTTAGGTCACCTCTTTCGAAAAAAGTGTACACCACGCTCTGATGGTTAAAAAAGTTTCAACATCCAAGCTGAGTAGGAGTTACACTTTTATGCGAATTAATTGAAGCAAAACGAATAATTCCGTTAATATTCATTATTTATTTATTTATTTATTTATTTTTTTGGTATTTTTCTAATGAAACCTGACCCAGTGGACATGTTAGTAATTCGTATGTCCATTCTACGAAGTCGTTCCTTAGAGATTGACCACAGATTCTTGACTGGACTTACATCAGGAGAGTTTCCTGGCTAGTCTATATATCTCAGGCAGTTCATATCTATCTATCTATCTATCTATCTATCTATCTATCTATCTATCTATCTATCTATCTATCTATCTTAGTATTGTTAATTATCTATCTATCTATCTATCTATCTATTTATTTATCTATCTCTATCTAACTCAGTTTGTTAATTATCTATCTATCTATCTATCTATATCTATCTAACTCAGTTTGTTAATTATCTATCTAGCTATCTATCTATCTCTATCTAACTCAGTTTGTTAATTATCTATCTATCTATCTATATCTATCTAACTCAGTTTGTTAATTATCTATCTATCTATCTATCTATATCTATCTAACTCAGTTTGTTAATTATCTATCTATCTATCTATCTATCTATATCTCTCTAACTCAGTTTGTTAATTATCTATCTATCTATCTATATCTATCTATCTATCTAACTCAGTTTGTTAATTATCTATCTATCTATCTATCTATCTATATCTATCTATCTAACTCAGTTTGTTATCTATCTATCTATCTATCTATCTATCTATCTATCTATCTATCTTAGTATTGTTAATTATCTATCTATCTATCTATGCAACTATCTATTTTAGTATTGTTAATTATCTATCTATCTGTCTATCTATCTATCTATCTATCTATCTATCTATCTATCTATCTATCTATCTATCTATCTTAGTTTGTTAATTATCTATCTAGCTATCTATCTAACTCTGTTTGTCAATTATCTATCTATCTATCTATCTATCTATCTATCTATCTATCTATCTATCTATCTCTGTTTGTCAATTATCTATCTATCTATCTATCTATCTATCTATCTATCTATCTATCTATCTCTGTTTGTCAATTATCTATCTATCTATCTATCTATCTATCTATCTATCTTAGTATTGTTAATTATCTATCTATCTATCTATCTATCTCAGTTTGTTAATTATCTATCTATCTATCTATCTTAGTATTGTTAATGATCTATCTATCTATCTATCTATCTATCTTAGTATTGTTAATTATCTATCTATCTATCTATCTATCTATCTTAGTATTGTTAATTATCTATCTATCTATCTATCTATCTATCTATCTATCTATCTCAGTTTGTTAATTATCTATCTATCTATCTATCTATCTATCTCAGTTTGTCAATTATCTATCTATCTATCTATCTATCTATCTATCTATCTATCTATCTATCTATCTATCTATCTAACTCAGTTTGTCAATTATCTATCTATCTATCTCAGTTTGTTAATTATCTATCTATCTATCTATCTATCTAACTCAGTTTGTTAATTATCTATCTATCTATCTATCTATCTATCTATCTATCTATCTATCTATCTTAGTATTGTTAATTATCTATCTATCTATCTATCTATCTATCTATCTATCTATCTTAGTATTGTTAATTATCTATCTATCTATCTATCTATTTATCTCAGTTTGTTAATTATCTATCTATCTATCTATCTATATATCTATCTCAGTTTGTTAATTATCTATCTATCTATCTATCTATCTTAGTATTGTTAATTATCTATCTATCTATCTATCTATCTATCTATCTATCTATCTCAGTTTGTCAATTATCTATCTATCTATCTATCTATCTATCTATCAGTTAATTAATTATCTATCTATCTATCTATCTATCTATCTATCTATCTATCTATCTATCTACACCCTTGGGCAAATTAATTGGAACAAAACGAATAATTCCGTTATTATTTACTTTTTTTTCGTGTTTTTCCAATGAAACATGATCCAGTGCATATATTAGTAGTGCGTATGTCCATTCCACGAAGTCGCCCCTTGACGATTGACCACAGATTCTAGATTGAATTTAAATCATGAGAATTTCCGGAGCAGAGCCTATAATACTTTGATTTGCTCCCTGGTAAGAGTCTCGCCGGTGTGTCTGCGCAGCGTTACAATTTTCGTACGCTTCCTTTGGAGTAAACATCTAGTAGGAAAACTAATCGACAGCAAAGACAATGGGTGTGATAAAAATCTGATGTAATCACGGATGATGCAATATTTCCAAGGTCAAACAAATTTTATCATACACTCCGAAAATACATTGAATTACTGCACACCACTGCAAATAACCTAATGTGAGATGAAATAGGAATTGATTAAAACCTGTCACTCCAGTGGATCGAAAACAGATCGTATAGTGAAAGGAAACTAAGTTGGTTGTTTCAATTAATTTACCCAAAGGTGTAATTAAACCAAATTAAGTGTGAAATTTACTAATTATTTATTCCCAAAATTTTGGACTGTAGTGTATACTTTTACTGATTCATTTTATAACAAAATTTTGACTATTTGTGTCTTTTTTTAGTACATAATATTTCCTCATTGATTCTGTCAAGAAAGCAAAGGAAATAACTATTATTTCCTTCAAACTTTGCTTTTGTGACTTGAACATCGATGTTTTGAATCTGAACGATTTCCCATTACATTTCAGACAGATTCAGCGCTGGGTTGCTGAAGGAGAATTTTCTAGAACTTTCTAGAAGTTTCAAGATTTTTCGAGACGTTTCTGAAAGTTTCAAGAATTTCTAGAACGTTCTAGCAACATAAATGGCAGCATGAATACAAGGAATGCAAGCTCAACATTTCAGTTTGCTTTCAAATGTCCAATTGCAGACAAGTTGTCATCGATGGATGCATTCGTCACAGATGGCAACAAGAGAATGTAAGCATCCGGCAGACGCATTTGGTTATGTCTAGAAATGCTACTTTTGACATATATGTCATCGTGTTTCTACTTTACGCGGACCAGAATGTTCACATTCTCCAGTTTTCCCAGTGCGTATAGGTACATTTCAGAAATATCATTATTTTCGTCACAAAAGCAAAGTTTGAAGAAAATATTAGGCATTGTTCATACTTTCTTGATGGAAGTAAATAGGAAATTATGGTTGCTACCCAAGGACAAAAAATGCGTTACACAATGGTATCACATATAAAAATGAAACAATGTCCAATTCACTGGAGGTATGTAAATTAATTCAGTAAAATAGATAGATAGATAGATAGATAGATAGATATGAAAACATTTACATACATTAGATAGATATAAAATATTTAGATAGATAGATAGATAGAAAGATAGATAGATAGATAGATATGAAAATATTTACATACATTAGATAGATATAAAATATTTAGATAGATAGATAGATAGATAGATAGATATGAAAATATTTACATACATTAGATAGATATAAAATATTTAGATAGATAGATAGATAGATATGAAAAGATCTGGATAGATATGAAAATATTTACATACATTAGTTAGATATGAAAAGATTTGGATAGGCAGATAGATAGATATTTTTGACGTATTTTTTAACGTCAAAAAACGTCATTATTTTTGCCCCAAACTAATAGATAGATAGATAGATATTAGGTTGGTGCAAAAATAATGACGTAATAATGTCGTTTTTTGACGTTAAAAAATACGTCAAAAAAACGACATTATTACGTCATTATTTTTGCACCAACCTAATAGATATGAGAGTAAAAAGGTAGCTACCCCAAAACAAATATCGCGTTGCACAGTGTTATTATGTTAGCGCTTATGAAAATATTGTTTAGTTTCCAAAATTTAATAAACCCTACAGAGATGATTTAATTTTTTTTCTATAAAAGCCTGTTTTCAAAATGTCCGTTCTAATCCGGGCATTGATGATAACGCGAAACTATAGAATCGAAAATACTAAGAAATCTTTAGTTTGTGCATCGCTTCGTTCAATAATTATTCTCAACTCGTCCACGTTCGCCGATTTTTTTTATCAGAAACTTTATCTTTTAAATATCACCATAAAAAAAGGCTCGTGAACATTTCCCTATGAGAAAATATTTGGCATTCATTTCCGAGTAGCCAGTACTGCTTTCGGTCGAAATTTATAAATTTTATTTTTTTACAACACTTAAACAAAAAAAAGTTTTCCCTAGTCCAGTAGCTAATATCGCTCTTTCCTGTATTGTTATTAACCTTTTCCCTACAAGGAAACATTTGCCATTCATTGACCGACTAGCTGCTATTGCTTTCGGTTGAAATTTATAAAACTTTTCTCTTAAAACAATTATTCAGAAAAACAAGTCTCTCAAGTCCAGTAGATGTTATTGTTCTTGCCTGTATTATTATTAGCCTTTTCCCTACAAGGAAACATTTGCCATTCATTGACCAAGCTGTCAGAAATGCTTTCGGTTAAAATTTATAAAATTTTTGTCTTTAATCAATTTTTAAGAAATAGGTTTCTCAAGCCCAGTAGATGTTATTCCTCTTTCCAGTAGTGTTATAAGCCGTTTCACTATGAGAAAATATTTGACATTCATTGACCGAGTATCCAGTACTGCTTTCAGTCAAAATTTATAATGTTTATTTTATACAACACTTAAACAAAATTTGTTTCCCTAGTACAGTAGCTAATATCGCTCTTTGGTGTATTGTTATTGGCCTTTTCCCTACAAGGAAACATTTGCCATTCATTGACCAAGCTGTCAGAAATGCTTTCGGTTAAAATTTATAAAATTTTTGTCTTTAATCAATTTTTAAGAAATAGGTTTCTCAAGCCCAGTAGATGTTATTCCTCTTTCCAGTAGTGTTATAAGCCGTTTCACTGTGAGAAAATATTTGACATTCATTGACCGAGTATCCAGTACTGCTTTCAGTCAAAATTTATAATGTTTATTTTATACAACACTTAAACAAAATTTGTTTCCCTAGTACAGTAGCTAATATCACTCTTTCCTGTATTGTTATTAGCCTTTTCCCTACAAGGAAACATTTGCCATTCAATGACTGAGCAGCTACTATTGCTTTCGGATGAAATTTATAAAACGTTTCTCTTAAAACAATTATTCAGGAAAACAAGTCTCTCAAGTCCAGTAGATGTTATCGCTCTTTCTAGTATTGATGGGCGGCGTTTCCTTCCCAACTTTTTATTCAAAATTGTGTGGAAAGTCTATATCTAGATTATTTAGTTTCTCTTCGTGTTACATGTGCTATCCATTTTAGTTGTTGCTGCTGTTAGCAGTCCTCAAGCGATGTTGTTTCTGTTAGTTTGTACAGTTTTTGTTCGTGATTCTGCAGCGCCAATCCACAATGTTCAAAGCAGGGTGATCTCTTCCAAAACCCTCAGGTTTCACTCGCTCAAAGCCATTTTTAATAATTGATCTTAAGAAGCGGTTGTATTCAGCTGACAGTTTAGATATTTCTGAACAGGCCTGGCTCCAAGCATGACAACCAAAGCTTCGATCTAATGAACGTAACTAGAGTTTTTAGGGTGATGTTTTGATTTTATAGAAAGTGGAGGTATTGTGTGAAACTACCTCTAACACATTATATCCTATGTTCAATTTCCTTTTCTCTTATAATAAATGTTATAACTGATCCATAAACTGAGGTATTTGAAGTGTTTAGTATTTACTAATTCCACATCTATAAATGACCAAATTAAAGACTTGTTTTTGCGATAATAAGGATTTGCTGATAAAATTTTTAATAAATTAACCCATAGCTAGGGGGAGAAGAGGTTAAACCATACCTCCCCCAAGTGTATTGGGATTCTAAGAATAATTCATTTTCTAAATTTTAAGTGAATATTGAATTAGCAATTTATTGAGAACAGCAATGTTTTTTCCAGTTACATACCCTACTATTTAACCCATAGATGGGGGAGATGGATTAGTACCTTTTCGAGGGGTATTTACGCGCAGATGATTCCAGCGAACCAGACTGGAATTCATTCTCCCTTATCCTACTTCTCATTCCCAGTCGCTATCCAGTACACCATCCACACACCCGATTTGCTAGGAAAACATCTTTTAAAATTATTTTGAGAAAGATAATAGAATAGGGCAAAAAATGCCTGGGCAAAAAATTAACAGCCTTCATAAGGACAGAGAATGACTCGAGAAAATACAGAAATAAAAAAGGAGACAAGGATGTGTCTTCTCACCGGACTTATTCAGTATAAGTGATTAATGCATCCAGTAACTTTTACCTTGACTAGTTCTTTGGTTCCGGACTGAGCGAATATTAGTAAAAAAAAAAAAATAATAATCTAATAAATCGAGTGGTTGATTTGATTTTACTGCTTATAAACTTTTTGCGAGTAATTTAAAGCCTTAAAATATTTCTTAAATTCTAAGAATTTTTGGGGGATAGTAATGATTTATTGATAAAAGTCTTTATAAAGTATCCCGTAGCTCTCCCAAGTGTATTTTCGCGTATAAATATATATAACGAATCATCAACAAGAAAGTTGCCAATCACGTCAACTTTAAAATCGTCCTGAGCGACAAATAGTAAGGATTTCGCACATCTGAGTCCACTGCTGATGCCTTAACAATCATTACGTATAAAATCAGTGAAACGCTTGATAATAAATCCACCACGATAGCACTTGCCTTATATATACAAACTCTTCAGCTATATCATCTATGATAGAGCCCTCTAGATTACCAAATCCTTCCTATCAGGTAGATCCATGAAGGGCGTTCTTAATGACCACTCTTCTGCTGCTCATGAGGTCAATGCGGTAGTCCCCAAGGCTCTCTCTTCGGAACTAGCCTCTTTCTGCTTTATATTAACAATCTGCTTAAGAACATTGTCATATCTCTAGTAAATATACACTACAGTTTAAAAGTTTGAGGATAGCCGTGGTCATTTTTTTAATTGGCCCAAACTGTAGCTGTTTTGTAATTTAATAAATAAGAGAAAATTATTATATATGGTTAAAAAAAGTGAGACATGAATTTTTTAACAGAAATTTTATGACAAAAAAAAAAATTTAAGATTAAATTTTGCTCTCGTCAAAATATCCTCCTTTAGCCTTGATTACTGCAGCACAAATTTTTGGCATTTGTTGCAAAAGTTTCTCAAAGTATAATTTTGATAATTGATTCCATTCTTTTTTCAATGATTCTAAGAGCTCTTCTTCATTTTTTTTTTTCACTCTACTGTCAAGTTAATCTCGTGCTAATTCTGGGGGTGGCTTCAAACTTTTGAACGGTAGTGTACACATCATGGCTTAAAGGAGCGTCACCAAAAATCTTGAATACCAGAGCCTGGCAGCTGATCTTTTCTTTGCTCATGCTCGTACAGCTCTATAGGAGATGAACTGGCTTGTAACCTTAAATAGCCCCCAAATCAAACTAGTACGGTTTCCTCATCACTGAGCAGACCAGAGTTTTCTTCCTTCATGATGAACAGTTGTACCCTCAATGAGGATCATTGCCTTGAATATTTACAAGGAAAAGCTTACCCCAGGCCTCAAGTGGAGCTAAAGATGCTGGAGAAATAGTCGATTCTTTGTAGCGTTCCTGGAATTAACCGACTATTTCTGTTATCCACAAATTTACAAGACTCAAAGAATGTAAATACATCTAAAAGACACGTCTGTGTAGCTAATCAGTATTGTTTGATTTGTTTTCTAGAACACTTACTTTGCAAAACAGACTGTCAAGAATTTGCTTCCTCAATCACTATAGCGTTAAGCACTTCAAGTCTCGGACAAAATTTATTTATCCTACTTATCCTTATAATCAGAATTTCTTACCGTCCCCACATACATCCATAAAACAACCTAATTCAGTAACAATCTACCTTAAGTGGCTCTTGAGCCTTATACTAGGTAAAATAATGTAAATATTTTTTTCAAAATCTTATTATCCTGTTAGCATTCTTGCAGTAAAAGAAAAATCAGACCTTGTGTGACAGGTCCAAGGCAACAGTTCTTGACATTTTGTTAAATCCTCATTTTTCAGAGTTCAAAAACGTCAACGCGGCCTTGTGGGTGATGAATTATTTTCCACTCCACAACCCCTTTTCCTACAGACGATTACATTGCAAGCCTCCCGCTACTCTGTCGCTATTTCCATGGAACGTGTTCAGATGAGCTACATTCCTCAGTTTCTTTACAACTAAACCTCACCATAACACATATGCAAATCATTCTCATTTTCTGTGTATTCCATTAGTAAAGAGGAAGTTCCATTTAGACATCTTCCCATGAACCTCTCATTTGCGGAACAGACTCCCAAGTGGATGCTTTCCCGATCACATTAGTCTTAACCTCTTCAAGTCTCAGGTCAAGGGTTATCTCCTTTCAACAACCTCATTCAGGAACTCCTTTTAAGAGGCCTTGTGGATGATAAATTATTCCTCTACCCTACAACACCTTTTTCCGTAGACAAAACATTGTTACCCTCTCGCTACTCTATCGCCATTTTCATGGCAGATGTTCAGACAATCTCCATTCCTTAGTTCCACCATTCCAAATCTTCGCAACTAGGATGCCCCCCCCGCCTATACCACGTACATCGCTATTCTCTCCGAATTCCATTTGTAAGGATGAAGTTTCACTTATCAATAGAACTATTATGTTGTTGAACTGACTCCCAAAAAGATGATTCGCCGATCACTACGATCTTAGCTTCATCAAGTCTAGGGTAAACAGTTATCTTTCTTACATATACGCATCAAACACACCTCCTCCTTTGATTCCCCTGCAACGATTTCATTCATTAACGCTCTACCTTGATAGGCTCTTGGGGTTTAAATTGGATGGACAATAGTGTAAAAATCACATTCGTTCTGCAGCGGCGTCATTAGGAATGAGTGATTAGGCATATACACTTGGAGGCCTGCCGTCTTATTCCTGACAACTTTGAAGATTCGACGCCATTTTATTTGTATTAGACATACAAATAAAATGGCGTCGAATCTTCAAAGTTACTAACAATGATCGCGCCTTTCATAAAATACCTTCCTCGCATTAGAATATACAGTAAAAAAAACATTTGCTTCGAGCATAAAGCACTTATCACCGTTTACACTAATATCTTTTGTCATAAATCATTTATCTTTCGGTGGGAGTGTGCTATATATATATATTCTTGTATGTGAATTCGGTCGGGTTGAGAATCTAATATGCGGAGACAGCTTCTAAAGACGGGATGTCAGTTTGAAAAGACACGAGTCTGTCTTAAATTTTCTACGCCCAGAAGCGGCCAACAGGAAAAGCAAGTATCAACAGCAAACGTGGGTTTTCGAACAGGCTTCGTAATGACGATTACTCGTGTAGGTGCAAAGCTTTTATTTCTATCCCTGCTTGAAATGCGAATCGGGTCTATGTTAATCGTTTCTTTGCTCTTCTTTTTTTTTATAAGGAGGACGCTTGAAAAGTGCCTGTGGGGACATGTAATTAATAGCAGTCACGCCCTTTGAGAGTAATGACAGAGGTTACTTAGCATTAAACCAGAGGCATTTCGAATGCTGACTTTTAATGCTCCTCATTGAAGCAATACAATCTTTCCAACATATTTCAACACAGTGTGCGTGTATATATATATATATATATATATATATATATATATATATATATATATATATATATATATATATATGAGACATTTTTTATGTTTATACGTTCTTTTTATAGATACAAATATTTAAGTAAATGCTCTGTTTATAATAAACAGTATTAACAGCATTTACCGGCCTGAATGTCCGAGAAATTTTCATAGAAAATATGCGTCATCCGACAGGAATCGAACCTGTATCCTATACGGAACCGTCATATAGCCATAACCGATTAGGCCACAGAGGAGAGTTCGGTTAGCAAGGTCGATTGTACTGTTTTTAAACAACAATTCTCCATGATTTTCTCTCATTCATTCATATCTGCTCAATGCGTATCCAAATGTAAACAAATGTCAAATGTAAAAAATGTCTTAAATAATTGTCGAACTTTGCCATTTCGCCAGGGCGATGCTGGCTGAAAAGGAAAAATAAAAAAGAGTGCGTGGTCTAAAAAAAAAAAAAAATACGCAGTAATAAATTGAATAATATTGATAAGAACCCTAAAGTTTACATAGGATCCAACCAGAATAGTTTCAAAAAACGATATTATAACCACCTCAGTAGTTTCAATAGCGAAACCTATAAACATAGTACTACCCTGTCTACATATATATGGAATATCAAACAAGAAGATAATAAAGACCCCATTTTGAAATGGGAAATATTAAAAAAATGTTACAAATATATGGTAGGTGATAAGGTTCTGTTCCCTACGCACGGAGGAAAATCTGGCTATTGCTAGCTAGAAAGAACCCAATAATTTATTGAACTTAAAATCTGAAATTCTTAGTAGGTGTAGACATAAGAAAAGCTGGTTATTTGTATAGCTTTTTTTTTTTTTTGTTTTGTTGGTTGTTCCATAAAGTACGTACCCCCCCCCCCCCCGTTGTTTATCTTTTTTATTAATTTTTTTTTGTCACGTGGTCATGGTTATTTTTGGTTTTAGCAATAAATACTGTTCCTTAATTTTCCTTTCCAGCGGGTTTTACCCTGAAAGATCCGTTTAGGTGAAACCTAGGTAGGTTTGCCTGGCTCCTTAGGATTATCTTAGGTTTTGCTCTACTTAGTGTATTGAGCATATTACTCGTTTTGTTTAGTTTATTTTCTTTGGAGCTTAAAAACTGGACGATTGTTTTCGCCTTGGTTTAATGTTCTTGGTTCTTTCTTTTTTTATTCACCATTTTTCCTCGGGTACCGATTTGTTCTATTGCAAGTCGAGCAATCCGAGGTTTTTCCAAACGAGTACCACCATATATATATATATATATATATATATATATATATATATATATATATATATATATATATATATATCAGCAGCATAGATATAGAAATTAACACAGTTTATATATTCAAAAGTTCTACCTAAATGAGTACTCTCTTCCCATAAATAAGCAAAGTTGAAATAATCTCTCATTCTCTCTATCTCACTCGCACACTCATTTGCCCAATATATATATATATATATATATATATATATATATATATATATATATATATATATATATATTTCTGTAGTTTAGTGCTACCAGCAAGCAGAAATATTTCTCCTCCCGATGATGGCCATTTCGGTCGAAACTAGTCGAGGAATCTAAATGGAATAATAATAAAAAAAACGAAAGAATATTAATCTACAACCCAGTGTGTCTGAAGATTTTAATTTTTTAATTTTTTTTTTATTGTTCAAAAAAAAAAATATATATATATATATATATATATATATAATAGGTTGGTGCAAAAATAATGTCGTTTTCTCACATATGTTACTATGTGAGAAAACGTTATTATTTTTGCACCAACCTAATATATATATATATATATATATATATATATATATATATATATATATATAGAGAGAGAGAGAGAGAGAGAGAGAGAGAGAGAGAGAGAGGGAGGGGGAGATAGATATATAGATATATATATATATATTGCTATGATGAGAATAAAAAATTATTAGGTCGTTTTTGCTGCTTGATTTTCGCTGGACACCAAGTTTAAACTATTCTTAACGCAGTGCAGCTTAGGACGGTTAAGGAATTGTGTTCTTCCATTAATCTCTTAAAAAGCGTCTAACACAATCAAAGATAAGGCTCTCTCTACCAACAGCTAAAATAATAAAAATCTGCTGTTTCATCAGCAATCAACGCTACTTCACATTTAATCATGATAGTTATAAACAAAAATTTGGGTTACCAATGGGATCACCTCTTAGTACTGTGATGGCTTGTATCTTCTTAGAATTTCTCGAATCCGGTCTTTTCCAGAATATTTTACCCAAACGTTCAACATACTTTTGTTATATTGATGAGGCTCTACTTTTATATCTCCGTGATAAAGATTTACATAACTTCGCGTTAACAACAGTTTAAAAGTCGACGTCCATAGGAAATCAACCAACACACACACGCCCCCCCCACCACACAAACATACGCACGAAAACAGACACAGACACACACACATACACACACATATATACGTGTGGATATAAAATATATATTTTTAAAAAACAACTGTATTATTTACCATTTGTGCCTGACGAGTTGGGAAACTATGATTTTCTTTAATTTCAATTTTTTTTTTAATTTAATTTTTTTTTAATTTATTGTTCTTGATATATAAAGATATATATTTTATCTCATATATATATATATATATATATATATATATATATATATATATATATATACATATATATATATATATATATATATATATATAGAGAGAGAGAGAGAGAGATAAGTGTTGATAGAAACTAAATAACAAGGTATTTGCAATTGCATATGCGAGCGATAGCGTGTATATACAGGTAAGCAAATAAGTTTTTATTTAATTTATGGTGTAAACAAAACATGCTCAATGAACTTAAAGAGAGCTATAAAGTATATATCAATAAACACACATATACCTACACTTATCGTGCAACTCAGAGTTTCATGGTTTCCCAACTCGTCAGGCACAAATGGTAAATAAACCACTTAATATGGTTGATTTTTAATAATACTGGATCTCATGAGAGGAACACTAAATTTTATACAGATTCAAAGTTCAAAGTTACTATAAACTTAACATATTATTAGGGGGTAGATTTAAAAGATAGTGTTGGTGGGGAGATATCAGGATATATTTTTACGCAAAATAATGACAAAGGCGAAAAATGTGTGTAACGTATTACACATTATGCAAGTTACAAATACAAAGAAACAAAAATCAAGATTAGATGGTGACACTGTCCTTCTTGGTTGAGATCCGGGAACCAAAAACGAACCGTATTATCTCCGAGGAGAAGCTCCTCCTCTTGATCATATCCAGTTACTGAAACACGACACTGCGGAAATTACAAATAAAAAAAATAAAAACAAGATCAGATGGTACCACTATCGTCGGTGAGATCTTTACGTTGATGCAACTCACGGAAAGGAACCTAGACAACCACGTGCAGAAGGTCGCGAAGGAAAGCGAGAAGAAAGGACTAAGCATAAACTACAAGAAGACAGAACGCATCGTCATCAGCAAACATTACAGGTCACTAAAATCAAGCAGGTACAGGAATTTAAATGTCTGTGAAAATTTCCTAACAGAGGACGGAAAGTGCGACACTGAGATCCGAAGACGTATTTGGATGGCCAAAGATGCATATCAAAAGCTAAGCAGAGTATTAAGAGATAGAAAAAATGTCGTTGGAAAGAAAGAAAAGAGTAATGAACTGTTACGTGATATCTGTCCTTCTATATGGCAGTAAATAGTGGACAATTTCCTCACGGATGATGAGGAGACTTGAAGCAAGAGAAACAAAGAAAAGAGTGCTGAACTGCTATGTAATATCAATCCTTCTATATGGCAGTGACTGCTAGACAATTTCCTCACAGATTAAGAGGAGATTTGAAGCAAGAGAAACAAAGAAAAGAGTGCTTGACTGCTATGTAATATCAATCCTCCTATATGGCAGTGAATGCTAGACAATTTCCTCTCAGATGAAGAGGAGACTTGAAGCAAGAGAAACAAAGAAAAGAGTACTGAACTGCTATGTAATATCAATCCTCCTATATGGCAGTGAATGCTAGACAATTTCCTCACAGATGAAGAGGAGATTTGAAGCAAGAGAAACAGAGAAAAGAGTGCTGAACTGCTACGTAATATCAATCCTCCTATATGGCAGTGGATACTGGACAATTTCCTCACAGATGAAGAGGAGACTTGAAGCAAGAGAAACAAAGAAAAGAGTACTGAACTGCTATGTAATATCAATCCTCCTATATGGCAGTGAATGCTAGACAATTTCCTCACAGATGAAGAGGAGACTTGAAGCAAGAGAAACAAAGAAAAGTGTTGAACTGCTATGTAATATCAATCCTCCTATATGGCAGTGAATGATGGACAATTTCCTCACAGATGAAGAGGAGACTTGAAGCAAGAGAAACAAAGAAAAGAGTGCTGAACTGCTATGTAATATCAATCCTCCTATATGGCAGTGAATGCTGGGCAATTTCCTCACAGATGAAGAGAAGACTTGAAGCAAGAAAAACAAAGAAAAGAGTGCTGAACTGCTATGTAACATCAATCCTCCTATACGGCTAACCGTGAAAAGAAATACAGATCAAATCTGCCTAAAACCCTTAAGCGGGTTTTAGGCAGATTTGATCTGTATTTCATGCAGCGTATTGCCGCAAAATTATCAAATGTTGAAAACGCCCCTCCTACGCCGAACGCGTCATATAATCAGGTCAATTTTATTTAGTTTCTTTAATTAAGAAACTAAATAAAATTGACCTGATTTTGTCTATTTTTTCAGTATTTTTGTTGTTAAGTATCTCACATTGTGATAATAAAATATCTAAGAAAGGTGAAATTTTAACAACTTAGACGGAAATTTACTGTGTATGATCTAGCGATTAAACTACTTTCTACACATTTCCGTCTTATTAACCTGCTTTCTCTTTTAATTAGAGTCGCAATTTTGGAATTAAATGTCTGGTAGGTTTCGTTATGATAAGGAACTAATGAGTTTAATGCGTTGTTTTGTAAAAGATCACTTTTATGTTCACATTATCATTTAATTAAATTCCTTGATGTTTCTCCTATGTATTCCTTGTGGGAACCTAGAACCTGAAAGAGATCGTATGAATTTCTGGAATGTATAATGAGGAAGGAGGGCTTGGAAAGGACAAACTATGCGCAAGAGGGACAAAGGTAAGCAGCGGGTAACCTACATAACGATTTGATCTGAATGGATGGAGAACCTGGGACAAACTAGGTTGGTAAATAGTCAAATGTTGCTAAGAGCTATAAAAGGCAGAAAGTTGTGGAGAGTCCTGACGGTCAACGTCCTGAAAGGAAACAGGCCATAAATAATGACGACGATGATGATGATAATAATGTTGATGATTATGTCTAGGTTAACTTGTTAGAATTGCTGTAGTTCAGTCTATCGTGTTTCTTACAGTCCGTGCCCATTCAGTTTTCATATTAATAGCAATGTATTTTATTTGGTTTCTGCTTCAGCTTGGGATATCCGATGGGATAATCCATTACCTGAGACGATTTATCCTATTGACAGGGATTACTTATGTTCATGCCTGATTAGCTTGAATTTCAAATTTCGAGAAAATGTCATGTTTATATTTTCATTTAGACTCGGATGGCCAGTGACGTATCGACGAGTTTAACATTATTTAACCAATTAATGACAAACAAAATTTAGTATTAATTGTAAAATTTGAAATTACAAAACGGTATTAATTATAAAGATTAAAACAGATTGAAAAATTAAATTAAAAATCTGGCCTTAATTATAAAAACGAAAATCTGGTATTAATTATGAAAATGAAATTAAAAATTTGGCCTTAATTAACAAAAATAAAAATCTGGTATGAATTATGAAAATTAAATTAAAAAACTGGTCTTAATTATAAAAATTAAATTAAAAATCTGGCCTTAATAATAAAAATAAAAAGCTGGTATTAATTATAAAAAATTAATTAAAAAATCTGGGCATAATTATAGAAATGAAAATAAAAATCAGGAATTAATTATAAAAATTAAATTAAAAATCTGGCCGTAATTTTAAAAATAAAAATAAAAATCTGATATTGATTATCAAAATTAAATTAAAATTTGGCCTTAATTAATAAAAATAAGAATCTGGTATTTTGAAAATTAAATTAAAAGTCTGGCCTTAATTATAAAGTTAAATTAAAAATCTGGCTGTAATTATAAAAATAAAAATCTGGTATTAATTTTGAATATTAAATTAGGAATTTGGCCTTAATTATAAAAATTAAATTAAAATTCCTGTATCATTTATAAAAAATAAAAGTCTGGTATTAATTTCAAACACCTGAAAAATACTGTTTTATTCTTTGAGGAAGAGTCCGATTATATTAACCATTCAATGACGATGATTAACTTAAAGCTATATTAATCAGTTTTACATTATTTAACCTTTTAAATCCGTAAATCCGGTATTAATTGTAAAAATTAAAATAAAAATTCGGTATAAATGATAAAAAATTAAATTTAATTATTAAATTTTAAAAAATCTTTTTATTTAAGTACTAATTATGAAAATAAAAATAAAAACCAGGTATTAATTACGAAATTAAAATCTGATATTAATTATAAAAGTTTTTTTAAAAAAGCCTGGAATAAACTGTAAAGATTAAATTAAAAAAATCAGAATTAATGATGAAAATAAAATTAGAAATCCTCTATAAATCATAAAAATGACTGGAAGAAAGCGATCTAAAAACAACAATGGAAAAGAGAAGTAACAAACCGTAAACGAAATAGTTCCAGTTTGTTCAACTTAGGAAACTTAGCAGGCAAATTCTTCTAAAATGCTGCCAATAACAAAGGAGAAAATGAAAAATACCTAACAACAAATTGAATATAACATCAAAAATACCTAACAACAAATCGAATATAGCATCAAAATTTATATTATTTTTATTTATTTGTTATGTAACTAAATCCATAATTGTCAACAATGTTTTCGTAAAACTTGATATTTCCTGTAATAAATTCTTAATAAATATTATTGTTATTATTTTACTTAAGTGTAAGGTAGTCCTACATTTACAATTTCTTTACGAAAATAAAAATAAAAATCGTGTATTAATTACGAAATTAAAATCTGATATTAATTATAAAAGTTAAAAAAGTCTGGTATAAATTGTAAAGATTAAATTTAAAAAAAAACAGAACTAATTATGAATATAAAATTAGAAATCCTCTATAAATCATAAAAATTAAATTAAAAAAATCAGTATTAAATATAGAAATAAAAATAAGATCTCTATTGTTCATGAAAATGAAAATAACTTTTCTGTATAAATTATAAAAAGGAAAATAAAAATCCGGTATCATTTATGAAAATTATATTAAAAATCTGTTAGTAATTATCAAAATTAAATTAGAAAATCTGGTATTAATTATAAAAATAAAAAATAAAAAATCTGGTATTAATTATAAAAAAAAATAAATAAAAAATCTGGTATTAATTATAAAAAAAATAAATAAAAAATCTGGTATTAATTATAAAAAAAATAAATAAAAAATCTGTATTAATTATAAAAATTAAATTAAAAATCTGATATTAATCATAAAAATCATAGTAAATATGATATTCATTATGGAAACTAAATAAAAAATCTGGTATCAATTCGGAAAATTAAATTAAAAAATCCTTTATTAATTATGAAAATTATATTAAAAAATTCGGTATTAATTAAAAAAATAAATTAATAATTTGATTTTAATTCTGAAAAATAAAAAAATAAAAATCTGGTATTGATTATGAAAATTAAAAGAAAAATCCTGTATAAATTATAAAAATAAAAATACGGTATTAATTATAGATGCCTAAAAGTTTGAGTTTTGTATGTTTGTATATGGTGCAAAAAAAATAATGACGTAATAATGTCGTTTTTTGACGTATTTTTTAACGTCAAAAAACGATATTATTACGTCATTATTTTTGCACCAACCTAATAAATTCTAAACACCCTATTGTACTCAATATCATGCACATTAGAAATTTGAACTTATTAAATTTGTTTAACAAACATAACGGTTCAGATAATAGTACTGGGAAACTTATATACACAATACAGTTATAAATTAAATTAATATGGTTAAATTAAAAGCTATATTAACCAATTTAAATTAGACGTGGCTCTGCTTGCCTCTGTCTTTTCTACAAGTGCTTTCATTGTAACAACTCCGATGAGCTGTTTCGCTAGTTCCCAAACTTTATGAATTTAAACGTGCCACTAGGTCGGCATCTCAGTCCCACTCTTTCACTGTTGAAACGATTAAATGTAACCTCCTCTTCTACTTTAAATACTTCTTATCTCGAACTTCCCACCTGTGAAACTCCCTTCCTCTTATTTGCTTCCCTGATAGCTATAATCTTCAATTATTCAAATGCAATGCCAATCGACATCTTCGAATGCCTTGATATAATTCCCCGCCTTTCTTTTCAACCTTTCCTCAATCACGTCTCTTTACTCTTGTTGCCACTCTCTGTAACCCCTTGCGTGCTAGTGGCACTCTCGCCTTGATTGGGGTGAAATGGTTAAAAAAAATTGTCTGGTATTAATTTTAAAATTCCGAAAAATAAATTAAAATTTGATACATACCTGGTCAAAATCTTAAGACCGGATACAAAAGGGTTAAAAAAAAAAATGTATAAAATACTGTTACTTTAGTCAAAATATATTTGCGAAACATTTATATTTAATTAGAAAACGTTGTTTATCAACAAACAAGTGAACATTTTAAGCTTTTAATTGGTTAATTTAAACAAACATTGAAAAAAAATGGATTTTTTTGGTTGGTCATAAAGATAAGACCATTTAAATAAAAATAGCAAATACAGAACAAATAAGTCACAATGACGATTTAATTCTCAGTATATCCTCCATTTTTGTGAATTACTTCGAAAAAAGTAACAGTATTTTTTTTTTAACTCTTTTGTGTCTTATCTTAAGATTTTTTCCAGCGGTGTATTAATTATAAAATTAAAAACAAAAATGTCTGGTATTAATTGTAAACATTAAATTTTAAAAAAATCGGGATTAATTATAAATATTAAATTAGAAATCCGCTATAAATTATGCTTACGAAAAAATGGTCGGGTCATTCTACTACGCTAGAAATTATCTGACACTGACTATGTTTTATCGTTACAAGAGTTAGATTAGACGAAAAATGGACTATTGCTGCCATATGTAACCTGGAGATGCCCAGTACTGTCTTTACGGGCTTCACAAGCTATCTACACGGCCTTGTGTGTATTTTCCACCATGCAAACCCTTTCCAAGAGACGAGACATCGCAAGTCTCCCGCAATTCTATCGCTACTTCCATGGAAAATGCCCTAACGAACAAAGTTCCACCAGTTTCAGACCTTTACAGCTAAGACATGATATGCTCTGTATACAGAGTCGAAAGAATTTAATTTCCTTTCTATTCGGTTCGTAAGTAGAAAATTCTACTCGAAAAACTTCTTACCATAACCGCTGAAACAGACTCCCGAGAGGTTGCTTTCAAGACATTGAATAATCTGGCTCTCCACAATTTCACCTCCTTTGTAGCTCTTAATAAATTCCGTCGTTTTCATTATCTTGTACCACCTTCCATTTACGCAAGCACGTGCGGTAAGTTATGCGTTGTTTTTCTCTACCCGCCTTGCCTTCAATCTATCCTGTGAGTATCAGACTTTCCAAGCCTTCTTTCCTCATTATGTGACCTAGAAATTTCAACTGTCTCCATCTGACGTTAAGTGTCTTTTTTGATTCAATTTTCTCTAAATCTTCGTCGTGGTTGACATTTTCGTTCCATGGTATCCTCAGCATCCTTCTGTTGCTTCAAGTTTCCACTTCTTCATCTGTGAGGAGATTGTCCACCATCCCTTGCCATATAGAAGAACTGATATCATGCAACATTTCAGAACTCTTTTCTTTGTCTCAAACGATATTTTCCTGTTTCTTAATACTTAGGGTCCGTAATTATGAGTTAACATACAAACCGGACTAATTCATTTCCTAGCGATATAAAATGATAAATGGATGGAGATATATATTAGGTTGGTGCAAAAATAATGACGTAATAATGTCGTTTTTTGACGTATTTTTAACGTCAAAAAACGACATTATTACGTCATTATTTTTGCACCAACCGAATACAATTAGATCCATTACTTTTCATTTCTCATTCTTTCTTTTTTCTTTCTTTCTTTCTTTCTTTCTTACTTTCTTTCTTTTTGTCGTTCTTTGTTTCTTGTTTGTGGTTTTTCTTTCTTTCTATCTTTCTTTCTTGTTTGCCGGTCTTTTTTCTTTCTTTTCATAGGTCTGGTTTTGACTAGTCGTTCTTTCTCTCTTTCTTTCTTTCTTTCTTTCTTTTTTCTCGTTCTTTCTTTTTATTTGTCGTTGTTTCGTTTTATATTTCTTTCTTTATTCTATATTTCTTTTTTCCGTGTTAGTCCTGTCTTTTTTGTGTTGTTCGCTCGTTCTTTCATTTCTTCTTTCTTTCTTTCTCCTTTGTCGTTCCTTCTTTCTTTCTTTCTTTCTTTCTTTCTTGTTTGCCGGTCATTTTTCTTTCTTTTTTTGTTTGTTGTTTTTTCTTTCTCTCTTTCTTTCTGTTATCTTTTTTCTTTCTCTTTCTCTCTCTCTTTCTTTCTTTCTTTCGTGCATGACGTTTTTTCTTTCTTTTCTGTTTATCATTTTTTCTTTCTTTCTCTCTTTCTTTCTCTCTTTCTTTCTCCCTTTCTTTCTTTCTTTGTCGTTCCTTCTTTCTTTCTTTCTTTCTTTCTTTATTTATTTCTTTCTTTCTTTCTTGCATGACGTTTTTTCTTTCTTTCGTGTTTGTCTTTTTTTCTTTCTCTCTTTCTTTCCTTCTTTCTTTCTTTCTTTCTTTCTTTCTTTCTTTCTTTCTTTCTTTCTTTGTCGTTCCTTCTTTCTTTCTTTCTTGTTTGCCGGTCTTTTTTCTTTCTTTTTTCGTTTCTTGTTTTTTATTTCTATCTTTTTGTCGATTTTTCTTTCTCTCTTTCTTTGTGTCATTTTTCTTTCTTTCTCTCTTTCTTTCTTTCTTTCTTTCTTTCGTGCATGACGTTTTTTCTTTCTTTCGTGTTTGTCATTTTCGTTTCTTGTTTTTTATTTCTATCTTTTTGTCGATTTTTCTTTCTCTCTTTCTTTGTGTCATTTTTCTTTCTTTCTCTCTTTCTTTCTCCCTTTCTTTCTTTTTTCCTTCTTTCTTTCTTTATTTCTTTCTTTCTTGTTTGTCATTTTTCTTTCTTTCTTTTTATTATTCTTCTTTGTCATTTCTTTCTTTCATGTTTTTCATTATTTCTTTTTGTTTCTCTTTCTTTCTTTTTCTTTCTTTCTTTTTTGTGCATCTTTCTTTTTTATTATCATTCTTTCTTTCTTCCCTGTTAGTCATTTTTTTCTTTGTCATTCGTTTCTTCGTGTTTTTCCTCCTTCATTTCTTGTGTAAATGGATGGCAGAAGAAGATAACAAAAAAGGCAGAATTTGTTAAGTGCTACTACCAAAAGAAATTGTGGAAAGCCAGGATCGCCGACGTCAAGAAAGCATCCTCTCGCGAGTCTGTTCCACAGACTGTCCCACCAATACCAAAATTATACAACCGAGAATTATCCAACAACCACTTTGTCGAAGAAAAAATATTATAACGTGCTGACATCTGTACATGTATACCCACTTTATTTCCATGTCGAGGGCCGAAAATTGGGTCGGTCGAATTGTTGTTTCAATAGGAACAAGCATAGAAAATCGGTATTAATTATAGAATTATAAAAATCTGGTATTAATTCGATGTGTCTACGCCTAACACATTTGTGTTCCTTATTTGATTTTAGCGACTTTGGGTATTAATTGGTGAATGTAAATTAAATGTCAGATGGGAAAAACAACGGAATTTAATACAAAGGCAAACATAGGATGGGTTGACATTGGATGAAAAAAAGTACAAATAAATCATAGGTCTGGTTTTGACTAGTCGTTCTTTCTCTCTTTCTTCCTTTCTTTCTTTTTTCTCGTTCTTTTAATTTGTAGTTTTTTTTCTTTCTATACTTCTTTCTTTCTTTCTTCATTCTATATTTCTTTTTATCGTATTAATCCTGTGTTTTTTGGGTTGTTCGGTCGTTCTTTCATGTTTTCCTTCTTTCTTTCTTGTTTGTCGTTCTTTCATTCTTTCTTTCTTTCTTTCTTTCTTTCTTTCTTTCTTTCGTATTTGTCGTTCTTTCTTTTTGATTGACATTCTTTATTTCTTTCGTGCTAGTCATTTTTTTCTTTCTTGTTCGTTCTTTCATGTTCTTCCTTCATTTCTCCTTTTTTCTTCCTTTCTTTTTTTACTATCTTTCCTTTTTTTTTCATATTTGTCATTCTCTCTGTCTAGTTGTCGCTCTTTCTTTTCTTTCTTTCTTTTTTTCGCTTTTTCTTTCTTTCATGTTAGACATTCTTTCTTTTTGTTTGTCGTTCATTCTTCTTTCTTTCATTCTTTGTGCAGGCTTGTCGTTCTTTTTTTAACTTCCCGTTCTTTCTTTCTTTTATTTTTCCCTTTTTCTTCTTTCTTTCTGTTTGTCCTTCATTCTTTCTTCCTTTCTTTCTTTCTTTCTTTCTTTCTTTCTTTCTTTCTTTCTTACTTTCTGTTTGTCCTTCTTTCTTTCTTTCATGTATGTCGTTCTTACTTTCTTTCTTTCTTTCGTGTTTGTCGTTCTTTCTTTCTGGCTTTCTTTCAAGTTGTCGTTCTTTCTTTCTTTCCGTATTTCTTTCTTTCTTTCTTTCTTTCTTTCTTTCTTTCGTGTTTGTCGTTCTTTCTTTCTTACTTTCTTTCTTTCATGTTTGTCGTTCTTTCTTTCTATTTTTCTTTCTTTCTTTCTTTCTTTCTGTATTTTTTCTTTCGTGTTTGTCGTTCTTTCTTTCTTTCTTTATTTCTTTCATGTTTGTCGTTCTTTCTTTCTTTCTTTCATGTTTGTCGTTCTTTCTTTCATTCTTTCATTCTTTCTTTCGGGTTTGTCTTTCTTTCTTTCTTTCTTTCTTTCATGTTTGTCGTTCTTTCTTTCTTTCTTTCTTTCTTTCTTTCTTTCTTTCGTGTTTGTCGTTCTTTCTTTCTTTCTTTCTTTCTTTCTTTCTTTCGTGTTTGTCGTTCATTCTTTCTTTCTTTCTTTCGTGTTTGTCGTTCTTTCTTTCATGTTTGTCGTTCTTTCTTTCTTTCTTTCGTTCTTTCTTTCGTCTTTATCGTTCTTTCTTTCTTTCTTTGTCGTTCTTTCTTTCTTTCGTCTTTGTCGTTCTTTCTTTCTTTCTTTCTTTATTTTATGTTTGTCGTTCTTTCTTTCTTTCTTTCTTTCTTTCTTTCATTCATGTTTGTCGTTCTTTCTTTCTTTCTTTCTTTCTTTCTTTCTTTCTTTCTTTCATGTTTGTCGTTCTTTCTTTCTTTCTTTCTTTCTCACCCAGTCTTAAAAATCAGTGTGCCTGGCCATGACTACCAATTCCAAATTTTTTTTTATTCTCTCTTCTCTTCTACATGAACATCATTCAAACAAAAAGGCACACTACGCGTTTTCGATCTACAGAAATGTTATCCACAATAAACACATCCTCATTTTCCTTTGTCAAGATTGAAAACAAAGGCAATCTTTCCTCATTATGGAATAGACAAGTCATTGTTTTCAGACAGTTTCACCTCAAATCGACAATGGCAGCCAAACATCATTAAAATCGTGCTGTCATTTTTTCAAAACAAAAAAATACCACGACAGATACGAACAGTGAAAAAAATCACTTATTGTTGTGGAGTGATTTCTCAATATAGCGTCAGTGAAAAGCGTTCATGAAATCGTTTTTCACTGCTTATCAACCCAGTGCAGGCTATTTAAAACCAGAAAACATTTTTAGATTCTAAGAATTTCTTCTTTTTTTTTTTTTTAATAGCACTCTCGTGTGTTTAACGTCTTTTTGCTGAAATGGAGAAAAATGACGGAAAAGACATATCAGAGACGCTACTTGGTTTCAGCGAGAAAATGAAAGAAAGAAATGAAGTAAGGAAGAAAGAAAGGAGTGAAGATAGAGGGGTCGAAAACGCTCTCATATGTTTAACGTCTGTTTTGATAAAATGGATAATAGATGGAAAAGGCATATCAGAGACACTTCTTGTCTTCAGTAAAAAAAAAACTGAAAGAAAGAAAGAAAGAAGGAAGGAAGGAAGGAAGGAAGGAAAGAAAGAAAGAAGGAAGGAAGGAAAGAAAAAAGAAAGAAAGAAAGAATGAAAAGTTAGCGTAGGCGATAGCACTCTCATGTGTTTAACTTCTTTTTCGGAATAATAGAAGGAAAATACTTATCAGAAATGCTACCTGGTTTCAGTAAGAATATGAAAGAAAGAAATGAAATAAGGAAGAAAGAAAGGAGTGAAGATAGAGGGGTCGAAAACGCTCTCATATGTTTAACGTCTGTTTTGATAAAATAGATAATAGATGGAAAAGGCATATCAGAGACACTTCTTGTCTTCAGTAAAAAAAAACTGAAAGAAAGAAAGAAAGAAGGAAGGAAGGAAGGAAGGAAGGAAGGAAGGAAGGAAAGAAAGAAAGAAGGAAGGAAGGAAGGAAGGAAGGAAAGAAAGAAAGAAGGAAGGAAGGAAAGAAAAAAGAAAGAAAGAAAAGTTAGCGTAGGCGATAGCACTCTCATGTGTTTAACTTCTCTTTCGGAATAATAGAAGGAAAATACTTATCAGAAATGCTACCTGGTTTCAGTGAGAATATGAAAGAGAGAAATAAGTATGTAATGCCTGTTTCAGTTAAATGGAAAAAGTTGCCAATTTCAATTTTTTTTCATTTGTACCCCCTTACTTCTTAAAATAAAAAAAACAGTATTCATTTTTATGATTATTATTGCAATGTTTTGTTAAAGTTGTCAAATATTTAATGATGCGATAGGGGAATTTCTACAGATGTTTTATTGTCGTAGAACAGGCCATAAGCTTACTCAATCATTAACTGAAGAATTAAGATTCACCAGAAAATTCAAATAAGAAAACCGTGAACATTTCATGGCTATTTCTACTATAGGTGATTATAAATAATTCCATTATAATTACAAATAAAAAAAATAATGTTAAAGTATTAAGTTGGTGCAAAATAATGTCGTTTTTTTACATATGTTACTATCTGAGAAAACGACATTATTTTTGCACCAACTTAATATAAAAAAAAACAAAGTATTTAAAAAAAAAAACGAAACTAACGCGTAAAACCTTCTACGTGAGACATTGATGACCCTTGAATCAAATATATGCAATTACAGCCATTATTAATCGTCTGAATTTAATGAATTTATAGCCCATGGTCTTCTTCTTTACGTACCGTGTCCTGCAGGACGTAGGCGATCATGGCCCTCCACAACTTTCTGTGCCTTGTAGCTCTAAATAAGTCTTACCTTTCTCTTATTTCTCTTAAACCCTGTTCCGCCATCCGTTTACTCAAGCTCACCAAGTATGTTATGCGTTGCTTTCCTATTTCCATCTTGCTATCTGTCATGTGCGTATCAGATTTTCCAAGCTTCCGTCCTCATTATGTCCTCCAGAAACTTCAACTGTCTCTACTTGATGTTAAGTGTAAGTTTCCTTTTTTTTTTCTATTTTCCCCCAAACCTTTCGTTGCTCACATGTTCGGTCCAGAGCATCCTCAGCATCCTTCTATGGAAACACATTTCTGTTGCTTCAAATCTTCTCTTCATGTTTGAGAAAATTCTTCAACACTTACTGTCATACAACAGTAAGGCATGTTGATTTGTCTTTAGCAAATCAACATTGCACTCAGGATGAAAGCTGGCGTTTGATGTGCTTAGTACTGAAACCAAAAATTACATTCATAGCTTTTCTCATAGCTTTCAAATCGTCTGAAAAATGTATTGAAATATCTAATATTCGCATATTTTTGTTTAGAAACTGACTTCAAATTTGACTATTTCAAGAATAAATCCAAATAAAGTTAATATCTTTTGTATTAAATAGATTAAATGGAAAATATATTCAAACCAGAATTCTAATTATGAATCAACACAAGCAAAAGATGCAATTTATTTACTGTATTCGATAAATAAAAATTGTGTAAAAAAATTGTAAAATATTTCAAAAAAGTCTACCCAATGAATAAGATTTGCCAAATTCTTTGTTAGATCCTAATTAATAAAAACAAAAAATAGATAAGAGTGTATATAGCACCATGATACTGCTGGGCAAACATTATAAGATAAAATATTTTAAATTTGCATTGTTTATTGAAAATCACACTGAAACTAATGAACTGTATAACATATTACATCATAATATGTCTAAATTGTTCAGTATAATTCCCCTTTGAAGTAAATGAAGGTCTTATTTGATGTCGCAATGATTTCGTAATAATGTGCTTGTGCCTTGCATCTTGTCCATAGACAATTTGTGAAGCATCACTCTTAATAAGGTCAATGGAATATAGAGATTAACCTCCCTTAGACTCTCTCCCTGGCTCAAAACTGTAAAATTTTTTCATGTATTCGCTAAGTAAAAACCCTAAAAAATTGTAACAGATTAAAAAAAAAGTCTTTGCAATGAATAAGATTTGCTAGATCCTTTGTTAGATCATAATTTATAAAAGCAAAAAATTAAATAAATGTGTATATAACACCATAATACTGCTGGGCAAAAATTATAAGATAAAATGTTTTAAATTTGCATTGTTTATTGATAATCACACTAAAGCTATTGCATTTTATAACATACTAGCAGTAGAGCCCGGCGTTGCCCAGGGATGTAACAGTAAGAGATAGATCAAGTATCGACCATTATAAAAGTGAAAAATAAAATTGACAAAGATTATTGTTTAAGGTTGACGGACACGCATGTCTTAATTAGTTTTTTGTTTGTTTGTTTGTTTTTTTTACGAATTGGTCAAACCCAAACTCAAACAAAAACATTGTTTTCAATCGTTACGAGTCTACCGATTGAATAGAATTTTATTATAAACAATTGTCTTGTAAATGGAATTTTTAAAGCATTCTGAATGTAAAAATAAAGAAAAAAGTGTGCAAGACAATAAGAAACACTACCTGCCAAAAAAAGTGAAGTTTTGTTGAAATCGGTTAAAAAAAATGTAGGAAATCCGATCCCATATATAAACGAACACACACACACACACACACACACACAACCAACCAACCTGGGTTTTATAATACGTATAACTCGATAACGATATTAATAAGTATAACTCGATATAAGTTGTCCCCCTTTCATTAATGCCTCTTAATCGTGTTTTCAAATTGATTTCGTGCAAAAACAATTGTGTTTTTCCAATTTTTGGCGCTGTCAGAACCACCGCAAGGTAATTTTACGTAGTCCTGTGAAGTTTTGTTTAAATCGGTTGAAAAATGTAGGAAATCCAATCCCATATATAAACGAATACACACACAAACAACCTGGGTTTTATAATAAGTATAACTCGATATGAGTTGTCGTCCTTTCATTCTCGTGATGCCTCTTAATCGTGTTTTCAAATTGATTTCGTGCAAAAACAATTATGTTTTTCCAATTTTTGCCGCTGTTAGAACCACCGCAAGGTAATTTTACGTAGTCCTGTGAAGTTTTGTTGAAATCGGTTGAAAAATGTAGGAAATCCGATCCAATATATAAACGTACAGACACACACACACAATCTGCGTTTTATAATAAGTAAGATTACATGATTATATAGCTAAACTGTTTCAGTATAATTTCCCTTTGAAGTAAATGAAGGTCTTATTTGATGGGGCAATGATTTAGTAATAAAGTGCTTGTGGCATGCTTCTTGTCCATATAAAATTTATAAAGCTTCAGTAAATTATAAATTTTATAAAGCCGTGTTATAAGTAAGGTTTTCACTGATCACCGGAAATAAATTCTAACGCTACGATTTTAAACCTAAGCAAAAACTTACTAAAAAATTAGTAACAACTTGGAAAAAACATACTATGTAAATTATTCGGACTACTATCCTCATCATTATCGCCATATTTATTACAACGTTTCGGTCGTTGTACTCTCCGGCCTTCTTTAGGTGGTTAGAATGTCGAACTGAACCCTTTATTTTGCTCACTGGGGTAGACTGTTCTAGTTCCACGTGCCATGTTTAATGGGTGTCAGTTATCAGTTATCTACTGTTAATTTCCCTCTGAAAGTTCTCCACTGCTTTAGCCGGGTATTGAACTCACACTTTTTGGGTCCTGTCACTGGATGTAACCAACAACTTCATCCACTGTGCTATGTGCCCTTGAGGACATCTGTGTATGAAGAAGGCCAGAGTGTACAACGGCCGAAACCTTGTAATAAATATGGCGACAAAGTTGAGGACAATAGTCCGAATAATGTAAATAGTGTACATAATACCTCATCTCAGAAATGTAGACAGATACTGAAGGGCCTAAATGCTGTAATAAATATGGCGACAAAGATGAGGATAATAGTTCGAATAATGTAAATAGTGTACATAATACCTCATCTCAGAAATGTAGACAGATACTGAAGGATCGGATTAATATGGCAACAAAGATGAGGACAATAGTCCGAATAATGTAAATAGTGTACATAATACCTCATCTCAGAAATATAGACAGATACTGAAGGACCTAAACACTGTAATAAATATGGCGACAAAGATGAGGACAATAGTTCGAATAATGTAAATAGTGTATATAATACCTCATCTCAGAAATATAGACAGATATTGGAAAAAAATATTTTTCATTTTATCATGTTAACCGCCAACTTTCAAATTAAGTGCAATGTCACGTTTCCAAAATCGAACTGCTCTTAGGTTGCAGTTCAGTACTCTTTCCCTTGTTTTTAGCGAAATTATTTTATTTCTTAGTACTCTGCTTAGCTAAGCAATTCCAATATGGATTTCAATTTAACACCCCCCCATCCTTTGTTAAAACACTTCGCAGATATTTAAATTGTCGCACTTGTTTCATTTTGCTATCCCCGAGAGACCACAATGTGGTTCATTAATGCCTTTCAACCTCTTTTTTTTATCTAACTGCCAACTTACACCTATATTTAAAATCTCACGGTACATTTAAATTACGACTAGCTGCCATGACAAGCTGGTCGATCACAAAAAGCGTTCAATTAGAATGGAGCAAAAACAGTATCATGTTTAGATGTAACAGAATCTATCTTCTTCAATTACTTTAAAGTAGTTTCATCAAAAACATTTTGAATAAATGCAGTCATTGATATAACAGAAGTAGTCTGTATTTATTCAATCAAAGTTAGCTGAAGACATGAAGGGGTAAAACAGGCAACATGAAGACCCACTTCAGGCCACAATTATTTTCGAGTTTTTGAAATTCAGTTTTTCAGTGTGCTATCAGGGATGTAAAAGAGGATACATTTATAATGCAATTGTTAAGTTTGAAGAAAATTGGTTGAACGATCAACGAAAAATAAGAAAGAACCCAGTAAAAATTTTTCGCTATTTACGCGGGTTTTCACTATATGGCTGGACTCACTTATCAAGTTAAATAACTGTTAAATAATCAACTTATTGTTGGCTACAATTGAGTGAAGTTTGTATTAGATTGCTTGAAAACTGTGGGAGCTTTTAGTTTAAAATTTGTGTTGAAATCGATTTGTGTTAAAATCGATTTTGCGTTTGTCGCAAAACGCAGTAGAAATTAAAAAAAAAATAGGTATCGTTAAGCTCGTCATGATGTAAATAACCTATATACCGAATTTGAACGAAATTGTAGGGAAAAAGTTGAATTTAACGATTATTGATCTGCTTTATCGATTATTGATTTTTTAAAAAAATGTATCGATTTTTTGCGCTAAGAACCTATCTCTTACATTGTACAATGTAAATGCCAAATTTGGTCAAAATCGGTTTGATGGATCTTGAGTGAAAAGGCATCACACAGATAAACAGACACACAGTCTTCCTCTGTTTTATATATACAGATGATAAAAAAAAGTAAAAAAACGAATATACATTTTATGATTAATTTATTAACTCAAAATAATTTGTTATTGTTCTGTTGTGTTGTTCTATGACACGTGATCAGGTATCAACTTCTTACTTGTCTCTTAGTTTACTATACTCTATATATCTCTTCTACTTAACATATTTAAATAGATACAATCCTATTTACCAATCCACTACACCTCCCTGAACCAATGAAGTTTCCCAAACTTCTACAGGCTCTTTCCTACTTGCCCCTACTCCCTTGAGGTTTATGTCCTGTTCTTTTTAATGGAGATTTTGGCCTCATTTCATCTTTTGCCGTGTCTGAGCCACTCCCGCTATCTTCCATAGCGCTCGTCTTCTATTGCATTGTCCTGATCTGAAGAACTCATCTTTTCTTCTCTGTCCAGATCTTCTTCCATCACGAAATTCTGCTCCAATGTTTTAGAGAGACCCCATTTCTAGAAAATGCCGCTCCTAGTTTACATCATTTACGTTGTTCGGAGTGTTTTTCTCATCTTTATTTTCATATTCAAGACGTTACGACCGTTGTATGCTCTGGCCTTCTTAAGGTAACTGGAATTTAAAACTGAACACTTTAATTCGTTAGATTGTTCTAGTTCCACGTACCATGCCTCTTCCAGATGTTTCAGTTATCTTTCTCACAACTCTTCAACTTTTTGTTCAGGTATTGGGTCAGGTCACCGCATCCAACTAACTAACTCTTTTATACACTGGACTATGTATCCTTAAGGACAACAGTCCGAACAATGTAATGTCAATATTTACAATACCTCATCTCAGAAATATAGACAGATCCTGAAGAAGGTCGAGGCGTACAACGGCCGAAATGTTGTGGATGTTGCAATGAAGAATGAAGATGAGGACAACAGTTCAAACAATGTAAATAATTTGAATCCCTCAACACAAAAATAAAGACAGGTACGACTCTTAGTATTTGGTTTATTGTAGTCGTTCGTTATATATAGCTGGCCCCTCGTATTCAAGGATACCCGTCTACTAAGGCAGCTAGCCTATCCCTGTTGCAGATGCTTGCTCAGGCGTGTGTTTGTGTTTATACATATAAACTACCTATGTTTTACACTGCAACTATGCTGACCAGAATTTCTGGTAAAGACAACAATTTAAACCACGATGACTTGTAACTTGGTGCTGCCTAGAGTTCCGTCTACCCAATTTTACACAGAAGGTTTGGGTCAACCCGTGGCATGGTTTTCAGGTACTTTTCAAAGGTACCGTACGCTGGAACGACCACTCCAGTCTGAAAACATCAGGAAATCTCCTTCCTGACAAATCAACAATGGTGAATTCGAACATTCTAATCACTCGGCCATGTGCCTATAGATTCAAACCCGGGTCTCATGGCTAGAATGCGAATGTTCTAACCATTCAGCCACACGCTCATACAGTCGTGTGTTATAATTTTTCATAAAAAGACAATAATTACCATTCTTAAACTTATATTTATTTATTCTGTGTATTATAATGTGATATTTAATGAGATATTTGAGTGTGGCGCTTTTTTTTAGAATGCTCTGTTGAAATTTTGGACAGGGATAGTCTTAAATATTCTTCCAATGATCCTGATCATGTTCGATTTTTTATTTTGTGATATTGTTTAGTTAGCACGACCGTTACATCCAGCCAATACCTCATAAATAATGGACTATTCCATTTTGATCGCGTGGAAAGAGGGGAAATGATACTACATAGCTTAAGTAAGAAATAGAAAGAAAGAAGGAAAGAAAGAAAGACGGAAAGAAAAACGGAAATAAAGAAAGAATGGAAATGAAGAAAGAATGAAAGAAAGAAAGACGGAAATAAGGAAAGAATGAAAATGAAGAAGAAAGAAAGAAAGACGGAAATAAGGAAAGAATGAAAATGAAGAAGAAAG
>OZ010612.1:25720468-25732069 GCA_963932145.1 Acanthosepion lycidas
AAGAAAGAAAGAAAGACGAAAATAAGGAAAGAATGAAAATGAAGAAAGAAAGAAAGACGGAAATAAGGAAGGAATGAAAATGAAGAAAGAAAGCAAGAAAGAAAGACGGAAATAAGGAAAGAATGGAAATGAAGAAAGAAAGAAAGAAAGACGGAAATAAGGAAAGAATGAAAATGAAGAAAGAAAGCAAGAAATAAAGAAAGAAAGAAAGACGGAAATAAGGAAAGAATGAAAATGAAGAAGAAAGAAAGAAAGACGGAAATAAGGAAAGAATGGAAATGAAGAAAGAAAGACGGAAATAAGGAAAGAATGGAAAGAAAGAAAGAAAGAAAGAAAGAAAGAAAGACGAAAATAAGGAAAGAATGGAAATGAAGAAAGAAAGATAGAAAGAAAGACGGAAATAAGGAAAGAATGAAAATGAAGAAAGAAAGAAAGAAAGAAAGAAAGAAAGAAAGACGGAATTAGGGAAAAAATGGAAATGAAGAAAGAAAGATAGAAAGAACGACGGAAATAAGGAAAGAATGAAAATGAAGGAAGAAAGCAATCAAGAAAGAAAGAAAGACGGAAATAAGGAAAGAATGGAAATGAAGAAAGAAAGAAAGACGGAAATAAGGAAAGAATGAAAATGAAGAAAGAAAGCAAGCAAGAAAGAAAGACGGAAATAAGGAAAGAATGGAAATGAAGAAAGAAAGAAAGAAAGAAAGAAAGACGGAAATGAGGAATGAAAGGAAATGAAGAAAGGAAGAAAGAAAGCCGGAAATAAGGAAAGAATGGAAAGAAAGAAAGAAAGCAAGAAAGAAAGAAAGAAAGAAAGAAAGAAAGAAAGACGGAAATAAGGAAAGAATAGAAATGAAGAAAGAAAGCAGGCAAGCAAGCAAGAAAGAAAGAAAGAAAGAAAGAAAGAAAGAAAGACAGAAATAAGGAAGCAATGGAAATGAAGAAAGAAAGAAAGAAAGACGAAAATAAGGAAAGAATGAAAATAAAGAAAGAAAGAAAGAAAGACGGAAATAAGGAAAGAATGAAAATGAAGAAAGAAAGCAAGAAAGAAAGAAAGAAAGAAAGAAAGAAAGAAAGAAAGAAAGACGGAAATAAGGAAAGAATGGAAATGAAGAAAGAAAGAAAGAAAGACAGAAAGAAAGACGGAAATAAGGAAAGAATGGAAATGAAGAAAACAAAAAAGAAAGAAAGGAAGAAAGACGGAAATAAGGAAAGAATGGAAATGAAGAAAGCTAGAAAGAAAGACGGAAATAAGGAAAGAATGAAAATGAAGAAAGAAAGCAAGAAAGAAAGAAAGAAATAAAGAAAGACGGAAATAAGGAAAGAATGGAAATGAAGAAGGAAAGAAAGAAAGACGGAAATAAGGAAAGAATGAAAATGAAGAAAGAAAGCAAGCAAGAAAGAAAGACGGAAATAAGGAAAGAATGGAAATGAAGAAAGAAAGAAAGAAAGAAAGAAAGACGGAAATGAGGAATGAAAGGAAATGAAGAAAGGAAGAAAGAAAGCCGGAAATAAGGAAAGAATGGAAAGAAAGAAAGAAAGCAAGAAAGAAAGAAAGAAAGAAAGAAAGAAAGAAAGAAAGACGGAAATAAGGAAAGAATAGAAATGAAGAAAGAAAGCAGGCAAGCAAGCAAGAAAGAAAGAAAGAAAGAAAGAAAGACAGAAATAAGGAAGCAATGGAAATGAAGAAAGAAAGAAAGAAAGACGAAAATAAGGAAAGAATGAAAATAAAGAAAGAAAGAAAGAAAGACGGAAATAAGGAAAGAATGAAAATGAAGAAAGAAAGCAAGAAAGAAAGAAAGAAAGAAAGAAAGAAAGAAAGAAAGAAAGAAAGAAAGAAAGACGGAAATAAGGAAAGAATGGAAATGAAGAAAGAAAGAAAGAAAGACAGAAAGAAAGACGGAAATAAGGAAAGAATGGAAATGAAGAAAACAAAAAAGAAAGAAAGGAAGAAAGACGGAAATAAGGAAAGAATGGAAATGAAGAAAGCTAGAAAGAAAGACGGAAATAAGGAAAGAATGAAAATGAAGAAAGAAAGCAAGAAAGAAAGAAAGAAATAAAGAAAGACGGAAATAAGGAAAGAATGGAAATGAAGAAGGAAAGAAAGAAAGACGGAAATAAGGAAAGAATGAAAATGAAGAAAGAAAGCAAGAATGAAAGAAAGAAAGAAAGAAAAAAAGAAAGACGGAAATAAAGAAAGAATGGAAATGAAGAAAGAAAGAAACAAAGAAAGAAAGACGGAATTAAGGAAAGAATGGAAATGAAGAAAGAAAGAAAGACGGAAATAAGGAAACAATGGAAATGAAGAAAGAAAGAAAGACGGAAATAAGGAAAGAATGAAAATGAAGAAGAAAGAAAGAAAGACGGAAATAAGGAAAGAATGGAAATGAAGAAAGAAAGAAAGAAAGAAAGAAAGAAAGTCGGAAATAAGGAAAGAATGGAAATGAAGAAAGAAAGGAAGACGGAAATAAGGAAAGAATGAAAATGAAGAAGAAAGAAAGAAAGACGGAAATAAGGAAAGAATGGAAATGAAGAAAGAAAGAAAGAAAGAAAGAAAGAAAGAAAGTCGGAAATAAGGGAAGAATGGAAAGAAAGAAAGAAAGAAAGTCGAAAATAAGGAAAGAATGGAAATGAAGAAAGAAAGAAAGAAAGACGGAAATAAGGAAAGAATGAAAATGAAGAAAGAAAGCAAGAAATAAAGAAAGAAAGAAAGACGGAAATAAGGAAAGAATGAAAATGAAGAAGAAAGAAAGAAAGACGGAAATAAGGAAAGAATGGAAATGAAGAAAGAAAGACGGAAATAAGGAAAGAATGGAAAGAAAGAAAGAAAGAAAGAAAGAAAGAAAGAAAGACGAAAATAAGGAAAGAATGGAAATGAAGAAAGAAAGATAGAAAGAACGACGGAAATAAGGAAAGAATGAAAATGAAGGAAGAAAGCAATCAAGAAAGAAAGAAAGACGGAAATAAGGAAAGAATGGAAATGAAGAAAGAAAGAAAGACGGAAATAAGGAAAGAATGAAAATGAAGAAAGAAAGCAAGCAAGAAAGAAAGACGGAAATAAGGAAAGAATGGAAATGAAGAAAGAAAGAAAGAAAGAAAGAAAGAAAGAAAGACGGAAATGAGGAAAGAATGGAAAGAAAGAAAGAAAGCAAGAAAGAAAGAAAGAAAGAAAGAAAGAAAGACGGAAATAAGGAAAGAATAGAAATGAAGAAAGAAAGCATGCAAGCAAGCAAGAAAGAAAGAAAGAAAGAAAGAAAGAAAGACAGAAATAAGGAAGCAATGGAAATGAAGAAAGAAAGAAAGAAAGAAAGACGAAAATAAGGAAGGAATGAAAATAAAGAAAGAAAGAAAGAAAGACGGAAATAAGGAAAGAATGAAAATGAAGAAAGAAAGCAAGAAAGAAAGAAAGAAAGAAAGAAAGAAAGACGGAAATAAGGAAAGAATGGAAATGAAGAAAGAAAGAAAGAAAGAAAGAAAGAAAGAAAGAAAGACGGAAATAAGGAAAGAATGGAAATGAAGAAAGCTAGAAAGAAAGACGGAAATAAGGAAAGAATGAAAATGAAGAAAGAAAGCAAGAATGAAAGAAAGAAAGAAAGAAAAAAAGAAAGACGGAAATAAAGAAAGAATGGAAATGAAGAAAGAAAGAAAGACGGAAATAAGGAAAGAATGGAAATGAAGAAAGAAAGGAAGAAAGACGGAAATAAGGAAAGAATGGAAATGAAGAAAGAAAGAAAGAAAGAAAGAAAGTCGGAAATAAGGGAAGAATGGAAATGAAGAAAGAAAGAAAGAAAGAAAGAAAGACGGAAATGAGGAATGAAAGGAAATGAAGAAAGGAAGCATGCAAGCAAGCAAGAAAGAAAGAAAGAAAGAAAGAAAGAAAGACAGAAATAAGGAAGCAATGGAAATGAAGAAAGAAAGAAAGAAAGAAAGACGAAAATAAGGAAGGAATGAAAATAAAGAAAGAAAGAAAGAAAGACGGAAATAAGGAAAGAATGAAAATGAAGAAAGAAAGCAAGAAAGAAAGAAAGAAAGAAAGAAAGAAAGACGGAAATAAGGAAAGAATGGAAATGAAGAAAGAAAGAAAGAAAGAAAGAAAGAAAGAAAGAAAGACGGAAATAAGGAAAGAATGGAAATGAAGAAAGCTAGAAAGAAAGACGGAAATAAGGAAAGAATGAAAATGAAGAAAGAAAGCAAGAATGAAAGAAAGAAAGAAAGAAAAAAAGAAAGACGGAAATAAAGAAAGAATGGAAATGAAGAAAGAAAGAAAGACGGAAATAAGGAAAGAATGGAAATGAAGAAAGAAAGGAAGAAAGACGGAAATAAGGAAAGAATGGAAATGAAGAAAGAAAGAAAGAAAGAAAGAAAGTCGGAAATAAGGGAAGAATGGAAAGAAAGAAAGAAAGAAAGACGAAAATAAGGAAAGAATGGAAATGAAGAAAGAAAGATAGAAAGAAAGACGGAAATAAGGAAAGAATGAAAATGAAGAAAGAAAGCAAGTAAGAAAGAAAGAAAGAAAGAAAGAAAGAAAGAAAGACGGAATTAGGGAAAAAATGGAAATGAAGAAAGAAAGATAGAAAGAAAGACGGAAATAAGGAAAGAATGAAAATGAAGGAAGAAAGAAAGAAAGAAAGACGGAAATGAGGAAAGAATGGAAATGAAGAAAGAAAGAAAGAAAGAAAGAAAGAAAGTCGGAAATAAGGGAAGAATGGAAAGAAAGAAAGAAAGAAAGACGAAAATAAGGAAAGAATGGAAATGAAGAAAGAAAGATAGAAAGAAAGACGGAAATAAGGAAAGAATGAAAATGAAGAAAGAAAGCAAGTAAGAAAGAAAGAAAGAAAGAAAGAAAGAAAGAAAGACGGAATTAGGGAAAAAATGGAAATGAAGAAAGAAAGATAGAAAGAAAGACGGAAATAAGGAAAGAATGAAAATGAAGGAAGAAAGAAAGAAAGAAAGACGGAAATGAGGAAAGAATGGAAATGAAGAAAGAAAGAAAGAAAGAAAGAAAGACGGAAATAAGGAAAGAATAGAAAGAAAGAAAGAAAGAAAGAAAGAAAGAAAGACGGAAATAAGGAAAGAATGGAAATGAAGAAAGAAAGCAAGCAAGCAAGCAAGAAAGAAAGAAAGAAAGACAGAAATAAGGAAGCAATGGAAATGAAGAAAGAAAGAAAGAAAGACGAAAATAAGGAAAGAATGAAAATGAAGAAAGAAAGAAAGACGGAAATAAGGAAGGAATGAAAATGAAGAAAGAAAGCAAGAAAGAAAGACGGAAATAAGGAAAGAATGGAAATGAAGAAAGAAAGAAAGACGGAAATAAGGAAGGAATGAAAATGAAGAAAGAAAGCAAGAAAGAAAGAAAGAAAGAAAGAAAGACGGAAATAAGGAAAGAATGGAAATGAAGAAAGAAAGCAAGAAAGAAAGAAAGAAAGAAAGAAAGAAAGAAAGAAAGAAAGACGGAAATAAGGAAAGAATGGAAATGAAGAAAGAAAGAAAGAAAGAAAGAAAGAAAGACGGAAATAAGGAAAGAATGGAAATGAAGAAAGCTAGAAAGAAAGACGGAAATAAGGAAAGAATCAAAATGAAGAAAGAAAGCAAGAAAGAAAGAAAGAAAGAAAGAAAGACGGAAATAAGGAAAGAATGGAAATGAAGAAGGAAAGAAAGAAAGACGGAAATAAGGAAAGAATGAAAATGAAGAAAGAAAGCAAGAATGAAAGAAAGAAAGAAAGAAAAAAAGAAAGACGGAAATAAAGAAAGAATGGAAATGAAGAAAGAAAGAAACAAAGAAAGAAAGACGGAATTAAGGAAACAATGGAAATGAAGAAAGAAAGAAAGACGGAAATAAGGAAAGAATGAAAATGAAGAAGAAAGAAAGAAAGACGGAAATAAGGAAAGAATGGAAATGAAGAAAGAAAGAAAGAAAGAAAGAAAGAAAGAAAGAAAGAAAGAAAGAAAGTCGGAAATAAGGGAAGAATGGAAAGAAAGAAAGAAAGAAAGAAAGACGAAAATAAGGAAAGAATGGAAATGAAGAAAGAAAGATAGAAAGAAAGACGGAAATAAGGAAAGACTGAAAATGAAGAAAGAAAGCAAGTAAGAAAGAAAGAAAGAAAGAAAGAAAGACGGAATTAGGGAAAAAATGGAAATGAAGAAAGAAAGATAGAAAGAAAGACGGAAATAAGGAAAGAATGAAAATGAAGGAAGAAAGAAAGAAAGAAAGACGGAAATGAGGAAAGAATGGAAATGAAGAAAGAAAGAAAGAAAGAAAGACGGAAATAAGGAAAGAATAGAAAGAAAGAAAGAAAGAAAGAAAGACGGAAATAAGGAAAGAATGGAAATGAAGAAAGAAAGCAAGCAAGCAAGCAAGAAAGAAAGAAAGAAATACAGAAATAAGGAAGCAATGGAAATGAAGAAAGAAAGAAAGAAAGAAAGACGAAAATAAGGAAAGAATGAAAATGAAGAAAGAAAGAAAGAAAGACGAAAATAAGGAAAGAATGAAAATGAAGAAAGAAAGAAAGACGGAAATAAGGAAGGAATGAAAATGAAGAAAGAAAGCAAGAAAGAAAGACGGAAATAAGGAAAGAATGGAAATGAAGAAAGAAAGAAAGACGGAAATAAGGAAGGAATGAAAATGAAGAAAGAAAGCAAGAAAGAAAGAAAGAAAGAAAGACGGAAATAAGGAAAGAATGGAAATGAAGAAAGAAAGAAAGAAAGAAAGAAAGACAGAAAGAAAGACGGAAATAAGGAAAGAATGGAAATGAAGAAAACAAAAAAGAAAGATAGAAAGAAAGACGGAAATAAGGAAAGAATGAAAATGAAGAAAGAAAGCAAGAAAGAAAGAAAGAAAGAAAGAAAGAAAGAAAGAAAGACGGAAATAAGGAAAGAATGGAAATGAAGAAGGAAAGAAAGAAAGACGGAAATAAGGAAAGAATGGAAATGAAGAAAGAAAGAAAGAAAGAAAGCAAGAAAGAAAGAAAGGTAGTAGAAATGATAAAACAATTTTACATCTCATGAGATATCTTGAATTCTTTTTAGAATGTCTTCTTTGCAAGATCAAATGTTAACGAATGCTGGACAATCTCCTCAAAGATGAAAATGTGACCTCATATGAAATGTGGCTTTACAGAAGGATGCTGAGGATACTATAGACCGAATATGTGAGCAACAACAATAAACAACAATGAAAACAGAACGGAAACTTATACTTAACATCAGAAAGATGCTGTTGAAATTTCTAGGAAACACAATGAGGAAAGAGGGCTTGGAAAATTTGATACTCACAGTACAGATTGAATACAACAATACAAGAGAGGCAAAGGAACGCAGCAATGAGCTTGAGTAAATGAATGGCGGAAAGTTTAGGAGAAATAACAAAAAGACAGAATTTATTACGAACTAAAAATGACAAGAAATAGTGGAGAGCCATGATCTCCAAGGTCCTGAGGAAACACGGTACTTGAAGGTTTGCTGGATTTTGACATCACCATTTCGAAGTTCACATCTTGTAATTTTTCTTTTGCCCACAACCATGCATTCTGTCTTTCTACAATTGATCATTAGTCCTTTCTTCTGGCTTTCCTTTACTGCATTGTCTTGGAGATCCAGTGGTTTCCCTTTGGGTTTTCCATCAACACAGTGTCAACTGCGTATTGTTAAGATTACGCCCACCGATAAGAGATCCTAGTGAGGTCCATAGTTCCCTTTTCTACAATTAGTGAATGTTTGCTTGCTATACCAATTGTGACTTTGACTAATTAAAAACGCCGCGATAGCAACCAATTAAAATACTAAACAGCCGAGACGACATTCACGTCTTTTGTTGATTGTCACCAGCTCGCTAACAACCTCTTGTCCTATTTGCTTCACCCATCTAAATCTCCTGACGGACAGTTTTAAACACTGCTCCGACCGGTGTAGTCACATCCTGTTTAGCACATGTTTTATGACCCGACCGGGCAAGTAAATTTATGGTGTCACCCAGATGCGACTGAGGATGGTAGTTTAATCGGAGGTGGACAGGCTGGCCTTTAGAGGCCGTCAGATTAAAGATGAAGTTTCTCATACGCGTTATTTAAAGAATTCACTGTTTTGGAAAGCAGTCTAAACTTGATTATGTCGCGAGACACTCGTTATATGGCAGAGTGCGACACGAAACGATATTTTAGAAAACCCAGCGGTGATCAAAGCGTTATATTAGAAAGTCGCTATCTTGACGGAGTTTAGAAGCAGCTGAAAAGAACGAACTCACTATATCTGTGAAAAACTCGACATGAAAGAAAGAATGAAAGATTTGAAATGGTAGATATAAAAAAAGAATGAAAGATTTGAAATGGGAGATAAAAAAAAAAGAATGAAAAATTTCAAATGTTAGATTAAAAGAAGAATGAAAGATTTAAAATGGCAGATAGGAAGAAAGAATTAAAAAAAATTGAAATGGCAGACAGAAAGAACGAATCAAAAATTTGATGGCAGATAGAAAGAACGAATCAAAAATTTGATGGCAGATAGAAAGAACGAATCAAAAATTTGATGGCAGACAGAAAGAACGAATCAAAAATTTGATGGCAGATAGAAAGAACGAATCAAAAATTTGATGGCAGACAGAAAGAACGAATCAAAAATTTGATGGCAGACAGAAAGAACGAATCAAAAATTTGATGGCAGATAGAAAGAACGAATCAAAAATTTGATGGCAGACAGAAAGAACGAATCAAAAATTTGATGGCAGACAGAAAGAACGAATCAAAAATTTGAAATGCAGATAGAAAGAACGAATCAAAAATTTGAAATGCAGATAGAAAGAAAGAATGAAAGATTTGAAAAAAATTAAAAATAGAGTTGCAAAAAGAAAAAAAAAAGGAAAGAAATGATAGAAGGTAGAAAGAATAAAAATAAAGAACAGATTTTTATGACACTGCACTTGTTCTTATATATGTGTATACCTGTGTGGGTATGTATGTATGTATACATTTACGCAAATAGATTATGTGTGCATGCTTAGAGAGTTCGCTTTTTGACCATGAGACACGGGTTCTAATCTCAACACGGTTGATTTGTCAGGAGGCGATTTCTTGATATTATCAGTCTAGAAGGTGGGGTGGGGGCTATCCAGCTTGTGGCATCTTTGGAAAGTGCCTGAAAACCATACCACGGGTTGATCCAATCCTTGTGAATGAAACTGGGTAGACGGAACACTTGCTGACCGTCGATAACTGTGCTTGCACGAAGTCACAAGTCATCGTGACCGAGGGTTTGAGCGTGCTGGCATTGTTCAAATTGTTGAACACGCTAGATAACAGTCTCTCTCCCAGAAACCGTAACTAAGGTCTGCTCAGCATAGTTGCAGTATAAACCACAGGTGGGCTCTGTGGGTGTTGAACAAACATAAATGTGCCTGTGCAAGCGTCTGCAATAGGGAGTGCGCAGCCGCCCTGGTAGACAGGTATCCTCGAATACGAGTGGCCAGCTATTTTTTGTTTATTCATGCAAATATATATACCATGAAAAATTTTAAATCATAGAATCTCTTTATGTAAGAGAATTAAAGCCCCAAATAAAGTCAGCTATGAGTATAGCAATAAAGTTCTGTGTTTGTAGCAGTAAATTTATATATATATATATATATGTGTGTGTGTGTGTGTGTGTGTGTTTAGGTAGGAATCCTTCTTTCATGCACGTTTCATTGAATACGACACATACAAGGTGCTTTGATTTAGTTTTTTATACAATTTCTCATGTGATCCAATAATTTTTTTCTTTTTAGATGATAAATTATATAAAAAATGTCTAAATGTTCTTTTTATCCAAGCGCTTTCGGCTATACATTTAGCCATTTCCAAGGATTAAATATTTAAACTGCTAAATAAGAAATAGTGTGTTGCATGTATGTATTTATATAAAATTTTCAATTTCTTTTTTCAAAACACGGTCAAAATATTCTGTCCATGTTCATAATTGATATTATAGAGTGTTTTTTCATAGCTCAATTAGATCTCATTTAAATACACATGGAGACCTACTGGACCCTATTCGTACCATCATCTACATATAAAAAAGGCTAAAAATAATGGTAGCCTTATTAATAAAAGCAAATAACACAAAAAATATCAACTATGAAAATGGAGATAATATCTTGACCGTGTTTTGAAAAATGAAAACAATACGAATATAAATAGATACAAAGAATAGAAAGAGGAAAAAGAGATGAATAAAAATGAGAGAGAGAGTGACATAAAGAGAGAAAGAAAAAGTAAGAGAAATGGAAGCGACAAAAAGAAAGAAAGAACCAACACAAAGAAAGAAAGAAAGAAAGAAAGAAAGAAAGACGTTTTTACGGCTTATAAACTCGTTTCTGGTTATCTAAAAAGCCAGAAAATATTTTTAGACTATAAGAATTTTCTTTTAGCGGTAATAATGGTTTAGTGATACAAGTCTTACTAATTAACCCATAGCTGGGGGAAAAAGTGGAGTCCTTTCCCGTTGCTTAACTTCGGTGATCTTACGTGTTTTAAACACCACCACCAGCAACATCACCAAAAAAAAAAAAAATTTGAAAACTTTTTTACATTATTCGGACTATTGTTCTCGTCTTTGTCGCCATATTTATTACAACATTTCGACCGTTGCATGCTCCGGCCTTCTTCAGGTGGTTAGAATGTCGAACTGAACCGATTATTTCGTAGACTTGGGTGCCATGTTTGATGGATGTCAGTTATCAGTTATCTCTTGTTAATTTCCCTCTCAAGTTCTCCACTGCCTTAACCGGGTATTGAACTCACACTCTTTGGGTCCTCTCCCTGGATCTAACCAAGGCCTTTATCCACTGTGCCCTTAAGGACATCTGTGCATGAATTTCGGAGCATTATAAAACTAATGTCTTCAGCCACAATTTTTACCAGTGCTCATATTGCAATTTTTTGCTGTTATCATACATGTTTTTACCAGAGCTCATATTGCAACTTTTGTTGTTATTATCGCTTTTCTCTGACACTCCTTATTACTGGTTCCCATATTGTATTCATTTCTATACGTGGTCGGCTCAGGAGATTTTTGTGGCCTAGCATATGTGCTGATTCCTTCAGTTTAGGAATTTTCCAATGATGTTCTTTATCTATGATCTCAAACTGATCCCACAGATGTCCGAATCATGTAAATACTGTACATAATACCTCATTTCAGAAATATAGACAGATACATTTGAAAACTTGTATAAATTTCGTTGAGAAAGAAAGTAGTCATTATGTTGACTACAAACAATTTGCCCAGGGAAAATTTTTAAAAAATGGAACATACAAAATAAAGGTTGTATTTTTCCTACAGGTGTTAATATCTAGTGTTCGAATCCAATAAGAACGTAAGATTTCGCGTGCTGATTTTCAAGGCATGGTTGTCTCCTCCTATGTGAAAGTGGCGTAAGCCAGTTTATCTAAGCCCAGCCAGACAAAATAAGAGAAAGAGAGAGAGAGAGAGAAAAGTAGAAAGATAGAATAAATGAGGTAGACAGTGAATAAGAGAGAGAATATGTGTGCAGAGAAAAAGAAAGACAGAACGTGAGTGAGAGAGAAAAAAAGAAAGCAAGAATAAGTGAGATAGACAAGGAAAGAAAAATTGAGG
>OZ010612.1:25732269-25754769 GCA_963932145.1 Acanthosepion lycidas
AGAGAGAGAATATATAAAACAGACAGAAAAGTGCGTGAGAGAGTGAAAGAAAGGGAGAGAGACAACACTTTACTTAGTCTTAAAGAGCCAAATCATGAATTAAGTCTACTCTTTTTTTTAAAATCATTTCCCCCCAAGCAAGGCGGGAATGCTACTAATACGCAGGAGGTTATAGAAAGTGATGGTGAGAGAAAAGACTGTGTACAGGTGGGGGGATTGAGGAAAGGATAAAAGATGAACGGGGTTCGTGACAACAGAAGATGGCGATTGACGTTGTATTAAAATTTTTGAAGATTGTAGTTTTCAGGGAAGTAAGTAAACGGAAAAGTATTTCACAGGCAGGAAGTGCGAGAAAAGAAAGTAGAAGTGGCGATTGCCTTTAGCTATTTCAACCGTTGAAAATAATTTTTTAACAAACGACTCATTTTCTGTGAAATGTTATTTCTTTAACGATAAATTCATTTCTGTTCATGAATCCTTTTTTGGTAAGACACACACAAACACACACACAAACAAAATATCAAAGTCCAAATCGAGAGGCTTCTCACTGGAGCAACCTCTTCCAGACTGACCATGTCTTCACGAGTTTAGCTGTATTCACCACACTTGGCAAGTTGCGGGTTGGTGAGGCTCTTTAACACATAGCTGACTGAGGAGTTCATCCTCACTTTAAAAGTTCTTGTTTTTTTTTCGGGGGGGGGGGATTTTTTTTGTTTTTTTTCTTTGGGGGTTCCATTTACCATGTTCTCCAGACTAGTTGCTGATTTAGTCTCCGACGACTCAGAATTTGAATCGAGTTGTCCCTTGTCTAGATCAGTTGCCACCCAAGGCAATAGGATCCAGGGTGCCCTGCTCTTGACACATAGACGGTGGAGGAAAGATGGATTCATCTTTTTCTCAGGGAAATTTGCACGTAAGTGAATGTAACGAACCCGATTGGAATTCGAACTCGGATCGCCAATTCCACAATTCGAGCCGTTATATAAAAGATTAAAATTGATTGTTCCAACATTGCTTTTATATATATATATATATATATATTTATCTGTCTGTCTATCTCTATCTATCTATCTATATATATATATGTGTATATATATATATATATATATATATATATATATATATATATATATTTATCTGTCTGTCTATCTCTATCTATCTATATATATATATATATATATATATATATATATATATATATATATATATATATATATATATAAAGCAATGTTGGAACAATCAATTTTAATTATATATATATATATATATATATATATATATATATATATATGCCTCAACCCTGCAACTCATGACAAATGTTCAGTAGAGAAAGAAAGAAAGAAGAAGGAAGGAATGCAGGAAGGGAGGAAAGAATGAAAGAAAGAAAAAGAAAGAAAGAAAGAGAGAGAAAGAAAGAAAGATCAGACTAATTTGCCGATAAAGAAAGAAAGGCAAAGAAAGAGATCAGATTGATTTGAGTAGAGATGTAGGAAGGAAAGAAAGGAAAAAAGAGAGAAAAATAGAAGGAAATGAAGTAAGGAATGAAAGAAGGAAGGAAGAAAGAAAGTAAGGCGATAAAACAGATCAGACTGATGAAACGAGAAAGAAAAAAAGAAAGAAGGAAAGAAAGAAAGAAAAAGAAGAAAGGAAGGAAGGAAAAAGAAAGAAAGGCAAAGAAAGGAATCAGACTGAGGTGTCAATAAAGAAAGAAAGAAAACAAGAAAGAAAGAAAGACAATAAAATCAGACGGATTTGAGAACATAGGTAGAAAGAAAGAAAAAAGATGGAAAGTGAGACAAAGAATGAGGGAAGAAAGAAAAAAAAAAGAAAAGCGAAGAAAGAGATCAGACTGATTTCACGAGAAAAAATAAATAAATAGAGAAATAAAGAAAGAAAGAAAGAAAGAAAAGAAAGAAAGGAAGAAAGAAAGAAAGAAATTGGAAGAAATATATCAGATTGATTTGTTGCTAAAGAAAGAAAAAATAAGAAAGAAAGAAAGAAAGAAAGAAAGAAAGAAAGAACGAAAGAAAGAAAGAAAGAAATCAGAGTGACTTCGTGACAGAGGGCGAGATACACAAAGTGTGTCATTAAATAAAAAATGATCTGGTTAGAAAGATTAAAAAAAAAAGAAAGAAAGAAGGATGGAAGAAAGAAAGAAAGAAAGAAACATTAGACTGACTACGTGACATAAGGATAGAGAAAAAAAAGAGTGTCATTAAAATAAATAAAAATGATCTCGTAAGAAAGAAAGAAAGAAACAAAGAAAGAATGAAAGAATGAAATAAATAAAAATCAGAGTGAGTCCGTGAGAGAGGGTGAGATTAAAAAAAGTGTTCTTTAAATAAAAATGATCTAGTTAGAAAGAAAGAAAGAAAGAAAGAAGGAGAGAAAAATGATCTGGTGAGAAAGAAAGAAAGAAAGAAAGAAAGAAAGAAAGAAAGAATGAATGAATGAATGAAAAAATGAAATAAATAAAAAAAAACAAAGAAAGAAATCAGAGTCAGTCAATGAGAGAGGGTGAGATTAAAAAAAGTGTTCTTTAAATAAAAATGATCTAGGTAGAAGAAAGAAAGAAAGAAAGAAAGAAAGAAAAATAGAAAAATGATCTGGTTAGAAAGAAAGAAAGAAAGAAAGAAAGAAGAATGAAAGAATGAAATAAATAAAAAAAAAACAAAGAAAGAAATCAGTGTGAGTTCGTGAGAGAGGGTGAGATTAAAAAAAGTGTTCTTTAAATAAAAATGACCTAGTTAGAAAGAAAGAAAGAAAGAAAGAAAGAAAGAAAGAAAGAAAGAAAAATGATCTGGGTAGAAAGAAAGAAAGAAAGAAAGAATGAATGACAAAATGAAATAAATAAAAAAAAAAACAAAGAAAGAAATCAGAGTGAGTCCTTGAGAGAGGGTGAGATTAAAAAAGTGTTCTTTAAATAAAAATGATCTAGTTAGAAAGAAAGAAAGAAAGAAAGAAGGAATGAAAGAATGAAATAAATAAAAGAAAGAAATCAGAGCGAGTCCGTGAGAGAGGGTGAGATTTAAAAAAGTGTTCTTTAAATAAAATTGATCTAGTTAGAAAGAAAGAAAGAAAGAAAGAAAGAAAGAAGGAAAGAAAATTATCAAACTCAGTTAGAGAGAGAGAGTGTGTGTATGTGTGTGTGTGAGAAAGAGGGAAAAAAGAGAGAGAGTGTGTGCGTGTGTGTGTGTGTGAGAAAGAGAGAAAAAGTGAGATAGATAGATAGATAGAGAGAGAGAGAGAGAGTGAGAGAGAGAGAGAGAGAGAGGATTTTGTATTTTCAAGGTTATCGGTTGTGTCGTTGATGACAAATCGCTTCTGGGGTTGTCATCAATATTTGTCATCAAAATATTTGTGAAATGAAATTGGGAGAAAATGATCGATATTCGAGACAATTATTCTTCTTTTATGTGCCGAGTCTCATCAGGGCGTTGACGATCACGACTCTCCACAATTTCCTATCTTTTATAGCTATTCATAAATTTTGCCTTTTTATTATCTCGCCTAAATCTTGTACCCCCCCATACATTTACTAAAGCTAGCTAGGTAGGTTAAGCGTTGTTTTCCTCTGTGCCTCTTGATTTCAATCTGTCCTTGTGAGTATCAGAACTTCCAAGCTCTCTTTCCTCATGTGCTCTAGTAATGTCAATTTTCTATTCTTGATATTAAGTATAGGTGTCCTTTTTTTTCTTCCATTTTCTCTAAAACCTCGGCTTTGATCAGTGTTATGGTCCGATTCCTTGTACCACGGTGATAGTCCAAGGTAGAAAGAAATATGCCCTTTGAACCCGCATAAACGGGTTCAGGGTCGGTTTACCTCCCCGAAAGAGACTCCGCCCTTCGGCGTAGCCTAGTCCGGGTTCCTCACCGCCCGAAGGCAGAGAGTTCAACCGATCAGCCCGTCAGCCGGTCGCCCGACTTCGGACTGAACGGTATTTAGTCAACGAGGGCATCATGTGGCACAAGGCCGGTTTAACGTGGGGTTTCCGAGCCCGTAGGCTCGGGCAAAAATATGCCCTTTGAACCCGTATAAACGGGTTCAGGGTCGGTCTACCACCCCGAAAGAGACTCCGTCCTTCGGCGTAGCCTCCTTCGGGTTCCTCCCCGCCCGTAGGCAGCGAGTTCAACCGATCAGCCGATCAGCCGGTCGCCCGACTTTGGACTGAACTCTCTGCTTCCTCTTGAGGCGCAGTATTTATTACGTATGGAATAGTCCATTATGTTATCATGGGTAAGGTCCCCTAACAGATTACATGTTCGGTCTGTGGTATTCTCAGCATCCTTCTATAGAACCACATTTCTGTTGTTTCAAGTCTCTTCTTCATTTGTGAGGAGATTGGCTAGAATTCACTGCCATATAGGAAGACTGGTATTGCATAGCGGTTCTCTCTTTTTTTTTTACAGACATTTTTTCTGTTTCTTGGACATTTTTCTGTTTCACTCTCCAAATGCGTATTCGGATTTCAATGTCACATTTTCCATTTTCTGCTAAAACAATTCCCAGATATTTAAATTGTTTGATTCGTATCTGTCTATATTTCTGAGATGAGGTATTATGTACACTATTTACATTATTCGGACTATTGTCCTCATCTTTGTTGCCATATTTATCCGATCCTTCAATATCTGTCTATATTTCTGAGATGAGGTATTATGTACGCTATTTACATTATTGGGACTATTGTCCTCATCTTTGTTGCCATATTAATCCAATCCTTCAGTATCTTTCTATATTTCTGAGATGAGGTATTATGTACACTATTTACATTATTCGGACTATTGTCCTCATCTTTGTTGCCATATTTATCCGATCCTTCAGTATCTGTCTATATTTCTGAGATGAGGTATTATGTACACTATTTACATTATTCGGACTATTGTCCTCATCTTTGTTGCCATATTAATCCAATCCTTCAGTATCTGTCTATATTTCTGAGATGGGGTATTATGTACACTATTTACATTATCCGTCTTCATCTTTGTCGCCATATTTATTGCAACGTTTCAGCCTTTGTACGCTCTGGCCTTCTTCAGGTGGTTGGAACGTCGAACTGGACCCTTTATTTAGCTCACTGATGTAGACTGTTCTAGTTCCATGTGCCATGTCTAATGATGTCAGTTATCTCCCGTTAATTCCCCTCTCCAAGTTCTCTACCGCCTTTACCAGGTATTGAACTCACTCTTTGGGTCCTGTCACTGGATCTAACTCACGCCTTTATCCACTGTGCCATGTGCTCTCAAGGACAATCAGTTATCTCCTGTTAATTACCCTCTCCAAGTTCTCAAGGGCACAACCATTAGACATAGCACGTGGAACTAGAACAGTTTACCCCAGCGAGAGAAATAAAGGGTTCAGTTCGACATTTCAATCACCTGAAGAAGGTCGGAGCGTACAACGGCCGAAACGTTGTAATAAATATGGCGACAAAGATGAGGACAATAGTCCGAATAATGTAAATAGTTGTTTAATTTGTATCTCCAATTTGTAATTTACATGTTGGGCTGTTCCTTTTGCCAACAACAATGCATTCTGTCTTCTTGCAGTTGATGCTTAGTCCTTTCTTCTTGCTTTCTTTCAACACCTTCTGCAGGAGTTCTCTCTTTGTCTGCTATCAGTGTTATCTGCATATCGCATATTGTTAAGATTGTGGCTGCAAATAATGAATCCAGATCAGTCTTCTAATTCTCTCGGAATCGCCTTACTGTATAGGCTGAATATGTCCGGCGAGAAGACACACCCTTGTCTTATATTCGTTTCTATACTTTAAATATTTACTGAATTCATTTTCTATTGATGTTTTTGTCCGTATAGTTTCTGCATTATTCTAATATATTCCCCGAATACGTTAAGGTTACCTAGCTGTTGCCACGGTCCTTTGTGACTTACATTATCAAACATTTTGCATAATCTATGTGTATACCTATTTTTGCATTTGTATTGCTCTTTATGGTATAATTCTGAACATAAATATCGCATTTCTTGTTCAAGTTTCTTTAACGAACCCACACTGTTATTGTCCTATTTCGCAACCGGTCCTGTTGCGTGCTCCATTTATCAGAATTCGGATGATAAGTTATTTTATGTGGCTCATTAGGCTGATTGTCTGATGGAGTCCACATTCGTTTACACCTGGCTTCTTATGCAGTGCTATGAAAATGGAATTACCTAGATCTTACGGTATATCATCACAGTTGTATATTTCATTTATTATATCTGTAATCTTTTCAATTCCAAAATGTTTGTGTGTTTGTTTAGCAGCATATCAAATCTTTATGGGTCATTTAATACCGAAATTTAATTTTCTTGGGAGCAGTAGTAATTTTTTTTATGAAAATGTACTGATGGTAATATTTTTTTCCTTACAGAAATATATTGCAGGTAATATTTATTTTTATTTTATTTTTTTAATGTATTGCAGGTAATTTTTTTTGATGCTATGTAAATGTAATGCTGGTATTTTTACAATATTTGTTTATGGTTTCATTGTGTTTTGATCCCAGTTAAATAGTTAGTATTAGATTGCTGCAAAAAAATAATGACGTAATAATGTCGTTTTTTGACGTTAAAAATTACATCAAAAAACGACATTATTACGTCATTATTTTTGCACCAACCTAATATTTGCCCAGAGCTGGCGACCTTAATAGGTGCTACCACCCCGGCTCACGGTGAGCCTGGGAAGAGCAACAATTAAGAGGTGGTTCCACGCTCCTCAAAACCACACGATCAAAGGCTTTGCTACCGGATGTAGTTTATCGTCATACCTAGGGAAAAATTCTAAAATCACTTAAGGCTGCCAGAATCTCTGTTACGATTCCGTCTGGTCCCTTGGCTTTGTTTCTGTCCAATTAGGCTGTTGTTGATTCCACATCAGATTTTAATATTGCTGAGTATATCTGTGTACTGTTCGTTGTTCTCTTTCATTATGGAAGAGTTCTTCGATAGATTCCTTCCATCTAGGAAGTATTTTTCCTTTCTCTAATATCAATGATTCATCCTTGGATTTTATGCATCCCGTTGATGTGCAGGTCTTCTGTCTAGCTAGTTCTGTTATTTTATTATCGATATTTGCTTCATCTGTGCTACACATTCTTCATATTTCCTTAGGAGATGTAACGTCCTGGGTATGACGTTAAACTGCATCCAACAGCGAGGCCTCTGATCAAGAGGTTTTGAGGAGCGTGGAACCACCTCTTAATTGCTGGTGTTCCCAGGTCCACCTTGACACCGGGTGGTAGCACCTGTTAGGGTCACAGCTATGGGAAAATAGTGAACTCCTAGTTTTTCCAGATCTTACCCACGTCCTTGGTATGACGTTAAACTACATCCGCGTCTTGGGTATGGCGATAAACTACATCCAACAGCAAGGCCTCAGATAATGTTTTCGGAAAAATAATGTTGCCAGCTATACGTTTTTGAAACCATAATGTTGCTAGCTATACCTTTTTGAAACCATAATGTTGCCAGCTATACGTTTTTGAAACCATAATGTTGCCAGCTATACTTTTTTGAAACAATAATGTTGCCAGCTGTGTATTTTTGAAACCATAGTGTTGCCAGGTATACGTTTTTGAAGGTCCTGGGTATGGCGATAAACTACATCCGCGTCCTGTGTACGGCGATAAACTACATCCAACAGCAAGGCCTCAGATAATGTTTTCGAAAAAATAATGTTGCCAGCTATACGTTTTTGAAACCATAATGTTGCTAGCTATACGTTTTTGAAACCATAATGTTGCCAGCTATACGATTTTAAACCATAATGTTGCCAGCTATACGTTTTTGAAACCATAATGTTGCTAGCTATACGTTTTTGAAACCATAATGTTGCCAGCTATACGTTTTTGAAACCATAATGTTGCCAGCTCTACGTTTTTAAAACAGTGGTGTTGCCAGCTATACGTTTTTGAAACCATAATGTTGCCAGCTATGTGTTTTTGACATTTAAAGTCACTCAAAATCATTTTCGGCATAAAGTGACCAAGTTTGAGATGCCGTTAAACAAAACAATTAATCAATCAATCAAGAACATGAAGAAATTATTTTGCAAAAACTGATCCAAAAATTATATTGGATTTTCTAAAAAGAATTGGTCTCTTATCAAAGATGTAGACTGATGTGTAAACAACATATCCTACCTTTTACCATTTTTGCAAATAAAATGTCCTTATCAAATGGAAATTCTTGACTTAAACAAAAATACCTAGGATTATTTTGCAGTGTACAAGCAAATGAGCTCTAGCTTGCTAAAAATGTTTCATACAAAATAGGCATTTAAAATTCATATATTTGGCATATATATATAAACTGGATTTGGCATTAAATAACCCACAGTGGTTGATATGCCATAAAACCTAAACAAACAAACAAATTAGGAGATCTAATAAAAATACAAAAATTTTGACGAGCCATAAAAGAAAGAAAATTGAGGAGAGTCATGATCGCATATAAAAATGATAATTTCCCATCTCTAGAATTCCGGCGTAAATTATCAAATCAGTAATTGACTAACGGTCGCGAGCATATGAAGCAAGATGAGAAGGCTGGTACGAAAAGCCAATAATTACTCATTTTGAAAATTCTGGTTCAAATTATTAATTCGGTAACAGACAAACTGTTGCGAGTGTAGCAATCAAGATGAGAAGGCTAGTCCGAATAGTAAAACATATAATATGGATGATTCCTCATCTGAAGAATATCAGCTCTGATTATCAAATCGTTAATAGACTAAGGGTTGCGAGTATAGCAACAAACATAAGAAGGATGTTTCGAATAGCAAAACATATAATAAGGATGATTCCTCATCTGAAGAATATCAGCTCTGATTATCAAATCGTTAATAGACTAAGGGTTGCGAGTATAGCAACAAAAATAAGAAGGCTGTTTCGAATAGCAAAGCATATTATAATGATACTTTCCTCATCTCAAGAATTCTGACCAAAATCAGTTAGATATATTTTCTTTTCTCTTTTCTTTTCAGCCTTCTGTTAATTATCCGATTGGGCGAAAGAAAACTAATTCATGGTCAGCAACCCAGAGCACTGATCAATGGCAGGGACAAGGAGTGGCCATTTACAAAACTGACAAACGCAATCGATGCCGGCGTTTTTGTCTCCTTCTTCTCCTTCTTCTATTGGCCGCGCTTTTCTCGGCATTGGCCGCTTTCCTGTGTTACTATTTCTTGCAGCCAGGTAAGTCATTTATTGTAGACAGACGCGCTCCGAGACTTTGGGCGCGAAGGAGCCGCGGGAACACCGTGGTTTTCATGATAAACTCAAAAGTATCCACCATCTGTTGATTGTTAACTGGGACAATCAATGGCGTGTTAATTTTAACGCCTCCGGGACGAGATTGCTGTTTTAATCGTCTCAAAGAAACCTTTGTATGGAGGAATTGTAGACTTATAAATATGTAAGATAGATTATGGCGAGACAAATGAATCAACGTTCTTAACAGCAGGCATAGCATTTGATATCATCTTTCCACTTCATGCCAACAGAAGTCGCAAGTAGTCACTTTCCTGGAGGTTAGCATTGGCTAATTTGATGGAAAGCAAAAAAAAGTTTCTCTCCGACGATTAAACGAGAGGTGTTTAACAAGCCATTTCTTGCCCCTGTTAACAACAGATTGGAGGTTATTTTTTGAGCTCAAGCTGCCAATTCGAATTTATCGAACCGAGAGACTTAATATAATTATTTGTATAATAATTATTCTGATACGGGTGGATGCTAAAATGTTCTCAGACTGACCAGGAATTTCTAAAGAAATTTGGCCGGATTATGGAAAGTTAGCCGGTCTAAAGGTTATTCAGCGAGTTCTCGTATTGTTACCTTTAATCTTATTTCAATTTACGTCAAAACTTGACTCTTATCTTTTAATTACATTTTCAGGTTCTCTTCACAGATATGTTGGTAAGTGCTTTTTCCACTCTTTGTTTTATCCTACATGGCAAATGATGAATCAGGTCGTGGGCATCTATGGCTCTCCACCACTTCCTGTCCATTATAACTCTCAGCAATGTTCCACTATTTATTAGGTTGGTGCAAAAATAATGACGTAATAATGTCGTTTTTTGACGTATTTTTTAACGTCAAAAAACGACATTATTACGTCATTATTTTTGCATTAACTTAATACTATCTGTTCTTGTCTCTGCTATGCTATGCAATCACTTTTTCTTCTTTTATGTGCCTTGTCCTGTTGGATGATTGCTCTCCACTACTTCCTGTCTATTATAACGCTCGGCAACGTTACACTATATACTATCTGTTCTTGTCGCCGCTACGCTATGCAATCACTTTTTCTTCTTTTATGTGCCTCTTCCTGTCAGGACGTTGGCGACCATGGCTCTCCACTACTTCCTGTCCATTAAAACTCTCAACAACGTTTTACTCTTTACTATCTGTTCTTGTCTCCGCTATGCTATGCAATCACTTTTTCTTCTTTCATGTGCCTCTTCCTGTCAAGACGTTGGAGGTCATGGCTCTCCACCACTTCCTGACTCTTAACAAGGTTGTAGCGCGAAGCTACGTTTGACATTTTTCTTTTGTCCCGGACTGCCATCCATTCACGTTATCTTCTTTTATCTGCCATCTCCTTTTAAGATGTTGACGACCATGGCTCTCCACTACTTCCTGTCCATTAAAACTCTCAGCAACGTTTTACCACTTACTATCTGTTCTTGCTTCCGCTATGTTATCCAATCACTTTTTCTTCTTGTATGTGCCTTGTCCTGTCAGGACGTTGGTGGCCATGGCTCTCCGCCACTTCCTAACTTCAGCTAACCGCTTACTTCTTTTACGTATCGTGTCCCTACCGGATGTGGAAAATCATGGCTCTCCTGCACTTCCTATTCTTTGTGGCTCGAAGCTACGTTTGACACTTTATCATCCTTTTCTTTCCTCTTCTTTTATCTGCATGTCTTTTTAGGACGTTGGCGACAATGGCTCTCCACTACTTCCTGTCCATTATATCTTTCAGCAACGTTTTACTCTTTAACACCTGCTCTTGTCTTCTCCCTGTTATCTACTGACTTGTTCTATGTGCTCTGCTCCTTCAGAGAGTAGGCGTTCATGGCTCTCCACCACTTTCTTTTATGGCTCTAAGCAATGCTAGACCGATTACTACCTTTGTACTCGCTCTACTATGCACGCAAGCTTTCTTCTTTTATGTCTACTGATTCTTCAGGAAGTATGCGATCATGGCTCTCCACTACTTCCGGTCCTTTTTAGATCTAAGCAATGTTAGACCTATTATCACCTTTGTACTCGCTCTACTATGCACTTAATTTTTCTTCTTTTATGTCTGCTGACCCTTCAGGAATTGGACGGTCATATCTCTCCACAAATTCCTTTCCTTTGTAGTTCTAAGCAACTTTACACTTATTACAAAGCTTTGTCCTCGCTCCAATATGCACGCAATTTTTTTTTATGTCTACTGACCCTTCTGGAATTGGCGATCATGGCGCTCGACCACTTCCTGTGCCTAAGCAACGTTAGATTTATTAGTATCCTTTGTTCTCGCTCTACTATGCACGCATTTATGTCTACTGACCGTTCAGAAAGTGGGCGAGCATGGCTCTCCACCACTTCCTGTCGTTTGTAGCTTTAAGCAGCATTTAACTCTTTTCCATACTTCACTGTCCTGGCTTTGCAATAAATTCGTCAAGTGGCTTATTCGATGTTTCCATCCGTATGTGCTGTGTGTATTAAATTCTCCAAATCCTAATTTCTCCTGATGTGTCCAAGAAATTTCAATAGTCTTATAGTTATAAAGTATAAATGCAAATGCAAATGTACATGGTGTAAATTACTAACTAAATATGGTAAGTCAGCTTCCGTTGTTCCATGGAGGGTTCAATCTATGGAAGATAATATTCGAAGTTGATTTCAATAAAAAGAATTCGATCGATAGTGTGAACAATTCTTTAAATTTATAATGCATCTTCTCAAAATAATAGAAGGAATATTATTTGTAATTGTTATTGGTAATCTCTTATTGTGCCTAATAAGATCTACGGTAGGAACGAATCTTCTATCCGTCACATAACTTTTATTACAGTCTATATTGATATAATTGTTCTATTTTATTATTAGTTATTGTTGTTAATCTCTTATTGTGCCTAATAAGATCTACGGTAGGAACGAATCTTCTATCCGTCACATAACTTTTATTACAGTCTATATTGTTCTAATTGTTCTATTTTATTATTAGTTATTGTTGTTAATCTCTTATTGTGCCTAATAAGATCTACGGTAGGAACGAATCTTCTATCCGTCACATAACTTTTATTACAGTCTATATTGTTATAATTGTTCTATTTTATTATTAGTTATTGTTGTTAATCTCTTATTGTGCCTAATAAGATCTACGGTAGGAACGAATCTTCTATCCGTCACATAACTTTTATTACAGTCTATATTGTTATAATTGTTCTATTTTATTATTAGTTATTGTTGTTAATCTCTTATTGTGCCTAATAAGATCTACGGTAGGAACGAATCTTCTATCCGTCACATAACTTTTATTACAGTCTATATTGTTCTAATTGTTCTATTTTATTATTAGTTATTGTTGTTAATCTCTTATTGTGCCTAATAAGATCTACGGTAGGAACGAATCTTCTATCCGTCACATAACTTTTATTACAGTCTATATTGTTATAATTGTTCTATTTTATTATTAGTTATTGTTGTTAATCTCTTATTGTGCCTAATAAGATCTACGGTAGGAACGAATCTTCTATCCGTCACATAACTTTTATTACAGTCTATATTGTTATAATTGTTCTATTTTATTATTAGTTATTGTTGTTAATCTCTTATTGTGCCTAATAAGATCTACGGTAGGAACGAATCTTCTATCCGTCACATAACTTTTATTACAGTCTATATTGTTCTAATTGTTCTATTTTATTATTAGTTATTGTTGTTAATCTCTTATTGTGCCTAATAAGATCTACGGTAGGAACGAATCTTCTATCCGTCACATAACTTTTATTACAGTCTATATTGTTATAATTGTTCTATTTTATTATTAGTTATTGTTGTTAATCTCTTATTGTGCCTAATAAGATCTACGGTAGGAACGAATCTTCTATCCGTCACATAACTTTTATTACAGTCTATATTGTTATAATTGTTCTATTTTATTATTAGTTATTGTTGTTAATCTCTTATTGTGCCTAATAAGATCTACGGTAGGAACGAATCTTCTATCCGTCACATAACTTTTATTACAGTCTATATTGTTATAATTGTTCTATTTTATTATTAGTTATTGTTGTTAATCTCTTATTGTGCCTAATAAGATCTACGGTAGGAACGAATCTTCTATCCGTCACATAACTTTTATTACAGTCTATATTGTTCTAATTGTTCTATTTTATTATTAGTTATTGTTGTTAATCTCTTATTGTGCCTAATAAGATCTACGGTAGGAACGAATCTTCTATCTGTCACATAACTTTTATTACAGTCTATATTGTTATAATTGTTCTATTTTATTATTAGTTATTGTTGTTAATCTCTTATTGTATCTAATAAGATCTACGGTAGGAACGAATCTTCTATCCGTCACATAACTTTTATTACAGTCTATATTGTTATAATTGTTCTATTTTATTATTAGTTATTGTTGTTAATCTCTTATTGTATCTAATAAGATCTACGGTAGGAACGAATCTTCTATCCGTCACATAACTTTTATTACAGTCTATATTGTTATAATTGTTCTATTTTATTATTAGTTATTGTTGCTAATCTCTGTCTTGTCCAGTTATTACTCTTACCACTGGAGTTGAGGAGAACACATACACTTCAAACCAAGACCGACAGCCACTGATTGAAGCAAATCGTAACTCGCGTAGCAGTGGCTACTCACTCAATGAAGGCCAAGTGTTTCCTTATGAGGATATATTAAACATAACCATTATAAGCTAATATTTAAAAAAAAAAACATTAAAAATTAGAAGAACAGATACTACACTTTGATCCAAATCAGATGACCAGCATAACTGGCCGCTCGGTTAATTAATGCCGTATATTTCCTTATAAGGAAAAGTTAATTTTACGATTACCATTGGAGATAAATAAAACTGATACTACAGTTTGATCCCAGAACGATGATCAGGGAATGAAAAAAAATGTAACTCGAGTAGCACTGGCTGTTCGGTTAATGAATGTTTGCTTATAATGAAATGGTTATTTTCATTGTTACTATTAGACATGAGAAGAACAGATTCAACATTTTGATCCCAGCACGATGGCCAGGATGTGAAGAAAAGCGTTACTCCTGTGGCAGTGGCTGTTCGGCCAATTAAATTCCGAACGTTTTCTTATTAGGAAAAAGCCAATATTAGTATTAGCATTAAAGATAAAAAAAAAAAAAAAAGAAAAGAAAAACAGATATTGCTCTTTGGTCAAAACCTGATGATCGGGGAGTGGGGTGAAGAAGTGCGTAACTCTAGTAGCATTGGCTGCTAGGCCGAATGCTTCCTTATATAGAAGTGATTAACATTAGAAATACTATTAGATTGGTGCAAAAATAATGACGGAATAATGTCGTTTATTGACGTTGAAAAATACGTCATAAAACGACATTATTACGTCATTATTTTTGCACCAACCTAATACATTTTGATCCCAAACCAATGGCCAGAGCCCGGAGAAAAGTCTCGGCCAGCGAATGCATCAGTACGTGTCCTCACATCTGCACCCTGATCTCATTATTCTACAACCAAAATTTAATCAAATCTACGTGACCCCATTGTAGGGAACAAGAGTAAGCGAGTTTCTGTTTCATAGAAGATATGGAAAATGATAAACGTTTTATGATTGGATAGTTTTTATTAAATTTATTTTTTTAATTCCTCTTTGTTTTTATTTTTCATCGTTTCAGAAGGAAGACGTGCCAATGTCTCTATCAGGGTTTTGAACGAAACTTTTTTAGAAGATTACGCTGATCCTAATTCAACTGAATTCCAATCGCTTGCGCGACCTTTCTGCGAGGCAGTGAGTAGATGTTTTTTTTTTTCAACCTTTTACTCGACATAAACTTGTTTAAAATCGGGCCATACCTATTTATTTTAAGCATTTCATCCTAAACAAGGCGATAAAGCCACTAAGACATAAGGGGGGTGAGTATTAGAGAATATGAGAAAAAAAGAAAAAAATTATTAAGGAACGAGAACAATAAAAGAAAAGACAGCAGTGACAATTGACATTGCATTTAAATTTTTAAACATCAAAGTTAACTGGACAGAAAGAAGCCTGGAGAAAATCCCACAAGCGTGAAGTGCGGGAAAAGAAACTGTTCGCTTAGAACTTACGATGGCATCTAGCCATTTCAACTTTAAAATAATAAGACCTTACTGACAATCTAGTACTGGCCTTCAATTCATTTAGATACCAAAGATGAAAGCTCCTCACATCAGTTAGCAGGAAAATGTTTGTAGAAAATGCAGAAGGAAGCTATGCTACAGGCGGAGGGAAAGTGATTGAAGCTAAGATGCAAGGTCAGACCCATGAAGATTGCGGATTCCTCTTTGGAATTTATCAAGAGTCTCTAAATATATTGCAGGAACACCGGGGCCTATGTGGCAGCAATAGACAAAGCAAGGACGAATGGTAGACTTATAAATATGTTAGATAGATTCTGGAGAGAAAGATTGTCTAGCACCACACAGTGAACTAACTGGAAAGCAAGAAACCGGAAGAAAGTTGAAGAAGCAAAAAATGCGAACAAAGAACCTGTTAGGATAGAACTTCCGGTAACACCAAGCTATTTTCATCTGTGAAAGGATGAGACGACGTTCTAATTCCTGGCAATCTTCATTTAACACTTTAAGACACGGCCATAATGATAGAAAAAGCACAACTGCCGTGACGTTAATTACACTACACCGTCCACTGTTGAAACTTTGTCTTTTACAAAGCTTTTATCTTGAGAGGATGTTGAGTGTTACGATAAACAAGCGTAGAGATTCCTAAATCTAAAGGGATTTCTAAAGCAGGTTTATCATCTCTCAGTTGCGTCTCTGTCTTTGGGCAGAGTGTGTTCAGGGGCTTCTCTGTCAAATGTCAGCGGGGCAACTGAGAAAAATAATACTGAGATGTGCCCAGCCCTGGGGAACAGCTGCCCGAGGCCGCGTCCTCCCATTGCACAAGAGAGAGGGATCGGTGCTCGCACTGAGGCCAGCGCAACCGTCGGTTGCCTGCGCTGAGGGCAATTTCTGTCCTTGTCCCGTGTGTACGCGCTCGGGTCCCTACCTAAAAAGACCTTGTGTCCCCTATCGTCCAAGTGGAGGGAAGGTGTTAATATTGCTAAGATTAATAACCTCCTGTACTAAATTGTTTTGAAGAAATTTGATAAACAAACTGGGGGGGTATTCTATCCGAAACTAGTGAGCGTTCAGAATAATTCCCGAAAAAGTGAGTAGATAGATTAGGAACTTTCTCCTGATAATTCTTTTTTTTTTTCTCGACAGAATCTATTTTATAAATTTACTAGCAGTCATACCCAGCTAGTTGATCAGAAAAAGCGTTCAGTTAGAATGGAGTAAAAACAGCACCATGTTTAGCTGTAACAGAGTCTATCTTCTTCAATTGCTTTAAAGTAGTTTCTTTAAAAAAAACATTTTGAATTAATGCAGTTACTGATATAACAGAAGTACTCCGTATTTATTCAATCGAAGTTAGCCAAGGACATGAAGGGATAAAACAGGTAACATGAAGACCCATTGATATCTGCAGTTTTTTTTTTCCTCCGAGAAAGTCTCTTGAAAAAAAAGTAGACGATAAATACGAAAAAAGATTGCCTCCAGCTTTTGAGAAATTGAAAACTTTCAGTAACCACGGATACAAACGAACATGTCTATTTATGTATTATGCAGAAGACATTTGGAACAAGCAACAACCCCTCCCAAAAATCTAGTTTTTATTGCCATAACAACCAAATTGAAAATAATAGACAGAAGTAGAAACCATTTACATATAAGAATTCATGATTGGCTTCATGGAAATGTGAAAAATACAATATGCAATATACAATTAATCAGAATTCTTCAATTATTTTAATTCCTAGCAGCCATAACCAGCTAGTTGATCAGAAAAAGCGTTCGATTGGAATGGAGTAAAAACAGCATCATGTTTAGATGTAACAGAGTCTATCTTCTTTAATTACTTTAAAGTAGTTTCTTTAAAAAACATTTTGAATTAATGGATTTACTGATATAACAGAAGTAGTCTGTATTTATTCAATCGAAGTCAGCCGAGAACATGAAGGGTTAAAACAGGTAACATGAAGACCCCCTTCTGACCACAATTATTTTGGAGTTTTCGAAATTCAATTTATCAGTGTGCTACCAGAGATCTAAAAGAGGATACATTTATAAAGAAATTGTTAAGTTTGTTGAAAGATCAACGCAAAATAAAGCAGTAAAAATCGCCATTTTTCGCTATTTACGCGGGTTTTCACAATATGGGTGGACTCAATTATCAAGTTAAATGAGTGTTAAACACTAAATTTATTGTTGGCTACAAATGAATGAAGTTTGTATTAGATTGCTTAAAAATTGAAGGAGTTTTTGGTTTAAAATTTGTGTTGAAATCGATTTGTGTTGAAATCGGTTTTTCGCGTTTTTTTATTTTTTTTGTTGCTAATCGCAGTGTCGAAGAAATAAAAATGAGGTATCGTTGAGCTCGTCATGATGTAAGTAACCTATATACCAAGTTTAAACGAAATCGGAGAAAAAGGTTTAATTTATCGATTTTTGATAGGCTTTACTGATTATTGATTTTTTTAAAATTATTAGTTTTTACGCTAAGAAGCCATCCCTTACATTGTACAATGTATGCGCCAGATTTGCTCAAAACTGGTTGGATGGATCTCGAGTGAAAAGGTATCACACAAAAAGACAGACACCTGTTTTTTATATAAATATAGACATAAGTCTACCACTCGTCCTTGCTTTCAATATTGTTGCCATATCTGGTCTGGTGCACCTGCTATATACTTCGATATTCTTGATAAAATCCAAAGACGGATCTGCAATCTTATTGGTACTGACCTGACATCTCGGTTTCTCCACCGCCATAACCTAGCTTCCCTGTGTCTTTTATTTAAATAATTTCATGATAATTGTTTTGATGAGCTTTCCTCTATGGCACCTAGACTTTATGAATTTACGCGCAGTAGAACCAGGGTATGAAACAGGTGTACAAACAAAGTATACACATTCTGAATTAATTGATTGATTCGTTTTTTTACGGTTTATCAACCTTTTTTATGGTTAATTAAAATCGAAAGATATTTTTGGATTATAAGACCTTTTTTGAGACAATAATGAATTTCAGATACAAGTCCTACTATTTAACCCATACCTGAGGGGAGAAGATGTGAATTTATGCCCTTTCCATGCGTGTTTCCTTTCGGTAGGAACGGGTAGCATAAATAATAATAATAATAATAATAAAAAAAATAAAAAAAATAAACAAAGGAAGAAATTTCAAGATAAAAAGAAACCAGGTGAATGAAATACATAAATATTTATCTGACCGTTGTAAAAGTACAAACGCCAAAAGGTTTGCGTAACTAACCGGACTTCATAAGTATTAATTCTATTGAGATGTTTTTTTCTGATTAAGGTGTCCGTGAAGATAGACTTAAACATTAACGTCGATAAGAATTTGGAAAGTTCTCTTTTACGGTGTGTTTTGGAGATGGAAATAATAAGATTAGCGGACAAAATGTTTTCTATGGAGAAACGGTAATTTTCCTTCTATCTTCAGGTGGATGACTTATTTAAAAAGACAGACGCTTACCGCCAATACAACAGCTGTCAAGTTGCAAGAATAAGGTATCTATCTATCTATCTATCTATCTATCTATCTATATCTATATATATATATATATATATATATATATATATATATATATATATATCAGTCTGTTCAGATCTATGTGTATGCCTATCTATCTATCCATCTATCTATCGATTTCTACATATTCCTATCTATCTCTATATCTATCTATCTATGAGTGTATATATCAGTCTGTTCAGATCTATGTTTATGCCTATCTATCTATCTTTCGATTTCTGCGTATTCATATCTATCTATCTATCTATCTATCTATATATATATATATATATATATATATATATATATATATATATAAGTCTGTTCAGATGTATGTGTATGCCTATCTATCTATCTATCTATCGATTTATCGATTTCTGCATATTCATATCTACCAATCTATCTCTCTATCTATATATGTGGGTGTATATCTCAGTCTGTTCAGATCTATGTTTATGCCTATCTATCTATCTATCTATCTATCTATCTATCTATCTATCTATCTATCTATCTTTCGATTTCTGAGTATTCATATCTATCTATCTATCTATTCATATCTATCTTTATATATCAGTCTGTTCAGATCTATGTGTATTCATATCAATCCATCGATATCTGTGTATTCATATCTATCTATCTATCTATCTATCTATCTATCTATCTCTGTCTATTCATATCTATATCTGTCTATTCATATCTATCTATCTTTTCATATATATCTTAGTCTGTTCAGATCTATGTATCTGCATTTATATCAATCTATCGATTTCTGTGTATTCATATCTATCTATCTATCTATCTATCTCAGTCTGTTCAGTATCTATCTATCTATCTATCTATCTCAGTCTGTTCAGTATCTATCTATCTATCTATCTATCTATCTATCTATCTCAGTCTGTTCAGTATCTATCTATCTATCTATCTATCTATCTATCTATCTATCTATCTATCTATCTCAGTCTGTTCAGTATCTATCTATCTATCTATCTATCTATCTATCTATCTATCTATCTATCTATCTATCTATCTCAGTCTGTTCAGTATCTATCTATCTATCTATCTATCTATCTATCTATCTATCTATCTATCTATCTATCTACATTCATATGTTCCACAAAAGTCCGCCCATTTTAACAATTGAATGCATGTCGCAAAATGAGATAATTTTAATCGGTTTTGCTCAGCATATAAAAATGGTTTCCCCTGCACCCTGGAAATATTTCAGATTTAAAATTTTTTCCTCAGACTGTTGATCTTCACGGAAAGACACACTGAAAATTAACGTCTGTACGGGCAAAAGTAACATCTTCACGACAGGCAATGACCGACCTAATAATTGATTTTTTTCATCGATAATAGAAAAAAAGTGTTAAATAAATTCGTTTCCTTTGCTGATGTAATTCATTGGACTGTTAAATGAAATGACAAACTGTAATGATAAAATTTGGTTTCATTAATCTTGGTCAGCTTTACTTAAAAAACATAAAACAGCGACCGTTACATTTTAACACACAAAATATATCACGCTGAGTTTTATAACTTTTCCTACGGCAGATAAAAAAACTTGCTTAATCTAACGATCGTCTGATGGGTCAACTTAAGTAAGAATATTTTTAGCTCTCATTGACAATACGTGACGAAAGCCCGCGTCAATTTACGAGCGTCTCGCAGTATGGCTGAATTATGGATGGCCGGAAATGATAAAACCCCTTATCATTATATTATGTAAAATTATATATATATATACATATATATATATATAAATTCATGCACGTTTCATTAAATAATATAGACAAGTGTTGTCTATTTATTTTATGTAAATTTTTTGGGTAACGTCTGATGAGTTTAATAATCTTTTTAATACAATCTAAGCTTTCGGCTTACATAAGCCATTATCAAAATATGGATCAATATTGTGAATTTCTTTCTTCGTTCAACGATAATATTATTAAACTTATCAGACGTTACGAAAAAATTTACATAAAATAAATAGACAACACTTGTCTATATTATTTAATGAAACGTGCATGAATGAAAAGATGCTGCCTAAATACACACACAATATATATATATATATATATATATATATATATATATATATATAGTTAAGTTATAAGGAACTTGGTAAACCGAATTGGTAAATCCAAAGAGGATGAAATCCTGAGAGCTCAATGTTAGGACAGAGCTAATATGTAATGAAAAACAAATCACTTTAATGTACCATTACGATAATTTATTTCACCTAAATCCTTTTTTAAGGATTCAGGATCATCAGGTAAATCTTCCAACAACGAAATGAGAAAATATATATATATATATATATATATATATATATATATATATATATATATATATATGTATGTATATAACCAGGGCTGACCAAGCTCTTTAGTGTTATAGAATACGATTGGTCTAGGATGGAAAACTCTTACACGAAGAGCCTGAAGTATATTGTCTGCTTGGTCTGTGGCATTTATTTGCACCGACTAAGTGTATCTATAGTTCCGAAAAGTGTGGATGGTTCTGCACAAGCCTTCACTACTTTAATCAAATGACTTGTGTGGGTTTTCTGGCGGCTTACTAGCGGGTCTTAAATGCCGCTAAAGATTATCGCATAATCTTTCATAACTGAATCAATAAGCTGGCAGATCCTCATACGTCGAAACCAACGGGAGAGTCCCTTATATATATATATATATATATATATATATATATATATATATTACTCTCTCTCTCTCCCTCTCTCTCTCTCTCTCTCTCTCTCTCTCTATATATATATATATATATATATATATATATATATATATATATATATATTCAACGAAGTTCACCCTTTACAAGGCCCAGGGCCACTTTAGGTAAAAGTTTACGTTTGGAAGCGATTTGTGTGTATGTGCGTATATATATATATATATATATATATATATATATATATATATATATATATATATATATATATATATATATATATATCCGTCTGACCAATTAAACGCTGTTGATTGACGGGTAGCATTCGAGTAAAGTTTTCCTTGTTTTTATTTTACTTTTTCAAAGCGATGAGTCGGAGTTTGCTGCCTGGGAGAATGTCAGTGAGCCAGTCGACGCCGAGTGCCCCTGCAGGTCAGTATTCAACCAGGTATCTGGTTAAATAACACTTCTTTCTGTTTGAATTTCTTAAATAGGGAATTATCATTTTACTTACACTATTTACACGCGGGCTGTTTTGCCTAGTCGTTGTCGTTGTTATCACAATGTTTCGATCGTTATGCCTTCCTTCATCAGCTTCTTGTCGACTCGGTTAAACTCCAGGGAATTTCGAACCGAACCCTTTATTTGACCTACAGGGGTAGATTATTCTAATTCCACTGTCAATTATATGATGTCAACTTTGGAAACGTGGTACTGCACTCAGTTTGAAAGTTGTGAATTGGCAGGATAAATAACGAAATAATATTTCTTTTACAAATTCTTACCGTTTTTTTTTTAGGAAACTATTTTAAATGATTAAGTTTAGGTTAAAAATCGTAGCATTGAAATTTCATTCAACTGTCGATGGCCGATGTTAAATACTGGTTGCTTTCTTGTTTCCATTTTCTCCGAAACTTCGTCGTTGCTCACATGATATCCATGATATCC
>OZ010612.1:25759769-25792973 GCA_963932145.1 Acanthosepion lycidas
ATTTGGACAGTTTCTTCCCTAGAACCTGTACTTTGTTGAACAAATTATGGAATGAGGCTAGTAATTGCTTGAAAGTATCGTGATTTGCGCATATCCTAGAGGCGGCGACGGTGGCCGGACAGTTTGCCTATAGACAGTTTGCTTATAGACAGTTTTCTTAACGGGCAATGTGCCTATGGACATTTTACTTAACGGTCAATGTGACTATGGACAGTTTTATCAACGGGCAATGTGCCTACGGACAGTTTTATCAACGGGCAATGTGCCTACGGACAATTCACCTAGCAGACATTATGCCTACCGGACATTATACCTAAGGGCAATTTGCCTACCGGACATTATACCTAAGGGAAATTTACCTACCGGACATTATACCTAAGGGCAATTTGCCTAGCGGACATTATACCTAAGGGCAATTTACCTACCGGACATTATACCTAAGGGCAATTTACTTACCGGACATTATACCTAAGGGCAATTTGCCTACCGGACATTATACCTAAGGGCAATTGGCCTACCGGACATTATACCTAAGGATAGTTTACTACGGGCAGCATGCCTACCGGAAATTATGAATAACGAATATTTTGCAATGCTAAAAACAAGGACGTTATGTCAAAGATTTCAATATATGGTGAAACAATTTTAAGTGAACACTGAATTCGTAAGATAAAAATCTAAAATCTTATTTTGCATATGCATTTCAAAGAAAATAAATGAATTTAAGATTTATTTTATATACAAGGAATTTTACTCTTTTTTATTTAAGTTAAAATTCTAATGAATGTAAATAAAATAAATTCAAACTATTAAAATAAAATTAAACAAAATAAAAAAAACGTTACCTATATAATCCACCCCTTTTAACCCTTTAGGAATCATGCTCATTAACAATAACGCCCGGTAGTCATAGTGCCTATAAATATAATGTCCGATTTCCGGTAGTTACACTGCCCGTAGGCATAATACCCGGTAGGCAAAGCCTCTGTAGGAAAACTGTCAGTACGCAGATTGTCGGTAGGCAAAGTGTCCGTAAGCGAAATGTCTGTAGGAACAGTATATGTAGGCAAAGTGTTCTTAGGTAAAGTGTTAGTACGTAATTGTCTGTAGGCAAAGTTTCCGTAGGCAAACTGCCTGTAGGCAAAATGTTCGTAGGCAAAATGTCAGTAGGCAAAGTGTCTGTGGGCAAACTTTCAGTAGGCAAACTGTCTTGAGGCAAATTTCTGTAGGCAAAGTGTCAGTCGGCAAACTGTCCAGCCATAGAAAGGACAATGGCTAGTGTTCGAACAGAAGTAAAATCCAGGTTTCAATGTTTGTTTTACAAGGTTATTATGAGTTGAAATATTGGCGCAACATAATCTTCGTATACATTCTTACTTATGTCGTATATTGTTCTCTCTTTTTCAGCAATAGTTCATTCATTGTCACTTTTGAATTGGAATTCTACGACATGAAACCGGAAAAGATGAAAACTGACATTCCACTCCTGATAGATTCTTACGCAGACCACAAGAAAGGTGTCGAACATGACTTCAAATATTTGGGGCCGTACCTGATTTCTATCAAAGAAATCCCACCAGAGCCACAGCTTGTACACAGTAAGTATCCAGTAAACCAAATGTAGGAAAAAGATTAAAATTTTATACTATAATTCAAAATACAAGACTCGTGAGCCACTCAAGGTAGAGGGTTACTCTTATATTAGTAATATGAATGATATAGGAGGTGGTAGACAGTGAAGATTATCAGAATAAGAAAGATAGATAACAACTGACCTTTGACTTGAAGATTATAAGATTTTTGAGTAGAGGGTTACTATTAAGATGACTATGATGTATGAGGTGCGTGATATGAGTAAAAGAGGAGGTGGGAGGAAGTGAATAATTTGGCCTTTGATTGACCCTTGATTGAAAGAAGTTAAGATGGTAGTGAAGAGACAAGGGTCTATGTTGGAATCTGTTCCATAAAGTAGCAGTTCTTGGGAAAAAGCTTTCTGAGATGAATTTTTTTTTCTTACAGTTTGAACGCGGGATAAATGAGGTTGATTTCGTTCCTTGGACGTCGCATGCCGAGTCCATAGTGTAAAGGTCTTAACTTGTGGGACTAATGTACACCCTTGCGCAAATTATTTGAAACTAAACGAATAATTCCGTTATTATTTACTTTTTTCCGTATATTTCAAATGAAACATGACCCAGTGGACATGTTAGTAATTCCTATGTCCATTCTATGAATCCGTTCCTTGCAGATTGACCACAGATTCACGATTGGATTTAAATCAGGAGAGTTTCCGAGTCAGTCGATAGTACTTTGATTTGCTCACTGGTAAGGCTTGCCATTGTGTCCGTGCAGCGTTGCAATTTCCGTATGCTTCATTGGAGTAACTTCCATCGCAGACAATGACCGTAGGACAACTAATCGACAGTCGAGACAGTAATATCTTGGTATGATGAAAACCTGATGCAATTACTGATGATACAATATTTTTCAAGGTCAAATAAATTCATATTACTGCATACCAAATCAAGAATACAATTTTATACTATAATTAAAAAATACAAGACTCGTGAGCCACCCAATGTAGAGGGTTACTCTTATATTAGTAATATGAATGAAATAGGAGGTGGTAGGGAGTAAAGATTATCAGAATAAGAAGGATAGATAACAACTGACCTTTGACTTGAAGATTATAATGACCAAATCTTAAGAAAAAATAGAAATGGATTACACCCTGACAATCCAGTGGGTCTAAAACTGACTGTATGCTGAAAGAAAGGAAACTAAAGTGGTTGTTTCAATTGATTTGCACAAGGTCTTATGAGGGTCATCTGAAATAATCATGATATCATATAATAAATGTCACCGTCAGTTTCAAGTTTCCTGTTCCATCTGTATTTTCAAGGGAGTAGTTGTTAAATTTATGAGTGCCTACTTCCTTAAGTTGCTTTATTAACCTATACAAATATAAAAATTATCCACGTTTATATAAAATTAGTCCCCGAGCAAATTAAACCGTTTAATTAATCAGTTCCCGCCTACGTTTCTTAGATTGCAGTCTTATTTGTTCGAGCCTTTCATGTGAGGCACTCAAATACCTTTGTCTATTAAGTGATCGTCTTACTTCAACTCGGTCTTGAAATAGTCTTTGTTGTCGACGTCTTTGTCGTTCTGTTGCTTATTCATTTTCTGTTGAGAGGTATTTCCAGTTCAATGTTATATTAAACACAAAATTCTTAGCATAGAAAGATATTGAGCAAGAATCGATGTATATAACACCAGGGGTAATCAATAAATCAGAGATGCCATCGATCATCTAAAATACATAAAGGGAATGGATTAATTAAACGGTTGATTAACCTCTATTTTAGTTGTGAATTCTTTATCCCCGTTTTATTGAATCTCAATACATTGTTTCAAGACTTTTGTTTCATTGCATTTCACTACTAAAACTTTCTAACAATTGCCGCCATATTAGACGGCACGGGTACAGCAATAATAATGACAATATGTAAAGCTATATAAATTCGTAAGAAAAATTAAAAGCTATATAATTTAGTAAGAATCAAAAACTATATAAATTTGTAAGTGGAACCAAAAGCTCCATAAATTCGTAAGAAAAAATAAAAGCTATATAATTTAGTAAGAATCAAAAGCTATATAAATTTGTAAGTGGAACCAAAAGCTCCATAAATTCGTAAGAAAAAAATAAAATCTATATAATTTAGTAAGAATCAAAAACTATATAAATTTGTAAGTGGAACAAAAAGCTCCATAATTTCGTAAGAAAAAGTAAAAGCTATATAATTTATTAAGAATCAAAAACTATATAAATTTGTAAGTGGAAACAAAAACTACATAAATTTGTAAGAAAAATTAAAATCCTATATAAGTTAGAACGAAAATTAAAAGCGATATAAATTGTAAGAAGAATCAAAACCTATATAAATTCGCAAGAAAAGATCACTAGAAGTTATTGGGGAAATTTAAAGCTATATAAATTTATAAGAAAAATCAAAGTTATATAAGTTAGTAAGAAAAATCAAAATATAAGTTTGTAAGAATAAAACCTATATAAATTCTTCAGAAAAATCAAAAGCTATGTAAGAAAAATCAAAAGCTATATAATTTCTTAGGAAAAATCAAAAGCTGTATAAGATTGTAAGAAACATTAAGAGGTATATATAATGTAAGTTCATGATAAAAGCAAAAACTATATGAAGTTCGTAAGAAAAATTAAAGTTACATAAATTCTTAAGAAAAAATGTTATATTAATTTAGAAAAACATACAAAACCAATATAAGTTCAGTATCTGTCTATATTTCTGAGTTGAGGTATTATGTACACTATTTACATTATTCAGACTATTTTCCTCATCTTGGTCGCCATAAACTAGAACAGTCTACCCCAGTAAGCGAAATAAAGGGTTCAGTTCGACATTCCAACCACTTGAAGAAGGCCGCAGCGTACAACGACCGAAACGTTGTAATAAATATGGCAACCAAGATGAGGACAATAGTCCGAATAATGTAAATAGTGTACATAATACCTCATCTCAGAAATGTAGACAGATACTGAAGGGCCGAAACTTTGTGATAACTATAGTGGCAAAGATGAGGACAATAGTCCGAATAATGTAAATAGTGTACATAATAACTCATCTCAGGAATATACCCTGCGTGCCAAATTATTATCGAGATAACTTTTTTCTAATATTTCAAAACCGTCCAATCAATTCACACCAAATTTTCACACAATGTTGGCAACACGGACCTGCGCAATCACTGAAATTTACGTACTGATCTGCGCAATGTAAACAAACTGGCGCCATATTTGTTGTCAGCACGGTGATTTGAGTGTGCCAAATTATTAGAAAAGTGTAAGAATTTAGTGAAAAGATGGGCCGTAAAAGCAGTTTAAGTGATTCTGAAAAGAAAACTATCATTCCAGAACTCTCAAAAGGTAAATCTACCCTAGAAATTTCTAAAATGATAGGGAGGTGTCATCAAACAGTGAAAAAGTTCACCGCCGACCCTACACAACAGCAAAAGGGCAGAAAAAGGCAAGCCGAGGGTTATTTCACGTTATCTCATGTCACGACTTAAACGTGAGGCCTCGAAGAACCCTGGACTTACCACTCAAGAGCTTTTCAGTCGCATTGGGGATCCTACTGTGTCTAAAAGTACTCGGTGTCGGTATCTGAGGGAAATAGCAACAACAGTCAAACCTGTATCGAAGCCTCCGTTGACGAGAAATCACATTCAAAATCGATTGAAATGGGCCGAGGACAATATAAAGATTGACTTCTCTAAAGTTTTATTCACAGACGAAAATCGAGCAACACTTGATGGGCCAGATAGATGGTGAAAAGGCTGGGTAATGAACGGAGAGAATCGCCATCAGCGTTTGAGACGCCAACAATGCGATGGAGGCATAATGATCTGGGGTGGTATCATTGGAAAAACATTAGTGGGCCAAGGAGAGTATCAGATGGCGTCAAAATGACTGCTGATGCATACATAGCGTGTATGAAGGAGCATCTTGAACCGTAGATAAAAAGGCAAAGAGATGCCTTCAGAAGGGCCATTGTTTTTATGCAAGATAATGTTCCCTCACATGCTGCTCACGAGACTACTGAATATTTGAAAGGGTTAGGCTTCGATGGGCCTCGAAAAATGAAGTGGCCAGTAAATTCTCTGGATTTGAACCCAATCGAAAACCTTTGGAGCATCATGAAGCGAAGACTGTACGCCAACGGACGACAGTTCAGGAGCAACGCTGAGTTGTGGGAAGCAATTCTTGACATATCTCGCGGTATTACAGCAAATGACATCCAACAATTAACAAATTCTATGGATCGTCGACTTCTTTAAGTAATTTCAAAACAGGAAAAACTCATTCCCTATTAATTTGTTTAAAACTGTTCCTTTTTTGTATCTGTTATTATTTGTTTGATTATCTTATTTATTAGATTCTTTTGATCATAAACATTCACGTGCAACATTAATAAACGTTTAGTTTGCTCAATTCTGGGAATTTTACTAAACCTTTCTAATAATTTGGCACGCTCAAATCACTGTGCTGATAACAAATATGGCGCCAGTTTGTTTACATTGCGCAGATCAGTACGAAAATGTCAGTGATTGCGCAGATCCGTGTTGCCAACATTGTGTGAAAATTTTGTGTGAATTGATTGGACGGTTTTTGAAATATTAGAAAAAAAGTTATCTCGATAATAATTTGGCACGCAGTGTAGACAAATGCTGAAGGGCCGAAACTTGATAAATATGGCGACAAAGATGAGGACAACAGTCCGAATAATGTAAATAGTGTACATAATACCTCATCTCAGAAATGTAGACAGATACTGAAGGGCCGAATCGTTGTGATAAATATGGCGACAAAGATGAGAACAATAGAATAATGTAAATAGTCTATATAAGCAATATGCAACAAACTGACAACATTGGAGAGAGTACCATGACTCGTTGACTCGTTCGCGATGATCTCAAAAACCGTCAACAAGGGTTATAGATGTCATCAAACAAATGTGACCAGGTGCCAAATTTGTTCATGTCTAACTGGTTTTCTCTTTGCTCAGTTTGATAAATTGGACGGCATTTTTCTCAGAAGGGAAGATCTTTTTTCTTTAACGAAAATCAAAAGTCAAATATTTTGTTTTCTTTTTTTCTTAGAACTTGATTGTCGACAGACAAAATTCAAAAGCATTTTTCTCTCGATTCTTTTTCTTCTAATCTTTTTAAATTGTTTTTTCTATTTTTTTTTTTTTCAAATTTTTAGACGGAGTTTTGTCGAGCTTGTTCATACCGGTTTATAATTTGACCTTTGTGCCTGAACTGAAAGACAACACTTCTCTGATATTTGTGGAAAGGGCACTCAAGTTTTGCAACGATGTAAGTAACAACTATATGCTACAAATCGGGTTAAAAGTCTTGGAGATTATCTAAGAATCTTGAAAATTATCTACGAATCTGTATATGACAAATAAATGAATGAGAATGACATACCGAATATACCAGTGTATAAGTCGACCCGAATCAACCAGTGTATAAGTCGACCCGAATTTACCCGAGTATAAGTCGACCCGAATTTACTCGTGTATAAATCGACCCAAATATATCCGAGTATGCCTGTCTACTAGGGCGGCTAGCCAATTCCTATTGCAGATGCATGCTCAGGCACATTTGTGTTTGTTCAACACCAACAGAGCCCACCTGTGGTTTATACTGTAACTATGCTGAGCAGACCTTAGTTATAGTTTCTGGGAGAGCGATTAAATTATCTGGCGTGATCAAGATCTGAACAAGGCCAGCACGCTCATTTACAAGGCCTGTTTCAACCCGTGATATGCTTTTCAAACACTTTCCACGGGTGCCGCATGCTAGGATCGCCTCTCGACAACAACATAGTTTTTATGTTATAACTCCATAATTATCTTATTCAGAAAAACACTTAAAAGATTTTTAATTAAATAATGTTTTCATTTATGATTAGTAAATATCGTTTTTACTTAACAATATCACCTAACAGGTACAAATTAATACAAAAATTTAACAGATTTAAAACTTAATAATTTGTTATAATTAAATTTTAAAAAACAAAAACAATTCTTGTTAAAATTCATTATTCATCGAAAAGTTTTTTTCTTAAGACACTTGTGTCCATAATATTTCTTGTTCATAAAAGCAATTAAAAGCTTTTCTTATTAAACAATGTCTTAGTTCTATTGCATGTTTTTATTTTACGATTCAGAGTAGATTTTCGATGACTGAGTGTTCTATTTTTTAAAAAAAACAAAAAAAAAAACATTGTTAATTTAAATTCTCCAAGGACTTCTGCTTATAATTAATATAAACATTAAGCTGTACAAAAATTAATTTTTCGAAATTTCATAAAACTAAATAAGTGGGTGGTTTTAACAAAACAAATGTTTTTAACAAGATTTTCTAAAAAAAATAATTTCTAAATTAATTTCAAATTTGTAAGTCCTGAATTTTTAATTGAAATCCGACAGTTATTTGATTTTTTGCAAAAATTTCCAAATCAAAGTATTTTTCACTACAAAAAAGTCTATTTTCTATACTAATGTAAAGAAAAACAAGATTTTTAACCAAATTTTCGAAGTTCTCAAATGAATCAACAAATATAATTTAATTAAAAAGATCCTTTGGTCTTTCCTCTTAATAATGACATAAAATTTTGACAATAAAACTTTGTTTTTATTAAGTTTGAGGTATTTTTTTATCACGGCATGCTCATTTTTTAGCGAATCAGTGGAGCTACAATATATATATATATATATATATATATATATATATATATATATATATATACAGTTTGGCTGTATCACAGCTCATCAGTGTGGTTAGACATACGATTACTTCAAGCTGGGATCGAAACCCAGCTGATTTGGTATCAGTAAGAGATTCTACCCTCAAGCCATCGTCGCACGGCACAGCATGGAAATTTTAACGTTTTTACTATGCGAAAGACGTCAGTAGCCAGGAGAGCGCGATTCGATTAGAAGAGCATTGCATTAGCAGCAGCAGCAGCCACTGTCTATAAAATCACCCCTTCCACTCCGAGAGCTCAATCGAATTATTTCGAGAGAACATATATATTTACGTGTGTGTGTGTGCGCGCGCCCGCGCGTGTGTGCAATTTTCAAATTGTCCGAAGTTCATGGTCCTGGAGATTCAAGTTTCAAAACAGCACCTCCCAACATCTTCCCTTCACACTAAACGGATTGTTTGTAAGGCGCCATGTCTTTGCTGCACAGTCGAATGGGTTTTCGTTGACTGATTCATTTGCCCTGGGTTGGGGCCGGCCAGCATGCAACAATCCTCAAACTGTTCTATTAGGACTCAGTGTAGCTGGTAGCACGGAAAAACCGAGATGATTGCGGCAACTATCAAGCTAATTTTTTGGCAGATATGGATTTATAATGTTTCTAAGGACATTAGTTAGTTGGTGCCTCTCTTTACCTGTGGAATATTAGGGGTTCCTTCAATAATAGGGGTTTCAGTGACAATTTTGCATTCACAAGAGGTCCTTATTTATACATGTAGGATAGTGCGATCGCGTTTGAACTCTGAGTTTTTTCTTTTTCTATATCCTATGTATCCTATAACATTTTTCCAATGCTATAGGATATTGTCTATTTACACTATTTACATTGTTCGGACTGTCGTCCTTATCTTATCCTATATATCCTAGAAACTTTTTCCAAGCTTATAGGATATTGTCTATTTACACTATTTACATTGTTCGGACTGTCGTCCTTATCATATCCTATATATCCTATAAACTCTTTCCAAGGTTATAGGATATTGTCTATTTACACTATTTACGTTGTTCGGACTGTCGTCCTTATCATATCCTATATATCCTATAAACTCTTTCCAAGGTTATAGGATATTGTCTATTTACACTATTTACATTGTTCGGACTGTCGTCCTTATCATATCCTATATATCCTATAAACTCTTTCCAAGGTTATAGGATATTGTCTATTTACACTATTTACGTTGTTCGGACTGTTGTCCTCCTTCTCGTCGTCAAATTCATGAAATTTCGAAATCCCAATCACCCGAAACGTCTTGAATATGAGAATAAAGGATGAGAGCAATGCAAACAGTGTAAATAATTACAATACCTCAACTCAGAAAGATATTGTATAGACAAATATTTTACCCATAGCTGGGGGTGAAGAGATGGGTTTATACATTTTTCTAAGTGTATTAGCACGTAAGTGAATGTAATGAGCTCGAATGAAATTCGAACTCGGCTCTCCAATTCCCCAACCCGAGCCATTAACCATTGCTCCTTCATAGGAGACACCAATCAAAATTTGAACTTATTTTTCCAGATCTCGAAAATCGCTTTGTGAAAATGCAATATAAATTTTATAAGTTCAAGTAACCTGAAATAAGTTTCGAATCGATCGTAATTCTTTTTTTTTTTTCTATTTTCTTTTTTTTTTAGGTTGATTTCATCTTCCAGAAGAAACCGGACTATTACTCGTGCAAGGTCACGGAATTCCAGTAAGAATTTTCAGGATCTAATTTAGATATTGAACTCGCGTAAAAATGATCCAGCACAACTTTGGCTAATATCGAATTAAGATTTCTTCTTCTTATATACCTTGTCTCTTCAGGACGTAGGCGATCATGGCTCTCCACAATTTCCTGTCCTTTGTAGCTCTTAATAAGTTTGATCTTTTTGTTATCTTTCTTAAACCATGGTCCGCCATCCAGTGACTTAAGTTCGTCAAGTATGTTATGCATTGTTTTCCCCTGTCCCTCTTGCCCCAAATCTCTCCTGTGAGTATCAGATTTTCCAAACTTTCGTTCTTCACTATGTGCCTTAGAAATTTCAACTCTCTTCTTGATGTTAAATATAAGTTTCCTTTCTTTTTCCATTTTCTTTTGAAACACCGTCGTTGCTCAGATATTCGGCCCATGCTATCCTCAGCATCCTTCTCTAGAACGATATTTCTGTTGCTTCAAGTCTCTTATTCATCACTGAGGAGATTGTCCGCTATTCACTGCCATATAGAAGGACAGATATCACGTAACAGTTCAGTAATCTTTTTGTTTCTAACAAAGTTTTTCTGTCTCTTAATACTATGCTTAACTTTTGGAAGTCATCTTTCGCTATCCCAATATGCCTTCGGATTTCAGTGTCACATTTTCCATTCTCTGTTAATACACTTCTCAGATATCTAAAATGTTTCATATACTGGTTCGTAAACTGTTTTTTGATGTAGTAAAAATACCACACTTCTGTTGCTTCAAGTCTCTTCTTCATCTTTGAGGAGATTTTCCAGCATTCACTGCCATATAGAAGGATACATATCACGTAAAAGTTCAGTAATCTTTTCTTTGGTTCTAACGAAGTTTTTCTGTTTCTTAATACTCTGCTTAGCTTTTGGAATGAATCTTTGGCTATCCTAACGCGACTTCTGATTTTAGTGTTGTACTTTCGGTTCTCTGTTAAAGCACTTTCCAGATAGTTAAATTTTTGTACTTGTTTGGGTTTTTTTAATCCACGATTTGTATTTTGGGCCTCATCCTTTTGCTAACAACCATTAATTCTGTCTTATTTCTGTTGATGTGTAATTCTTTCTTCTCGTTTTCCTTTTCTACCTTCTCTCTAGTTCTTGCATTTTCCATTCCATGTCGGCCATCAACACTGTGTCAACTGCGTATCCTATGTTGTTAAGATTGTGACCGCCAAAAATGAATCTTGGTAGAACTTTCAATCCCCTCAGAATGGCCTCGTTGTACAGGCTACACAAGTCCTTTATCTGCTGATCCGACTGACATTTACAGAGCTGTTCGATAAAAGTGACTCACCTGATTCTTTTTACTTAAACATTTTTTCGCCTATTGTTTTGGGGGTCAAACTAATTTTTAATCTTACTAATATAAAAACCCATTCCCGACCACCTAGTAAAATAGTTTACTCCCCCTAAGGTATTCTATTGATAATTATAATTTGGAATATAAATGAGATTAAGGGAAAAACTCTGTGCAAAAAAAGTGACTCACTTATTTCCTGCAACTAGTAATCAATAGAAACATAACCGAACAGCTTTAAATAAAGAATAATAGAGGTATAATTTATTTATAATAGGTAATATAGTTCGAAATATTTAATAATCTATGGGTCCTCCTTTATTTTGAATAACCTTTTCAACCCTTTTTGGCATTGACTTGATTAGGTTCTGGCAAATCTCATCTCCAAGAATTGAATTCCATTCGGATATGAAATTCACAATCAAATCCTCAACTGTTTTCTCGAGAGCCTGTAATTATAATACTCCATAAGTTTTCTATGGGGTTGAGGTCAGGAGATTGGGGCGGCCATGTCATAACACTCACCTGCTTCTCAAAAAAGTATTCCTTCATCAATTTTGATTTGTGACAGGGAAAATTATCCTGCAATTAAAATGAGCTTGGTGGGGTCGATTTGCACCCTTTCAGCAGAAGGGAGCAGACAAGACTCTAAAATTCTCTTGTACTGCTCGCTCCTGAGGGTCTTTTCAATAGGTTTTAAAAAAACCAGTTCCATGAAAAGAAAAGCATCCCCAGAACATTATACTGAACGGATGCTTGACAGTACTTACTGCTAAATTCAAAGAGCTTTCAAAGCTTCTTCTTCGGATTTTAGATCGCTTATCTTTTGAATTTAGCTCAACTTTTGTTTCATCGGAGAAGAGAACATTTAGTAAAAAAAATATCAGGTGTCACTTTTATCGAACAACACCGTATTTACTTCTGGCGTCTTATCAAGTGATGGTGTTGAATGTAGAATAAAGAGTATTAGAAGGGTCAAATCCAACAAACACCCCTCGATAGGGGAAACGCTGTTACATAAGCTGCATGACCAATCAAAATACAAGTATATGAGAATTTTAAAAAATTTCAAAAAAATTTCTTCTTTAAATAATAAAAAAAACTTAATCAAAAAAGTTTTTTCTTTAAAATTTTTTATAATAATTTGATTCTTTAAATAATTTTATAATATTTTAAACGTGATACAGATAAAATTTAAAATTGGTAATTTTTAATTTTCAATTTTCTAGTAAGATTTAATGTTAATTAGTTAGAATAATTTCTGTTTTAGTCTAACCCTAACATTAAAGCATTACTTATTATAACCAAGGTTCGTTGTCAAGTTTTTTGAATTCTTATATACTTGTATTTTGATTGGTCATTCCAGCTTATGTAACAGCGTTTCCCCTATCGAGGGGTGTTTGGTCGATTTGAACCATTTAAAAATGAAATTTCGAATAAATTATATTTGCTTTACTCTGTATTAAGTACTCTTTTAGGAATAGTATTTTTGGTTATAGGAATTTATTCCGTATACACTAATCTTATACTTGGGTATATATATATATATATATATATATATATATATATATATATATATATATATATATATATATATATATATATATATATATATATATCAGTGCATGTTGTAGTAAGTTTCTTTGTTGTGTACTTCACGATTTGTTTTATAAGCCACTTAGTTTGGCTTATTTGCTTTATTTTGTTTTACGGCATGTCAACACATCAATGTTTTATACGACGTGTTCAACAAAGAATCGAAAATTGCTTTTTCAATTCAAATTATTCCTTATATCATATCCAAGTATTGTACAAAAAATTAGAGCCGATTACACAATATTTCAAGCTCAATTTAGGTTTATAGTTCGTAACCATGCAATGAGATGAGGTAATATAAACCGGAGATTTGTCTGCAGAATATCATTATATTATTGTTACATAATTATAGTGAAATCATTAAGGTTTTTGTCAAAACCATTTTTATTTTTTGGTCGTATATTTTTTTAAAATATCCTTTTTACAGGCTTTATTTTTGAAATGGAATAAGATCATTCTAAATTTCAGAATTTCGCTATTGCCCATCAAAATGACTGGAAGAAAGCGATCTAAAAACAATAATGGAAAAGAGAGGTAACAAAGCGTAAACGAAATAGTTCCAGTTTGTTCAACTTAGGAAACTTAGCATTGCAGCCAAATTCTTCTAAAATGCTACCAATAATAAAAAAGAGAAAATGAAAAATACCAAACAACAAATCGAATATAACATCAAAATTTATATTATTTTTATTTATTTGTTATGTAACTAAATCCATAATTGTCAACAATGTTTTCGTAAAACTTGATATTTCCTGTAATAAATTCTTAATAAATATTGTTATCATTTTACTTAAGTGTAAGGTAGACCTACATTTACAATTTCTTTACGGCTAACCATGAAAAATGTTGATCAAATCAGCCTAAAACCTTTAAGCGCGTATTGCCGCAAAATTATCAAATATTAAATACGCCCGCCCGAATTTAATAACGACAGACTTCTAGGATAGCTTCGTATGAATAGAATATGTATCCTTTGTAAAAAAAATCAGTTTGTACATCAGGTTTCATTGACGTATTTTTGTAAAGGAGGTTTGGGTCGAGAGTCAAATGTATTATTGGTAATATTTTCTTTCTTTTTAATGTCTTGCTGGTATTTTTACTATACAAATTTATTTTTATACTTTGACCCCAATTTGGAAAATTCACGGTTTTCCCAGAGCTTGGACTCTAACAGGTGATACCTCCCCGAGTCAGGACGGATCTGGAAACTACAACAATTAAGAGGTGATTCTATGCTCCTCAAAACCTCTCGAGCAGATGCCTTGCTGTCAGATGTAGTTTATCGTCATGCCCAGGATAATAATTCGGGTTACTAAATTTTTCGCAAGAATTAGTTCTCAAGTTGGTAAAATGGTTGCTTAAATTTAAAGAAAGATGATTTGGCACTACGTAAATTGATTGGTTTGGTTTGGTTTGGTTTGTTTTACGACATATCAACACCTCAATGGGTTATTTAACATCGACAAGATTTCTGTTGATGGAAATCATTTATTTTTCAAAAATGTATTGCTGGTAATATTTTTTTTCCAAAAATGTATTGCTGGTAATATTTTTTTTCCAGAAATGTATTGCTGGTAATATTTTTTTTTTCAGAAATGTATTGCTGGTAATATTTTTTTTCCAGAAATGTATTGCTGGTAATATTTTTTTAAAAAACGTCTTGCTAGTATTAAAGCCTATTTTTTAAACTTTCATAGTGATTTTAAATAGGGGTTTAAATATTTACCCGTAGCTGGGACCCTAGCGGATGCTATCACCCCGAGTTAGGGTGAACCTGGGAACACCAGCAATTAAGAGGTGGTTCCGGGCTCCTCAACGACTCTTGATCAGATGGCTTGCTGTTAGATGTAGTTTATCGTCTGACCCAGGACGCAGGTGTAGTTTTATTGTCTGACCCAGAACGGCTTAAATTGATTGGTCCTCTCTTAAAACAATATGGTGGGAGAGGGAAGAATTTTCTTTCTAACATTTTTTGCCGATTAACATTCATTAAGCTTTCTTTCTAACCGGATGCTGAATCCTTTGAAGTTAGAATCACAAAGAAGCTTTTCATTTATTTATTTATTATTTGCCTCAAGTTACTACAATATTTATTTTCGTTTTCATCATTTTTTTTTTGTTTTTACACAGGGAACACCCGGTCGCTGTTAATGTTGATCTAAAGTTTTCGAATAATGATACAGAAATGGTCGAATCTGATATAATGGACGTGATACGAGATAATGCCTTTCGAGCTCAAGTCAACGGACAAAAATACCTTGTCTTGGGAGAACTGCTCTTAACAGCTGTCAACATCACGGTCCCTATAGAACCAATTAATATCACCGATCTAATAACAACAGCTCCACCTGATATTACCATATCACCAAATGTCATCCACGGTATGAAAATGATGTTTATTCCTATTGTTTATAACTGATGAACTCATTTACAAAAATATTTTCAGGAATTTCACCGTAGCGACATATATATATATATATTAAGAAATGGACAAAGTCCGACATTTTATTTATTAAAGACATTTTTATGTTTAACGTTCTTTTTATAGATACAAGTATTTAAGTAAATGCTCTGTTTATAATAAACAGTATTAAATAACATTTACCGATCTGAATATCTTTAATAAATAAAAATGTCTTTAATAAATAAAATGTTGGACTTTGTCCATTTCGTAATATATGACATCATTTGTTTACATTCGATACACCATGAGCAGTTATGAATGTACGAGATTCATGGAAGATTGAAATTTATAAACAGTAAATTAGACCTTGCCTACCGAACGATCCTTGGTGGCCGAGCGGTCAAGGCACGTCAGCGTACATGACGGTTCCGTATAGGATGCAGGTTCTAATCCTGTCCAAGGATGAATATTTTCTATAAAAATTTCTCGTACATTCAGGCCGGTAAATGTTATTTAATACTGTTTATTATAAACAGAGCATTTACTTAAATACTTGTATCTATAAAAAGAACGTTAAACATAAAAAATTCTTTAATATATAAATATTTATTGCACCAAAAATTCGCTTGAAGATGGAACAGAGCTTGGTACTTTAATTCAAATAATTATGTTGAAGTTTTCGGCTCTGAAACATGAGAACTCTTAAGTAGCAATGGAATCATATTTTTAAATAAATAATTATATTTATGCTCTACTTTTGTATCGAGCACTGTTTTTTTAAAAATAACAAAAATACTAAAGAACTTTGTATTATTTACCTAACGAGTTCTTTCCTATGTTCTATATATTTTCATATATACATACATATATATATATATATATATATATATATATATATATATATATATATATATATATATAGTTAAGACGGAATTATTCATTACCCAATCAATTCTGCATGATGCCAAGGTTTTTACATGTTAATAAACAGAAAAAAATGAATATAAAACTCAATTTTCAGAACAATAGGTTAAATACAATAAATTTGATGAGCGGATTGTGGAAAATAGGAAAAGACAAAATTATTCATACAGTATTAAAAATAGATAAAAATTGAACAATATTCACAATATTAATAGTCAATAGCCTGGCTTCTCATCTTTATAACTTGCTGAAATCGTTTTCTAAAGTTTTTGATGAAACTTGAACAAGTCTTTTCTGGGATTTTCTTCCATTTTTCAATCGTTACACGTTCTAATTTCTGAAGGTTTGATGTCACCGACGATTTATTAGAACTTTCAATTCTTGCCATAGATTTTCAATAGGATTCAAGTCAGGATTCATTGAAGGAAATGCCAAAACTGTAATTTTCTTTTTCTGAATTCACGCAGTTACTGATTTATATATATAAAAAAACTTAATCAAAGCACCTTGTCTGCCATATTTAATGAAGATGACATAAAAGAAAGATTGCTATCTATATACACAATTTATATATATATATATATATATATATATATATATATATATATATGTGATAAAATATAGTTTTAAGGTATGCTGTATTTATGCATTAAAGTGGTCGATGACAGGGATAGATCTTATGCACATATAAAAGTAGACATTGACCTGACGATTCCGTGCAAATATAAAACAGACTGTTGCCGCTGGGTGCTGACCTCAATGTCCACTTTACATATATATATATATATATATATATATATATATATATATATATATATATATATATATATATGCACACACACACATACATACATACATATATATATATATATATTACAATTTCTTGGTTTATTCCTTGTCTCATTGACAAAGGAAACAGGTGTGTCCAAAAATTCCGATCAAATCAAAACAAATATGATCAATCTTATTGACAATATTCTTATCGTTTTGTTGTCTTTTTATTCCACAAATTTTATTCTTATATATATATATATATATATATATATATATATATATATGTATATATATATATATATATATATATATATATATATATATATATATATATATGCGCTTATTTAAGAAATTTGCTAAATGGAAAACATTTTATTGACAATGAATTTGATTACGCGTTTTGGCCATGAGATTCAAAAATGAAAGAAAGAAATTTGTGTATGTTTATTTGTGTGGATACTTAAATAATGAATCTTCGTACTTTCTCCATAAGCTGGCGTTTCTCGTGTTTAAAGAAGATAGAAAATGAGTAACCGTTTAAAAAAAAAAAACGTTAACATTTTTTCTATATCTTTTCAACCTATTATGAAGATTTGTATGAGGATTGACCTTGGTTTCATTTCAGAAAAGGCTAAATGAATTTCTTTCTTTCGAGCCATTCTTAAAATGAGATGAGGATTTAACTTTAATTCGAAGCAAAAAAGCTGGGGAAAATATATTCACAACTTTCGACATGAACTAAGAATTATAAAGAAAAGATAAAGAATAAATATTAACGGCTTTTGAAAAAGTCATTCCTTTTCTTTCTTCTTTAATCACGAGAAACGCTAGGTTAGGGAAAAAGGACTTATGATTCACTATCGAAGCATACACACAAATACACACAAACACGTATTTCTTTCTTTCCTTTTTGGAGCTAATGAATTCTAGAAAGGCGAAATCCGTAATCAAATATATTTTCAATCAAACGTTTTTTATTTGTCAAATTACTTAAATAAACACACACACACACACCTATACATATATTGTCCTTTTACAGATATGCACTATCTGAAAATTTTTACACACACATATATATATATATATATATATATATATATATTAGGTTGGTGCAAAAATTATGACGTAATAATAACGTTTTTTGACGTATTTTTTAACGTCAAAAACGACATTATTACGTCATTATTTTTGCACCAACCTAATATATATATATATATATATATATATATATATATATATATATATGTATGTGTGTGTGTGTGTGTGTGTGTGTGAAAAGCGTGTGTATATAAATATAAATAAATATATATATATATAATTATTTATATATTATATGCGCGGTACTTATTAGAAAGCGCTCAATATCAGGGATAGAGCTAACATATTTGGTTGGATAGATGTGAGTTTGTGACCCTGGGTTTCACGCTTTTGCGATCAGCTGACGATCGCAAAAGCGTGAAACCCAGGGTCACAAACTCACATCTATCCAACCAAATATATATATATATATATATATATATATATATATATATATATACATTGAATAATTGATTTCTTTTTATAATATACTTTGTTCTCAATTATATTTGCATAAAGTGTATGAGAGAGAGAGAGGTGAGGGGGGAAAGCAAGAGGTAGACAGACAGTTTTTTTCTTATGTACGCATTTTGTTTACAGGGGAGATAACCGTGTCTTAAATATACTTGCATTTTGTTTTAATGTCAATTTACCTGTAACATGTCCTTTGATTCTTTCCTTCAAAGATGGCGTTCGCGTAGCACTCCAACTCAATGTTCATAACCTCGACTACACCGATAGTCTCAAAAATAACCAATCTCAAGACTTCTTGAATATAGCCAAGCCTTTCTGCCATGATGTAAGTATCCAGGTTTTGTTGGTCGCTTTTAATCAATGACGGCGAAAATGTTGAGTGTATGTGTGTGTTTTATGAAATCAAACTCCTTTCTCTACCGGCAAAGATAGTGTGGCATTATACCGGAAACAACATTGCACAGAAATTTCACACACGGATCGTCAAAGGAAGAGAGTTGAAAAATCACCGAACGCAGAACTCAAATCAGCTTCCGGTATTAGGAGGCGTGGGAAAGATTTGTTATATAAACAACCGGCCCAGTAGTCTACGAGCCGACGTAGCAGAGAGAAAGTAAGGTTCACGTGTCGGACCAGAGGCGACGGAGCTCACATACCCTAGACTAGCCGAGGGTGCCTGACGAATTACTGGCGTGAATAAATGAAGAAGTTGTAGGGGATGGGTTAATTGTGTGGCAATGTTTGTTAAGAATAGGTTTGCGTGTCAATTAACTATTTCCACTTGCATCAAAATTAAAATATAAAATCCAACCGAATTGTTTATGACATAACAATAAGTTTTATTTAAATTGACGTACAATGTGTACCAAAGGATAGGACAAAGTTGTGTCCTTTTAACTCGGAGTATTTGTGCCTGAGTTCATATTATGAATGAAATTGGATAAAACATTTGCATACAGTTCAATATCATGTACAAGTAGAATATGGGTCTGTGTTACTGTTATGTTTGCAAAGAGTTCAGAAAAGTTCTTGAAAAGTTATTTACCTTTTACTGTAATGTTTCTACGGTCGTTCATATATAGATTTTCACTTAATAAATAGTAAATGTAATTTACTTTAAGTAAGTAATATCTAAGAAATAATGTCCACAGAATTGGTAGAGTTAAAATATTAGCAAGTCAGCGTTGAGGTGTTTTTTGTGGCGGCAAAGTTTGGTTTCGAACGAGGTGGAGTAAGTTGGCAATTCTCTGTGGCACTGTTGCTGATTGTCTAAAATTGGTAATTGTCTTTAACGTCTGGTCAGCAATGACTAAGACGGGAGTCGGTAAAGGTTACATCTTGAAACTTGGTAATTACTACTCGAAAAGGTTCACACGTGTTCGGTTTATATAATCGCTGAGTGGCTCCTAGCATATGAGCGGGAAAACAGATTGGTCGCGTTCAGGCGGTTTGATTGGACGGAACTGACCAATCAGCAAGCCAGATTGGAGGTGATTGACCAATGAATATTTGTTATATTGTCTGAAAGTAGAATTTGGCTTACCAGATAGGAAGAGTGCATTTCCTACAAAGAGGTAAGGCTGGTTAAGTTGTGGAAGATTCCACAAAGTAAAGAAGAGGTTATCATTTATTCTGCACACCGATTTCGATATATTAACATCAATACACGACCAGTGAGAATCTGTAGTGGATGTGTTAATTATAATGGGTAAATACTTGTTGAGAATAGACTGCGTGATAATTAACGATTTCCACTAACATTAAATCGCTATATTCATACATGGAATAAGATACAAAACTCAACGGAATGATTTCAAAACATAACAATTAGATTTATCAATGTTTGATGTACATGCATGCGAACTGAAAAGGTAGGACAGAGTCGTGTCCCTTTGATTTGGTAATAGTTGTACCGGAGTTCATATTAAGAAGAAGTAATATTGAACTTGTAATTTAGAAGAATAAAGTTTTGGAATTGTGAGTTCTAAAATTGGTAAAAGTTCAAGAGTGATTTCAGAGTTCGTGAATGTTGGTAATTATCTTTAACGTCTGGTCAGCAATGACTAAGACGGGAGTTCCTGATGGTTACATCTTGACACTTGGTAGCAAGGAATGAGAAGTACTACTCCAAAAGTTCACACGTGTTCGGTTTATATAATGGCCGTGTACCACGGGAGAGGATCAAAGCATATGAGCGGGAAAATAGATTGGTCGCGTGCAGGTGGTTTGATTGGTCGAAACTGACCAATCAGCAAGCAAGATTAGAGGTGATTGACCAATGAATACTTGTTATATTTATGTGAAAGTAGGATTTTACTTACCAGATAGGAAGAGTGCATTTCCTAAAAAGAGGTAGGCTGGTTTGTTGTGGAAGATTCCACAAATCCATTTTTTAAATATTTTTATAGTAATATAGAATATGGACGAGCAAAATACGCTTCAAACAAAATACAGACTGTACAAATCGCTGATAGTTTCTATTCTCCTATATGAATGTGAAACGTGGATACTTGGCAGAAACAGAGAAGGATACAAGCGTTTGAGAATAAGTGTATAAGAAAACTCCTTATCATCTATTGGGAAAAAACACAATGGGTTTGTGCAGACAATGGTTGAAAGTTACCAGAAACCTCTTCTCGCCACTATCAAACTGAGAAAAATGGCGTGGTTTGGACACGTTACAAGGCACAACAGCCTGTGCAAGACCATTATGCAAGACACCGTTTAAGGTGGACGAAGGAGAGGACGCCAACGCAAGATATGGTTTGGATTGGTTTGGTTTGTTTTACAGCATATCAACCTTAATAGGTTATTTAATTTCGACAAGATTTTTATTGCTGGTAATATTTTGTTTTGTCAAAAATCTATTTCTGGTAATTTCGTTTTTTCGAAAATGTATTGCTGGTAATATTTTTTCTTCAAAAATTTATTGCTGGTAATAATTTTTTACAAAGTATTTCTGGTATTAAAGTCTATTTTTGCACTTTCATGGTGTTTTGACCCCGGTTTGGAGCTTAACTATATACCCATAGCTGGGACCCTAACAGGTGCTACCACCCTGGGTCAGGGTGGACTTGGGAACATCAACAATTATGAGGTGGTTCCGCGTCAGAAGATATATATATATATATATATATATATATATATATATATATATATATATCTTCGTGAACGAAGATTTACGAAGTAGACGCCAACTGCAGGCACACTGATGGCCGACTAGGCCGATGCGGGAAAGGCAGCGACAGCAATTAAAGGTCTGGTCTGGGATAGCAGCTGAGGCTTTTCGCCCGCGGCGTTTTCTCCTTCAGGTTGACCCTGCGAGAGTCCACAAAGGTGAAGACGGCCTATATATATATATATATATATATATATATATATATATATATATATAATGGAGATCAACGTGTTTTAGTGGACTCAGCAGTTTTCAATCAGCTTGTCTGAATCTTCGAGAAGCGAGAACAAGATCTAAAAGGTCAGCCAATCTAAGTGATCTCATCTCACAATCCTCGCACTTACTCCATATGCGGCCTCCTCTGTTAAATCACTAGCTGGTCTTAAGTGCCACTTAAGATTATCACACAAAATTTCATAACTGAATCAATAAGCTGTCAGATCCTCATACGTCGAAACCGACGGGAGAGTCCATTATATATATATATATATATATATATATATATATATATATATATATAAGACATTATATACAAACGACATTACACTAAGATATTACATAAAAATTTTGTCTAAAAAAAATAATGTGTAGAAAAAGGCTCTCGTCTATTCGATCGAGCACTATTGAGAAAAAGATAATTCCAAAACAGTAGCTGTCACCGCTCTTTATTAATGAATTAAGCGCTGTCAGGACCAAAAACACGACCCGTCATCTCGGTTTTATTTACGTTATATCAGTCCTCTTATATGGCAGTGCATTCTGGACAAACTGCTTCATCCCAGATATAGAAGTAATTTTTCATTTTCAGTCTCGTATGACTCTTGCAAAGACAGAGCATAGAAGGAGTCGGGTACTTTTTGCAATAGTACAAGGAGCCGAGCATTTTGCCAGCATCGTATACTGAAATACGAAAGCGCACTGGGATAGCGAAAGATGACTTCCAAAAGCTAAGCAAAGTATTAAGAGATAGAAAAACTTCGTTAGAAACAAAGAAAAGGTTACTGAACTGTTACGTGATATCAGTCCCCTCCTATATGGCAGTAATTACCGGACAATCTTCCGATGATGAAGAAGAGACATGCCATAACAGAAATGTAGTTCTACAGAAGGATGCTGAGGATACCAAGAATCGACTATATGAGAAACGACGAGGTTTTGAAAAAAATGGAAACAAAAAGGTAACTTATTGTTATGGTCCGGTTCCTTGTACCACGGTGATAGTCCAAGGTAGAACCAATAAAGAAGAACTCGAACAGAGGTATGGAATAACACAGATATATTACAAACAGGAATATATACAGAGAAGTAGAAGTGTTAGTATGAACAATCAGGTTTAGGAGAGAGAACAATGTAGTCTCGCCCAGTATCACTATTCCAATGTCTTACAGTAATTGTCTGAACGCGACTTTGTTTCGGACTGCCTCTAACTCGAATTCTTGACTCCACTTGAACTACTGACTCGACTTGAACTACTGACGATATTCAGTCACCCCCCCACGAGGGTGTCATGTGGCACAAGTCCTTTTTAACGTTGGCATTCCGAGCCCGTGGCATCGGCCAAAAATATGCCCATTGAACCCGTATAAAGGGGTTCAGGGCCGGTCTACCTCCCCGAAGGAGACTCCGCCCTTCGGCGTAGCCTCCTTCGGCGTAGCCTCCTTCGGCGTAGCCTCCTTCGGGTTCCTCCCGTCCGTAGGAAGAGAGTACAATCGAACAGTTGTTCAAGTCAAAACTTGAACTACTGACGATTTTCAGTCACCCCCCACGAGGGTGTCATGTGGCACAAGGCCTTTTTAACGTGGGTATTCCCAGCCCGTAGGCTCGACCAAAAAAAAGCCCATTGAACCCGTATAAACGGGTTCAGGGCCGGTCTACCTCCCCGAAGGAGACTCCGCCCTTCGGCGTAGCCTCCTTCGGGTTCCTCCCGTCCGTAGGAAGAGAGTACAATCGAACAGTTGTTCAAGTCAAAACTTGAACTACTGACTCCTTGCCTACTCTTGAGGCGCAGTATTTATTAAGTATAGAATAGTCCATTATTATTATTATGGGTAAGATCCCATAACACTTATACCGAAAAGCAGGAAACGGAGTTGATATTTCTAGGGCATATAATGTGAAAAGAAGGCATAGAAAATCTGATACTTACAAGACAACGCATAACATAAGAAGCTTAAGTAAGTGGATGGTTGATCAAGATTTAGGAGAAATAACAAAAAGACGAATTTTATTAAGAGCTACAAAGGACAGGAATTTATGGAAACCCATAATCGCCTACATTCTGAAGGGACACGGTACATAAAAAATAAAATATACATACCTATCACAAATTTGTTTCGCACAGAGAAACAATGTATACAATATTCAGTGTGAAAGCGTCGAAAAGTAAGAGGGTCTTACTTGTAATATTTTCTAACGGGAAAAAGGGCAGGTCGGTTGCGTCCATTATGGGTCAGATGAGAACAGGTGATTTCCTCTATCTATTATACCGCTGTGCGCCTGTGACATCTGATAAATCCACAGACTACACAGCAATTGGTGTGGCCAGACACGTCTCGCCTCCAGGCGCGATAAAAAGCCACTACCTTAGGCACTATGAACGGAAGCCACTCACGTGCTGGCCGTTACGTGACCCTTGTAACTTCGTCTCAACTAAAGGGAGATAATCACTTTTTTGCATCTCTACAATCGCTTTCTTAATCATTTTCATTACAAATTATGAATTCTTTTTTCTAAGAGAGTTTCTTTTAGAATGTTCCTGGTTCAATATTCTTTGATCGCAAACAGTTTTTTTTTCTCGTCTGCTGTTTATCGTATTCTTCTTTTTAATGTAACTGTCTAGGAAAATAAAACATATATAACTATAATTGATAATTTTCATTTATTATTTGAATTGTTTACAGATGGATAAAATATTTCAAGAATTCCTAGACACAGACGAAAGATATCTTGGTTGCGCGGTGGATTATTTTCGGTAAGTTTTATTCTCTTTCATCGCCGCCATATTGGCTGTTATTGTTTTGTATAGTAATAATATTATCTGAAAATGATATATCTAATTAAGCGTTGTTTATCCGTTATGTCGTCGTCGGCACCTGTTCGCATCTAAGCATCGGGATCGTCATCCTCTCTCCCTGTTCCATTTCTCCACCACCCCACTCCCGGTGGCAGTGGCGGTGGCGGAGATGGCTGTGAATCAAAGGGAGTTCGACGAGGTCATTCGCGGGAAAATTGATTTTGGTGGACGACCCTGTGCGACGGAGAAGCGCCCCCACAGTTGGCCAGAAGCGGCCCCATCGCGGCACCCTCGCGGTTCCCTCGCGGCTCTCGTGGCTCCCTTCGCGGCTCACTTGCTGCTCCCTCGCGGCTCCCTTCGCGGCTCCCTCGCTGCTCAAAGGTGATTGACACAGGCGAGTTCTGGAAAACCTGGTTGCTGTCGGATGCTTGGTCTGTTAAGGTTCGTCTTGGTTACGCCAGCCCGACTTCCGCTGCCCTCTTCCGCCGCTTTGGTGGCTGAGATCGTGTAGATCTTTGCCTATTCCGCCGTTGAGGGTTTTCGGGGGTTGGTTACGTTCACTCTGGCTCCTCATAACTAACTGATAACTAATGATAATAATTAATTACCTAATAAAGTCACAGGAAAAAGTCAAAGAAAAATGTCACAAATTTAGCTAGGACAAAAAGTCACAAGAAAAAAGACACAATTTGTAGTGGTCGGTAATAAAAGAAACTATTTCTGTCGGATACCTCACGAGTTTACGGATCCATTCGGATTGCAACAGAAAGTTATAATAAATAGATCCAACTTATAAAAACCTTTTTCTGACAATGCTACGGTCACATATTCGATATATTTCAGATTTAAGGAGTCCTAGTACTCCATGGAACCCGAAAGGTGCATTAACCTACAAATCACTCGATGAATGTTATGCTCCTTGTTTGTTTTGTTTTTTAATTATAAGATGCATAAGTTCTTTCTTTAATACGCAAGTACTTTCGACTGTACATTCAGTCATCTTCAGTCATGGAAATGAACTATACTATTCTACTTTTTGGATGAATGATTCATTGTAATATAAATTGAACTGCAACATCTGTTTGATTTAAAAGAACTGATCCGACGTGCAAATTTTCGGGATAACAACTGAGGCATTACTCTATTTATTGAACGATTAAGTTCATGCCACATTGACTGATGAACTCCTACAACAAAAAAATTCTCAAGTTGCCATATTAGTAAAAAGCAGGCTCTTAAATTTTCAAAAAAATTCAACCTTGGCTCCAAAATTTTGTATCCGTTAACAATAACACATTTTAAAAAAATATTTTGATTCGCATTGTATTTTTTCGTCTCGGATGCTACTTGAATTTTACCAAAAACAAAATAATTTCCATGCCTGAAGATGACTGAATGTACAGTCGAAAGTACTTACGTATTAAAGAAAGACCTTATACAGCTTATAATTTTAAAAAACAAGGATCATAACATTCATCGAGTGGGTTATAGGTTAATGCACATTTAAAATTTTGTTAGCGAAAGGATTTCGCCATTTTATATCATTAACTTTGCTAATCTATTTTTTGTATAAATGATTCATTGTAATATATATATATATATATATATATATATATATATATATATATATATATCACATGGTTTAAGTTACTCGAAATCAAAAAGGTCCTTCAATTGTGAGTACTGTCCCGACATTAAAACCACTATTATTTCAATACAGCCTATACAATAGACAAACAATCTATTCCCCATAAAAATGTCTCCAGGGGGGGGGGGTCGTCCCCTCTTGACTTAAGCCTGAGTAGGTATCTGCATCAAAGACTACACCATTGGGCAAATTAATTGAAACAAAACGAATAATTCCGTTATTATTTACTTTTTTTCGTATTTTTCCAATGAAACATGACCCAGTGGACATGTTAGTACTTCGTATGTCCATTCTACGAAGTCGATGCTTCCAGATTGACCACAGACTCTCGATTGGATTTAAATCACAAGAGTTTCTGGGCCAGTCGATAGTACTTTGATTTGCTCGCTGGTATTGGGTTCCAGTGTTTTCATGCAACGTTACAATTTTCGTACGCTTCCCTGGAGTAACGACCATCGCAGACAATGGCCGTAGGACAACTAATCGATAGTAGAGACAATAGTATCTGGGCGGGATAAAAATTTGATGCAATCACAGATGTCGCAATATTTTTCAAAGCCAAACAAATTCCATCATACATCCTGAAAGTAGATTCATATTACTGCACACCACTGCAAATGACCTAATCTGAGGAAGAAAAAAATAGAAATAGATTACACCCTGTCAATCCAGTGGGTCTGAAACTGACCGTATGTTGAAAGAAAGTAAACTAAAGCGGTTGTTTCAATTAGTTTGCACAAGGGTGTATCTATCTCAGTCTGTTCATATCTACCCATCCCAATCTGTTCATTATCTATCTATCTATCTATCTATCTATCTATCTAAGTCTATTCATTATCTATCTATCTATCTATCTATCTATCTATCTATCTATCTATCTATCTATCTATCTAAGTCTATTCATTATCTATTTATCTATTTATCTATCTATCTATCTATCTATCTATCTATCTATCTCAGTCTGTTCAGTATCTATCTATCTATCTATCTATCTATCTCAGTCTGTTCAGTATCTATCTATCTATCTATCTATCTATCTATCTATCTAAGTCTATTCATTATCTATCTATCTATCTATCTATCTAAGTCTATTCATTATCTATCTATCTATCTATCTCAGTCTGTTCAGTATCTATCTATCTATCTATCTATCTCAGTCTGTTCAGTATCTATCTATCTATCTATCTATCTCAGTCTGTTCAGTATCTATCTATCTATCTATCTATCTATCTATCTATCTATCTATCTATCTATTTCAACCTGTTCATTATCTATCTATCTATCTATCTATCTTTCTGTCTATCTCTCTCTCTCTCTCTCTCTCTATATATATATATATATATATATATATATATATATATATATATATATATATATATTATTCCACGCCATTTCAAACGAACCAATTTGATGGAAACATACAAAACTATTACACCCTGTCACTTCAGTGGGTCTAAAACTGACCGTATGTTGAAAGAAAGGAAACTAAAGCGGTTGTTTCAATTAATTTACACATGGGTGTATATGTAAATACCCGGATACGATGAGCCAGCCATTATTAAATATATTAGTCTCTCCATATTGTTGGCTTTGTGTTTTATCCTGTCAGTTATCTTTTTGTCCTAGTCTGTTAATCTCTTGCCTTAAATCCCTTCTATCATATGGATATGCAGGTTAATATGACATTGATAACGCTTGATATTTTGCCTTCTTTATAGACATAATCCGGATGAAGTGAGAACGTTGCTTATCTTTCGAGGTAATGAGACCGAACATTTGAAGAACCATATTAGGGTGGCAATTCACAAGAAAGGAGTCAAAGCTATATTTGGTGACCGTTTGTTGACCAAACTCGGACCCCTGCTGGTTTCCCTGAGAGACTGGCTTGTATGGTCGCCAGTAAACATGACCACAACACCGCTACCAACCACCACAGGACCTCCATACTACAGTAAGCGATTATTATTTTTTGTCTTATTTTTATTTTCTTTGATTTTTGGCGTTTACACATTTCTTTCCGGGTCCCACCCAGAGACCTAAGGTTAGAAATGGCATCATGATACTTTCCACTGACAAAAAAAAAATGACATAAATAAAGCTGTGGGCTGTACTTGTCAGAACAATTTTTTGTATCTCTTTGAGGCATAGACTTCCAGGAATCCCTTCAATTAGTCTACTGGAATCTTTTCCAACCAATCCTAATGCTTCAACTACAACAGGGATTGTTGATGTTCCCATATGCCACATTTTCGAGATTTCTATTTCAAGGTCCTTGTATTTTGACAGCTTTTTGAATATCTTCAAAGATACATTGCAGTCAGCAGGGACTGCCATATCAATAAGGAGGCACTTTTTTTTGTTTGTGGTCTTTAATAACAATATCTGGTCGGTTGGCTTTGATTGTTCTGTCAGTGTGAATTGTGTAGTCCCATAGAATTGTAACAGGTCCTATCTCCGTAACCGGGTCTGGGTGGTGTTCATACCATTTTCTTTCAGTTTTCTTCCCGTAGAAGTTGCAGATTTTCCAGTGCAGATATTGGTCCACTCTGTCATGCCGGGTTTTATATTCAGTGGGTGCCAATGTCGTACAACCTGACACAATATGATCAATCGTTTCTGGATATTTATCACAGAATCTGCATTTTGGGCTGACACAATATTTTAGTATATGTGCTTGATGATTCCTAGTTAGCAAGCATTGGTCCTGTGCAGCAAGGATAAAACCTTCAGTTTCAGCTTTCAACCCTGCACTACGTAGCGACTGATGGGCACGGGTTTTGTCTACATGAGTTTGTTTGGTACGGGCAGAGTATTAGCCATGAAGTGGTTTATCTTGCCATCGCTTCTGTATCTGGTCGGTTGCATTCTTTTTTGCTGTCTTTTTTAAGAGGAAGAGGTAGGAAGAGCGAGATTATTATTATTATTATTATTATTATTATTATTATTATTATTAATATTATTATTATTATTATTATTATTATTATTATTCGCTAGTCAATATTCAAAGGTGTTTTTCTTAACAAACATTTGATTGGTTGTTCGTCTTTCCTCTGATAATTTGGATTAATTGTTATGAAGCACAAGTGATTGACAAAATAAAAAGTTTCTAATGTAACTTATTTCATCATTCTAAAAGATTGCATCAGACGAAATGATGTTTTTACAGAAGGAATTATATATATATATATATATATATATATATATATATATATATATATATATATATATATATATATATATATATTTGTGGAGTAGAGGGATGAAAACCTAAGCAAAAACCTTTTGTTATAAATACACCCCGAGAGAGAAGCACAGGTGTATAGGTGCTTAATTTAAAATTCAAATTTTAAATTTCTAGCGTCCGATGTTTCTAGACGTAGAGCCTAGCCGATTCCATTCGGCTTTTGTTTTCGTTTTTACCGCAGTGTGTGTTTTAAATGCCTCACTTTGTGAGAGCTTTACATTTATTAAGCAAAGAGAAATGTTGTATGATGATGAATAAGGTCAGCTAGATATATGTCTAGATGCTAGAAATTTAAAATTAAAAAATTCAAAATTTTAATTTAAAATCTAGCGTCCTTGCATTATCAAGGTTTCTTTCGATACATGATCATAATCCGACGTTTTGCTTACATCTTTGCCACCCACTCTACATATATTTAGTTCCTTCAGTAAGAACTTTATTTTAGTCTGATGAAGTCTTTTGGAAGTTTGAAACGTGTTAAGTAGAAGTTTTCATTTTGTCTTTCAGTTACCCACCATCAGTCTGATGTATGAAAGTTATATATCTTATTCTCCCATTAAGCCATGACATACGGTTTTTAAGATACATCAACATCGTTATCTTCATTAGTGATTAGCAATCGCTTGTACAGACCCGGAAAAAAGCCTTTTCAAAATCTTTCCATGGCGACCGTGTCTATACCAAGAAATTCCTCTTTTACTTCTCCATCATTTTCTCTGGTATTTTCCTACTACCTTTTCCATCCACTGAGAAGGAAAATCTAAGGACCTTTTGCTTCACCATTTATCATTTCTTTCTATCTTATTACGTGGCCACCTTCAACACTTTTTTTTTCAGATTCATGTCAACTTCTCTCCATCCCCTCAAATTGACCCTCGCATTAATCAATGAATATCAGCATCATTATTTATTTTTCTATTTTTTACAGAAAATCTACGCCTAGAGGCTTCCTATCCGTCTTATAATGTCAGCACAAGTCCAAAGATTATGGATAATACCTCGGAAATATTCTTGAAGTACCGACGAGAATTTTGCAATGATGTGAGTATTCAGAAGTCTTTGATAAATAGATTCCTTTCCACATTGACTCTTGAATGCTATAGATTTCTTCTTTTTTTTTTAAGCATACCCCCAACCCACCAAGCAAGTCGAAAGTGCCACTGTCACGCAAAGGGTTATAGAGAGTAGGAGCAAGAGTAAAGAGGGTTGTTTGAGGAAAGGATAAAAAGAAGGACGGTGATCAAGATCAAGACATTAGAAGATGTCAGTTAATATTACATTTGAATATTTAAAAGTGTTATGGGGTCCACCCCTTTTTCATATAAGTGGACTCTACCAAGTGTACCTGGACTGCTTCCGTTAAATACCCAGAGTTACAGTCAGTAGTCGGATAGTGAGCGGATATACGGAGAGTGAGAGAATATACGAACGGAGATAGTGTGAGGTAACCTCTTGTAGAAGTCAGTTACAAGCACGTAGATTCTAAGGAAGTCCCACTTCGATACTGTATATATCTATCTGTATTTGCTACTAACCACGTTCCTGGACTTACTAACAGTATTACTCTTTATATGATTGTGTAAATACATTTTATTTCTTATATTTAATTATTGCGTTTGTCATTCCTTAGAGACCGATTTCATCTCGGAATCCACAACAAAAGGTTATAGCTATCAGGGAAGCAAGTAAGAGGAATGGAGTTCCACTGTCGGGAAGTGAGAGATAAGAAGCTGTTGGAGTAGCAGAGACGACTACATTTAACCGGTTCGACCGTGAAAGGATGGGACAGAGATGCCAACCTAGTAGCACGCTTAAATTCATGCAGTTTGGGAACCACTAAATGTAAAGCAGTTGCCATGAAAATATTTGTAGAAAAGACAGAGGGAAGCCACAGCACGTCTGTGAGAAAGTGACGCTAGATGAGATGCTAGATCAGGACCTATCATATTGCATATCCGTATCTGTATTTTGTTGAGGACCTCGAGATGAACAGCGGGGACGCCAGACCATATATGACAGTAGTATTCAATGCCAGAACGAATGGTTGATTTGTAGATGTGAAGGATGGGTTCAGACGAGAAAAAACTTCTGGCGCGACATAGAGAACCAACTTTCCTTGCTGCAGATGAAGCTATTGCAAGGAAAGTTGGTTCTTTGTGTCGGGCCAGAAGGAATTTTCTCGCCTGAGTCCATCCTTCCAATCTACAAATCATCCATTCGTCCTTTCACTGAATATGCAGTGTGATCGGTCCTGATCTTGCATGGATATAGTTTAGTTTGATGGTCAAGATTAGTTTGACGGTCAAGATTGTTTTATGGTTAGTGTTGCAAATGTTGACAAAAAATTAAACAATTTTTGTCCATAATTATAAAATTAAAAGCAATATACACAAATAGCAACTAATAAAAAGTAAGCGAATAATTTTTTCTTGTTCTTAGTCTTATGTGATTTATATACGAAAAACTGTTATTTCATCTGAAGAACTATTTGAATATTAATGAACCTTCTCAAAACGATAGTGTGTGTGTGTGTGTGTGTGTGTGTAAAAATATATAGAAAATAGGAAAGAACTTGTTAGGTAAATAATCCAAAGTTCTTTAGTATTTTTGTTATTATTTTTTAAAAATAGTGCTCGATACAAAAGTACAGCATAAATATAATTATCTATTTAAAAATATGATTCCAACGCTACATAAGAGTTCTCATGTTTCAAAACAAGAGCCGAACACTTCAATATAATTATTTGAATTAAATTGAATTAAAGTACTAAACTCTGTTCCATCTTCCAGCGAAATTTTTTTTTGAATAACTTTTTTTGAAATTTACGTGTTTTATAAGCATATTCATTATTGAAATTAAAATTACTATAGTAACGGCTAGAGCAATTGTTTAAAGAAAAGGGTCGTAAGGCTTAATAATTTGTATCAATATCTCAGTTACATTCACAGACGTCAAGTCGGGATAAGGTTGGGGTGACTAAATTTAAAGCGGAAGATGACATCGTCTAGTCTGGTTAAGTGTGTATGGAGATTTTTTTCTGAAAAGGTTTTGTTTATATATAAACAACTGTCATAAGTCGTTAGCGACTTATGACAGTTGTTTTTATATAAAGGATAACCCTTTATGAAGTCGTCAAAAAAAACAAAGCATTTGGTTTTTTGACGACTTCATAAAGGGTTATCCGTTTTTTTTACTTTTTTTGTAGGGCATTTAATCTATTTATTTAGACTATGGAATTTAAAAAAAAAATTATTGTTTGTTTTTATGCTAATTATTCAATGCGATGCGTGTATTTCGGCAGTGTGTTTTCATTCAGACAGGTTTCGTGAAATAATTTAGACACGTTTTGTTTACTTATGTACATGAACACTAAATACTTCCATTTTTAACAACACCCTGATAATGACAATTTTCTATTTCGAAAGTACTCGAAATAAATACAATATGAGACAACAGGGTGTTTTCCTCTCGTCTTTTAATAACCACACAAAA
>OZ010612.1:25793173-25923173 GCA_963932145.1 Acanthosepion lycidas
ACCCGGATATAAGAGAGTTGTCGGGACCGGAGAAGAAGTATCTTATATCCGGGTTTCTTTTATATCCGAGTTTGGTCTATTTTTTTAGGTAAGTATGGCTCTAATTTGGGACCATGAAAATCTATCTTATATCCGGGTTTCTCTTATATCCGGGGTTTCTCTTATATCCTGGTTTGGTCTGTTTTGTTTAGGTAAGTACGGCTCTAATTTGGGACCAGAGAAAATCTCTCTTATATCCTGGTTTCTCTTATATCCGGATTACTCTTATATCCGGGTCTCTTATATCCGGGTTACACTGTAGTCCAAATTGTGCCATTAATTTCAGCACTGACTCTTTCACTATCCTAAGTCGTGCTCACTCATTTTTTTATTTGAAGGCATTACAAACAATCTATGTCAAGTCCAGACAGCCTTCCTTCTGTAAACAGAGGGAGTGTCTGTTAGGACTTGACGTTATTTCTATCTAGATTGTTCCACCGTTAATATAATACATTATATGTCTTTTATGTTTTATATTGTGACATTTATCCCCTCGATTCCAGCTCTTTTGAGTGAGGGCGAAACGGGTCGGTTGTTTTTTTTTGATGAAGGGTAAAATTAGTCTTACCTTTTTTTATTTCTCTAATAGATAGATAGATAGATAGGTAGATAGATAGGAACAAAGATAGATAGATAGATAGGAACAGAAATATATATATATATATATATATATATATATAGAGAGAGAGAGAGAGAGAGAAAGGGGAGAGAGATAGATAGAGATAGATATGGATATATATATATATATATATATATATATATATATATATATATATATAGAGAGAGAGAGAGATAGATAGATAGATAGATAGATAAAGATTTAGATAGATTAATAGATAGATTGGAACAGAAATATATATATATATATATATATATATATATATATATATATATATATATATATATATAGATCGATAGATAGATAGATAGATAGATAGATAGATAGGAACAGAATATATATATATATATATATATATATATATATATATATATATATATATAGAGAGAGAGAGAGAGGGGAGAGAGATAGATAGAGATAGATAGGGATATATATATATATATATATATATATATATATATATATATATAGAGAGAGAGAGAGAGAGAGATAGATAGATAGATAGATAAAGATTTAGATAGATTAATAGATAGATTGGAACAGAAATATATATATATATATATATATATATATAGATCGATAGATAGATAGATAGATAGATAGATAAAGGTTGAGGTGATTAGATTTAGTTAGCTAGCTAGGCAGCTAGTCAGTTAGATAGATAGGAACAGAAAAAATAGGTAGATAGATAGATAGATAAACGTTATTTTACAAGGATACTAATATTCGAGTAAATGCTCTTTTTATTTAATTAAACACTATTTTTATTTAATTACATTCAAGTAAGGCTACAAAACAGAGCAGATATGGATGTTTTGAGATTCAACAAAAAATGTGAGTTCAAAAGCACTATCTCGAAGTCCCACGTGGCCGAACGGTTAAGCACGTCAAAACTAATGACAGTTCGATGCTGGTTCGAATCCTGCCGGCGGATGCATATTTTCGGATATGATTTCTCGAATATTCAGGCTGGTGAATGTAATTAAGTACAAATAGTGTTTAATTAAATAAATATTAAACAGAGTTTTACAAACTACTCGAAAGAGCGGTTTCCAGCGACTAGTACACTATCACTTTTTGCCTAAGTGCCTCCACTGACTTTTGGCCTTGCACTGTGCTAACCAAAATTTGGTAAATGCAAACTAGAGCCAATTGCTTTGAGAAAACGGTTAAGAAACTTACTTGGCTGACCATGCAGTGAGATTGATTCTAACTGAGTGCCCACTGATTTTTACTTTTTATATTTTTGACCAAATGTCGTACTAAGCAAATAAAATCAAATTAGAGCAGATTGCTGTGGGAAAACGATAAAAACGAGGTAACTTGTCAGATTATTAATAATGTCGTGTATACGTTTCTCACTAGGTGACCCATACATTTTTTCGTCTTAACAAAGGTTAGTCAAGCGTAAAATAAGTGTTAGTAAGTTAGTCAGCCAAGTACTATTTGCCCGAGTGGTTAGAATGTTGATCTTTCGACCACGAGACCCGGGTTCGAATCTCACCACAAGTCAGGAAAGTGAGTTCTTGATGTTGTCTGTCCGTAGAGGCGATCCAGCGTGTGACACCTTTGCCTGAAAACAATACCATGGGTTAACCCATGCCTTGTGAGTGAAATTGGATGGAAAGAACTATTTGGGAGCATTCGCTGGTCGAGCTAGCACGAAGTCGCAAGTCATCGTGACCGAGGTTTGTCTGAGTTTCAGACTGTTGATCAATCCGTATAATTGGCTCTCTCCCAGAAACCGTAACTAATGTCCGCTCGGTATAAATCAAAGTTGAGCTCTGTAGAATTTGAACAAGCATAGATATGTCTGAGCAGGCGTCTGTAATAGGGATTGGCTAGCCGGCCTAGCAGACAGGCATACTAGGACACGAGTGATCAGCCATTGTTGTTATTTTACATGTATGCTCTTGAGCTATCGTTATCTCTGATTAGTAAAAAAAAAGTCTTTTTTTGTTTGTTTTACAGCACCTGCTATCACCAAGATTGTTGTCTATGCCTACAACATAAGTCAGCCTGATTCCTTGCTTCATTCGTCGGCGCCAAAATTCAAGAAACTATCCAATGCCATTTGCCAAGATGTAAGTACTTTCGGATTCCGTTCTTTGACCAGTTTTTGTTCCTGCTGTTGTTTTAAAGACATTGCACATTATTTTCAGACCGAATTAAACAAAGATGTCAAAAAATAATTACACGCGTCACGATGTTTTAGTCTAGACTAAGAAAAGGCAAATTGATACATATACGTATTAATGCTATCCTCTACCTTTATATGAGGGCCAAGTCTGGCCGAAAATGGAGTACTGCTGCCATATTTGGGCAGGAGCTTCCCACCCCTTACTTTCCAATCTTGATATTGTTCAAAAGCTTCCCCGAGTCCCTGTGGGTGACGAATTATTTTCCGCACTGCAACCCCACCGGTGGGGATGTGACAAGCCTCTCACTGCTCTATTGCTACGGAAGGTGCTCGGACTAACTACACTCCTTGGTTCTGCCAGGTCTAACCTTCACGGCTAGGACCTGCTATGCCGTTTACACTGTAGCAAACCATCTGTGAGAAGTAACTTCCATTCTAACAGCTTGTTATCTCGAACCAGTGCTCTGTCAAACCGACTCCCAAGAGGGTGTTTCGCTCGATCACTACAATCTAAATCTCTTCAAGTATAGAGTTAACCCTTATCTTCCCCTTCTATCCTCATTAACTGCCTCTTATTCTGTGATCTTAGACTTGAGTGGATCCCGGGCCTTGTACAGGACGAACCTCACTGCAAAAAAACAGTGCCGTCTCTTTCCTCAAGTATGGGTTAAATAGCAAAAAAGACTTGCTTCTTTAGCCTTGCATGGCAACCAGTCTAAGAGAATGATAATTTAAAACAAGCCTGAAGGGAGATTAATCCGTCAGGATATCTTGCCCTAGATACACAGCTGCATTATATGAATTTTTTTTTCTTTTATTGTCACTGCTTTTAGTCCAACCGCTCCAGTAAGTACCCGACTCTTCGTGCCAATCTCTACAGGACGCAGATCAGGCCTAAAACGGAGTACTGCTGTTATATTTGAGCTGGAGTTGCCCTGCCATCACTTCCCAGCTTCAATAGAGCCCAAAAGCGTCTCAGAGTCCTTGTGGGTGACGAATTATTACCCACCATCCAACCCCCTCTCTCACGGGTCGGGGATGCGATAAGCCTTTCGCTGCTCTTTTGCTACTTCCACGGAAGGTGCTCGGACGAACTGCATTCCTTGGTTCTGCCAAGTCTAACCTTCACGGGTAGGACCCCCCTCCCATGCTATTTACATAGTAGCAAACCACCCACGTTCCCTCTGTATTCCATCGGCGAGAAGCAAGATCCACTCGAACAGCTTATTCCCGTGAACCACTGCCCTGTTGAACAGACTCCCAAGAGGATGCTCCCCGATCACTACAATCTTAACCTGTTCAAGTCTCTGTCTATATTTCTGAGATTAGGTATTATAATTATTTACACTATTTACACTGTTTGGATGTCTCGGTTATCTCCCTTTAACTTGAAGAGTTGAGTTAAAGGGACGTAACTGAGACATCTGAAAGAGGCATGGCAAGTGGAACTAGAACAATTTACCCCGATGGAGGAAATAAAGGGTTTCCTTTCCGTTTTTTCAATTTCTCACTGTCTTTCTCCTTTCTTTTTTTCAGTTGCTCTCTCTCTCTCTCTCTCTCTCTCTCTCTCTCAGTCTTTCTTTCTTTCTTTCTTTTCAATCGCTCTTTCTCACTCTTTCTTTCACTGTTTCTTTTTTTTTAATCGCCCTCTTTCCCGTTTTCTTTTTTACTTTGTCTTTCTTTCTTTCTTTACAACTTCTCTCTCTCTTTCTTCTTTCTTTTCAATTTCTATCTCCCACTCTCATTCTTTCTTTCATTCTTTCTTTTCATTCGCTCTTTCTCACTCTGTCGTTCACTATTTCTTTCTTTTTTTAATCAAACTCTTTCTTTCCTGCTTTCTTTTTTACCTTTTCTTTCTTTCTTTCTTTCTTTCTTTCTTTCAACTTCTCTCCCTTTCTTTCTTTTCAGTTGCTCTCTCTCTCTCTCTCTTTCTTTCTTTTTTTCTTTCTTTCTTTGTTTTCAACATTTATCCCACTCTTACAATTGCTTCACGGCACTGCGCCGACGTGCCGTACATGAAATAAATGACAAAAAAATTGTTTAAACATATCGAACCGCTTTAATCATATTTCGGCCGATCCATTCTCTGACCTTCTTCGGGTGTACAAGCCATTAGAAATGTCGCAAAAAAGAAAGAAAAAACGGATTTAACGTGAAAAGAAATATTTGAGGCTAACACTGTGTATATAAACCGAGACATTGATTGGGTCAGATTTTTTTTCCACGTGGTCAGGCAGACGTGTAACCACCTGATAGCTATAATGTTCAATTATTCAAATGCAGTGTCAATCGACATCTTTAAATGCCTTGATCTAATTCCCCGTCCTTCTCTTCATCCTTTTCTCTATCACACCTCTTGCTTCCACTCTCTTGCGTGCTAGTGGCACTCTCGCCTTGATTGGGGTGAAATGGTTAAAAAAAACAAACTTCTCACTTGTGACACTTTCTTCCAGTTTTTTGCTTCATGGTAATAAATATTTTCATAGTAATTGTTCTGGTGAGCTTTTCTCTTTGGTACCTCATCTTCACAAATTCAAGTACAGTACTAGATTGGCAGCTAGGTCTCATAATTTCACAATTGAAATGGCGAGATGTAACTAAGTTTTATGCTAACAATTTCTTCTCTCACACTTCTCGCTGGCAGAATTTCATTCTGGCTTCTTGTTTTATAGTCAACATTGATCTTCAAAAATTTAAATGCAATCTCCTTCTCTTTATCCTTTCCTCCATCCTGTCTCTTTACTCTTGCTCTCACTCTCTGTAACCCCTTGCGTGCTAGTGGCACTTTCGCCTTGATTGGGGTGAAATGGTTAAAAAAAAAAATTCTGGTGTTAAAAGAACATTAATTTCCTTACAGGTCGTAGACCTGAAGAAGGTGAGAAAAATGGACAGGTCGAAAGGTATTATTTCGTGCCAACAAAAGCCGAGTATTCAATCAACTTCTTATATCTTGCAATACGAATCACCCCGCGCTTCTTCCCTAAACGGGACATTTAACGTTCTTTGTAGTTCACGGGACAAAAATTCCATCTGCGGTAACAGCTGTGTACCACCGTTCATTGTTCTGCCGATTTGACGGATTGAAAATGTTTTATGAATGCTGCTGTTTGTGAAGGGTATTTTAGTTACATTGGGCTTAATTCTTCTCTCATTCGGACAGGTGTTGCAAATGGTTGGGCTGTCAGAGCCTTTAGCTGTCGGCCAGTCAACATGTTCCCTTTCATCATTCAGGTGGGTATTTTCCATTGTTTTAAAATGTCATAATGCAACGGTAGATAGATACGAACATTATTTATCTATCTTTAAATTTTTATTTATATATATATATATATATATATATATATATATATATATATATATATATATATATATATATATATATATATATATATTTTATGAAATGGACAAAGTCCAACAGTTATTCTTTAAGACATATTTTTATGTATATAAGTTGTTTTCATAGATACAAATATTTAAGTCAATCCTCTGTTTATAATAAACAGTATTAACAACATTTACCGGCCTGAATATCCGAGAAATTTTCACAGAAATATGCGTCATCCGACAGGAATCGAAACTGTATCCTATACGGAACCGTCATATAGCCTGACGTGCCTTAACCGATTAGGCCACAGAGGAGCGTTCGGTTAGCAAGGTCGATTTTACTGTTTTTAAACGCAATCCTCTATGATTTTCTCTTATTCATTCATATCTGCTCAATGCGTATCCAAATGTAAAAAATGACGGCATACATTATGAAATGGACAAAGTCCGACAATTACTTTTTAAGACATTTTTTTTTTTACATTTTACATTTGGATACGCATTGAGCAGATATGAATGTAGGAGAGAAAATCATTTTCTAGCTGAATAACTAAAAGGGTGTTTTTTTCAGTGATTCTTATGAAAAATAGCGTCAAGATGGCTAATCCTCTTATCTAAAAATATGGAAAAAAGAAACTGAGTTTTATGATTTTTAGATATTAAACATATTGCGGGATGGACAATTTTGCTGTTACACAGTCTGGACAATTTTGCTGTTACACCCAGTATGCAGAAATTAAGTGGATGCAAAGTTCAGTATCCAGTAATGAGTAAAATAACATGCGTACAAAACGTATTGGATTGATTATCCAAATATATAAATAAATATATCAATAAATCAATTCCTGAAACTGTCTATCCCCCCCATCTCGTCATTCACACACTCTTCTTTGTCTGCAAAACATTTATTATTATTTATTAAAAAATAAAAAAAATTATAATTAATCTATTTTAATAAAAAAAATTAATTAAATATGATTTTAATGAATTAAATGAATTCTAGTATTGAATAAATCCTAGAAACACTATTATAGAACAGGTAATACTAGTACAATACATACCGTATACATATATATATATATATATATATATATATATATAGATAGATAGATAGATAGATAGATAGATAGATAGATAGATAGATAGATATTTTAAAGTAAAACAGACCACTTTAAGGTTCCATTATAATAATTTATTTCACCAGAGCCCTTTTAAAGGACACCGAATTATCAGACAGCACTTACAAAAGATGAAAAGAAATATATATATATATATATATATATATATAATTAAATGTTTGGTAATCCGTATGGATAATCCCAAGGAGGATGTAACCCGGAGAGCTCAATGTAAAAACAGAGCGAATATTAGTTAAATAAAAAAACAGACAAACTTAAGTGTCCCTAGATTATATTTTATTTCCGCAGGAATGGGATTTTTTCCTGGAATATATTTTCCCTTAAGGTTGTCTGATTTCTAATTTATCTATCTATCTATCTATCTATCTATCTATCTATCTATCTATCTATATATATATATATATATATATATATATATATATATATATGCAAAAGGTGCTGTCACTTAGCTGATTGAAAGTCCACTCGTCAGAGGTATCTGCGATTGACTGCTTATACATCTCGATTTTTCTTTTTTATATGCATTGGTGCAAGTTTTTTCGTATTGTGTGTGTACGCATGTGTGTGTGTGTGCATTTGTATGTTCGTGCACCCGTCGGCGCTGATGTGCGTACATGTCGAGTGTCATGACTATTTGTCCTTTTTCTTCGTGGTTCTACAGAAGAATGTTGAGGATACCATGGACCGAACAAGTGAGCAAACGACGTGGTTTTATAGAAAATGGAAACTTTTGCTTTTTAAAGCCAGTTGGAATTTCTGGGGCACATAATGAGGAAAGAGAACTTGGAAAATTTGATACTCACAGGACAGATTGAGGAGAAAGCAAAGGGTCACGTACTTGATGGCCTTAAGTAAATGGATGGCGGAATAAGTTTGAGGATAAATAATGAAAAGAAAAAGAAATTGTGGAGAGCGAAGATCGCCTACGTCCTGTGGGGACACGGCACATAAAGAAGCAGAATTTATAAACAAAAGTAAAATCATGTCAGGTTTTCAACATTTTAAAATTTAAGAGACGCCCATGAATATTCATCATGTTAGCTGAAATGTTGTGATAGATTATGGAGGCCGTTTTTTTTTTTTTTTTTTTTTTTTTTTTTAAATATTAGGTTGGTGCAAAAATAATGACGTAATAATGTCGTTTTTTGACGTTAACGTTTTTCCTCAGAGTCTGTCTATATTTCTGAGATGAGGTATTATGTACATAATTTACATTATTCGGACTATTGTCCTCATCTTTGTCGCCATATTTATTACAACGTTCCGGCCTTTCAGTAACTAACACTGGCGGACCGCTAGAGGCCCATCGGTGGCTGCCACCAGAGAAACGCCGGCGTTATCTATGGTAACTGAATTTGTGACGATTGCATCTGAAAAATGTCACTTGTATCGCGGTCGCCGTTTCTTCTCGTCCTTTTTCTTCTTAACGTTAGTGGAATCTCTACAGATATTTTATTACCGTAGAACTCACCATAACTGAAGAATTAACATTCATCGGGAAACACAAATTGGAAAACCGTGAAATTTTCACGGGTCTTTCTCGTAATTATTATTATTATCATTATTATTAGTAGTAGTAGTAATAGTAGTAGTAGTAGTAATAGTAGTAGTAGTATCTCTCTCGTCATTTTAAACTGTTTGAATTACTTCCATGAAGAATTTTCATAATTAACATTTGATGTGTATTTTTTTCTTCTGAGGTTGAAATTATTACACGAAACATTTTTATTATTAAATTTTATTATTAAATTTTGACGAGTCTTCCTTTTATATTAAATTGTTTCAAGTTCGCAGAAGCCTAAATGGAATTATTGTTTTTTCTAGTCTTCCCGTCCTAAAATGGCATGCATTTGTCAGATAAGAAAGAAAGAAAGAAAGAAAGAAAGAAAGAAAGAAAGAAAGAAAAAAAGAAAGAAAGAAAAAAAGAAAGAAAGAAATATAGAAGTGTTTAACGTCTGTTTCAGTGAAATGGAAAAAAATTGTCACTTTCAAATCTTTTCATTTGTACCCCCTTACTTCTTAAAATAACGACCAGCATTCATATTTATGAGTGTTATTGCAATATTTTGTTGAAGATCAAATATTTAACGATGCGATAGGGGAATTTCTAAGGATATTTTATAAAACCCGCCATGAGCTTGCTCAATCATTAACTGAAGAATTCAGATTTATCAGGAAATACAAATTGGAAAACCGTGAATTTTTCACGGGTTTTTCTAGTCCTTATTATTATTATTATTATTATTATTAGTAGTAGTAGTAGTAGTAGTAGTAGTAGTAGTAGTAGAAGTAGTAGCAGTATTTCTTTCATCATTTTAAATCATTTGAATTTGAATTTCTTGCATGGAGAATTTTCATAATTAACTTTAAATGTGTTATTTCTTCTTAGATTCAACACGAAAACCTTTTATTATTAAATGTTGACGAGTCTTCCTTTTATATTAAATCCTTTCAAGTTCGTAGAAGCCAAAGTTGAATTATTATTTTTTTCTCGTTTTTCCAACTTAAAATGGCTTGCATTTCTCAGATCAGAAAGAAAGAAAGAAAGAAAGAAAGAAAGAAAGAAAGAAGGGAATGTAGAAGTGTTTAACGTCTGTTTCAGTGAAATGGAAAAACTTGTCAATTTCAAATCTTTTCATTTGTACCCCCTTACTTGTTAAAATAGCGACCAGTATTCATATTTAATAGTGTTATTATAATATTTTGTTAAAGGTTTTAAGCTCAATGATTTAACGATGCGATAGGAAAATTTCTGCGGATATTTTATTGTCGTAGAACTCGCCATGAGCTTATTCAATCAATAACTGAAGAATTAATATTCATCAGGAAATTCAAATAGAAAAACCGTGAAAGTGTCACGTGTCTTTCTAGTTCACGTAACATGGCTAAGATCACTGCTGAAACAAAGATGTAGGGTGTGACTTTATAAAGGGGAAGAGGACAGAACGAGAGATAGCCAATCGCCTGGAAATTTCTGTAAATAATATTCAATCCAGAATTAAAAGCTAGAAATATGAGGAGTGAATGCTGTCTTAAAAGTGAGGTTTCTCCTGATACAGTACGTAAGGCAATACGAATGCTCTCTTAAAAGTGAGGTTCCTCTTGATACAGTACGTAGGGCAATACGAAAAAGCAATTTGAATGAACAGTTTGAATTTATCACAAGAGATGCACCGTGGAGTTTGGATTGTACATAGCACTATGCCTTGACTTCGATCAGGAGGCAAGTAAACTTCAAACCCGATGCTAAAATGTTCCTTACACTGTGCAAAAGAATGCCCTGCAAAAGCTTTGACACAATCTAAAAATCTTATCAGTTAGCATTATCTTTAGAGATATAATTTGGTAAGTAAAATAATAATGCTTTTGAAAAGCATGGTAAGGTTTTGTATATCATAGTATTTGTTACGCATTTGCTTTGCATATGTTGCAATCTGTTGGTATATGATTAACGGTGAGCAATTTATCACAAGAGATGCACCGTGGCGCAGTTTCTGCTTTGAGTAAGTATTTGTGTATAAGGTATGTATATCCAATTTGGATTGTACATAGCACTATGCCTTGACTTCGATCAGGAGGCAAGTAAACTTCAAACCCGATGCTAAAATGTTCCTTACACTGTGCAAAAGAATGCCCTGCAAAAGCTTTGACACAATCTAAAAATCTTATCAGTTAGCATTATCTTTCAGACGCCAGCCATTGTCAACTGTCCTGACCTTGAAATTCTGGGGAATCGATGAGTTCGAGAATGAGAAAAAGGTGCAAAAATTAATATGGACAACAGCGCCACCTGTTGCTGTCGGATCCCGGTTGTTTTGGATTGGAAACCAAGTTCTCTCCCCTGATCCACCTGAGAGAATTCCTGGTAATAAATATATATATATGTTTTTTTTTTTTTTTTGTTTTTTTTAAATAGTATTTAATTTTACTTAATTAACCGTCGTTACCGTACGGATATCTGTGGATAGTGTACTTGAGAATTGTATCTTGACCAAACAAAATTAGGGGTACGCTTCTACGGCTACTCCCAGCCATTTTCGTAATGTGTGGGGCAAGCTGCAACCAATAACCCCTTCCTCTTAGGAACCAGATTATTAGAATTTTTGGAATCAACCACAGACAGACAGACCATTCTGAAATTAAGGGAAGCTGCCAACAACTTATCAATTTTAAATCAGGGAGTAGGAGGGATAGTAGGGGAAAAAGACCTTGCTTAGAAATAGGAAAGACGGCTTGGAAAATTTGATACTCACGAGACATACTGAAAAGAAGAAGGATATAGGGAAACATCGAGTAACCTACCTGTCTATCCAAATGGATGGCAGAGGGAGCGCTGAAAGGGATTATAAAGAGATAAACCTTGCTTATAAAGAGGAAAGACGGCTTGGCGTATATGATACTCACAGGACATACTGACAAACGTTTCTTAGAAAGAGGAAGGAAGACTTAGAGAAAATGGTACTCCCAGGACTTACTGAAGGCAAAAGAGCCATAGAGTAACAAATTTATTGAAATGAGTGGCTGAGAAAATTTGGAAAGAGATATTAAAGAGAAAAAAAACTTGCTAAGAAAGAGGAAAGACGGCTTGGAGAAAAAGATACTCACAAGACATAATACTAGAGAGATATAGGGAAACACCGAGTAGCCTAACTAACTGGTTAACTGTTTGGTTGATAAAGTCAGAATGTTTGCGTATTTTTAAAAAATCAATTCGCCCCAAGCAAGGCGATAATGCCACTAAGACGCAAGGGCCTACTTGGAGTGAAAGAGAATGAAAAGACTTAAGAAATAACTGGAGACCAAATCCTAAACAGGGAAAAAGAGATCTGCTTATACTCCTGTAGAAAAACACCGGGGAGGAGTATGAACCGGCTGATAGTCGAACCTATCTATTCCTATCGTGAGAGAAGAAATAAACAGTGGATAAAATTTCATGGTTCAGGCAGAGACGTATAGCGTTGAAGTAGACTTTGGAAGGAACCGGAGACCTCATCCTAATCAGGAAACAAGGGATAAACCTCAACTCTTGTTCAAAACACGGGGGGAGGGGTTAACCGTCGATAGGTGAACATTTAATCTTATTGCGAGAAAAAAGTAAATAATTATTGAATAATATATTAATATTTATCTATCACCAAAAACCAATTAAATGCTTATTTATAAGCGAAAATGCTTAAAATGATTTTTAAAAATGCTTAATCAAGCCACCTAAGCAAAGAGCTAATGAACAAGGAAGACGCAAGCGGTTACTGGGATTGCAAGAGAATGAGAAGGCTTTAAAAAGAATAGGAAATCCAGTCCTTAACAGGAAACAACAGCCAAGCTTCTACCGCTGATCCAAACAGCAGGAGGAGTTTTAACCGGGCGATAGGCAGACCGATCTATTCCTACTGTGGGGGAAAAATCTAAATAAATTGTAAATAAAAGTTCAGCTTTAGGCGGAGACGTTAGAAGTGTAGAGTTGAAGTAGACTTTAGTAGGGACCGGAAACCCAACCCTAAACAGGAAATAAGGGATAAACCTCTACCCCTGTTCAAAAGCCCGGGAACTAGTGTGAACCGGATGATGGGCGAACCTATCTACTCCTGTTGAGGGAAAAATGTAAATGAATTGTAAATAAAAGTTCAGAGTTTTAGGCGGAGATGTTAGGAGTGCAGAGTTGAAGTAGACGTTACAAACCGGATCCTAAGCAGGAAACAAAGGATAAACTTCTATTTCTGTTCAAAATACTGGGGAGGAGTGCGAACCTTTCGTTATAGAAACATTTTCCCTATTAAAATTGGAAAAGGAAAATAGTAAAAGATGTATTGTGTTGAGCTGAATTAGCCTAAGAAAGGAGAAGCGTTAGGAGCATAGAGCTGAAGTAGGATTTAGAAGGAACCAGAAACAGGAAAAATGGATAGACTTCTACACCTATTCAAAAGGCCAGGAAGGAGCGGCAAACCTATCTACTCCTGTTGAGGGAAAAATGTAAATGAATAGTAAGTAGATATTCAGAGTTTTAGGAGGAGACATTAGAAGTATAGAGTTGAAGTAGACTTTAGAAGGAACCGGGAACTCACTGCTAAACAGGAAAAAATGGATAGAACTCAACCCTTGTTCAAAAGCCCGGGAAGAAGTGCGAACCTAACGATGGGCGATCCTATCTACTCCTGTTGAGGGAAAAATGTACATGAATAATGAATAAAAGTTCAGAGTTTTAGCAGGAGACGTTAGAAGTACAGAGCTGAAGCAGACTTTAGAAGGAACCGGAAACCGAATCCTAAGCATGAAACAAAGGATAAACTTCTACTCCTGTTCAAAAAACTGGGGAGGGGTGCGAACCGAACGATTTTCTTTATAGAAACATTTTCCCTATGACAATTCGGAAAGTAAGAAATAGTAAGAGTCACTGTGTAGAGCTGAATTAGCTTAAGAAAGGAGAAACGTTAAGAGTATAGAGCTGAAGTAGGATTTAGAAGGAGCCGGAAACAAGAAAAATAGATAGACCTTTACCCCTGTTCAAAAGTCTTAGGAGGGTCGACAAATCTATCTACTCCTGTTGAAGGAAAAAAATGTAAATGAATAGTAAATAAATATTGAGAGTTTTAGGCGGAGACGATAGAAGTACAAAGTTGAAGTTGACTTTAGAAGGGACCGGAAACCCATTACTAAACAAGAGAAAATGAATAGCCTTCTACATCTGGTCAAAAGGCCGGGAAGGAGCATGGTCGATAGGCGAACCTATCAACACCTGTTTAGGAAAAAATGTAAATGAATATTAAATAAATATTTAGTTTTAGGAGGAGGCGTTAGAAGTATAGAGTTGAATTCGACTTTAGAAGGAACCGGAAACTTACAACTAAACAAGAAAAAATCCATAGACCTCTACCCCTGCTCAAAAGCCCGATAAGGATCGTGAACCGAATGATTGGCGATCCGATCTACTCCTATTGAGGGAAAAATGTACATGAATAGTAAATAAAAGTTCAGAGTTTTAGGAGGAGACATTAGAAGTATAGAGTTGAAGTAGACTTTAGAAGGAACCAGAAACCCAGTGCTAAACAAAAAAAAAAAAAAATGGATAGAACTCAACCCCTGGCCAAAAGCCCGGGAAGAAGTGTGAACCTGACGATGGGCGATCCTATCTACTCCTGTTGAGGGAAAAATGTACATGAATTGTAAATAAAAGTTCAGAGTTTTAGGCGGAGACGTTAAAAGTACAGAGCTGAAGTAGACTTTAGAAGTAACCGGAAACCGAATCCTAAAAAATAAAGAGTAGATAGAGCTCCATACCTGTTGAAAAGCCGGGAATGGGGGTGGTCGTTAGTCGAACCCATCTATTCCTATGATAAAGAAACGGTTAATTTTACCTTTGTATTTAGCTTTCTGTATATATTCCAATTTTGCATTGCATTTTTTCTGCTCTAGCTGCCATCTTTATCGATAGTTTATCTTTGTTCTATTGTATAAGCTGATTTCAAATCTCTTGGTCGATGCATCGTAGTTTTTCTATGTTAATTTCTTTTCGTTGTAGCGTACGATGGCATTATGATTAAATCTAAATTTTCCCTGTATGATTTTTCCGGTGAGCCGTCCACATACAAGACAACATTGCAAGACTTTTGCGCCGATGTAAGTATTTTATTCCAGACATATTACTCGGTATTAATGAATACAGAGAACAATTCAGGTACATCTTATCCAGCGGAGTGGGGATCTTTATCTGCAAAAAGACGTTGGAAGATAAGTCAGTGAACGTTTTATTTATCAATTCCTAGATGCGATGGATAAATTGTCATTTAAATGACGCAAAAATAAAAAATAATACCGACGTCTCCTCTTAACAGATCTATCTATCTATCTATCTATCTATCTATCTATCTATCTATCTATCTATCTCAGTCTGTTCATATCTATCTATCTATCTATCTATCTATCTCCGTCTATATATATCTATGTAACAATCTATATCACTGTTCATATCTATTTATTCTATCTCTCTAGCAATCTACCAGTGTATCTCAGTTTGATCTATCTATCTATCTATCTATCTATCTATCTATCTAATGCATGTAATTCTTTTAATATCTATCTATCTATCTATCTATCTATCTATCTATCTATCTATCTCCGTCTATATATATCTATCCATGTAACAATCTATATCAGTCTGTTCATATCTATTTATCCTATCTCTCTAGCAATCTATCAGTGTATCTCAGTCTGATCTATCTATCTATCTATCTATCTATCTATCTATCTATCTATCTAAAGACATAAATACAAAAAATATCTTGAAATTCTAAAGAGTAAATTTATGTAATAAAATCGCAATTGGCTTCAACCACGGCCTCCAGACGACTTCGGAATCTCCTGCAACTCTTCTGGTTGGTCTCTTTGTTTAAGTTGGTGAATGCTGCCATAATCCTTGCCTTCAGTTCGTCTTTGTTGTTACAAAGAGTTTTGTTGGTCTCTCGCTCAACTGCACCCCACACATGATAATCAAGAGGGTTGCAGTCTGGGGAGTTTGGTGGCCAGATGTAACGGGTGATGTGGTTGCAGAAATTGTCTGACAGCCATGACTGGGTTCTTCTGCTTGTGTGGCTTGGTTCAGAGTCCTTTTGCCAGACATGGTGTCTTCAAGCAGCCACCCTCTTGACCCAGGGCAGCACTACCTCCTCAAGGCACTTGATATAAGCTTCTGTGTTGAGTCTGATGACTTCATGGAAAAATTTCTGGAGTTCTTTTCTTAACAAAACGATCAGGGTGCGTTTTCCGCGTTGCCATAAATTCGTAATCACCATTAGATTCAGTCAATGTCTTCGTACACGGCGAGTCCCACCAAACGCAAAAAATGGAAAAACGATGGAAAACTAAATAAGAAATTAACAAAATTTTCCTTGTCCATAATATTTAACGACAAACACATACATACATACACACACACATATACATATATATATATATATATATATATATATGTGTGTGTGTGTGTGTGTGTGTGTGTGTGTGTGTGTGTAAATCTAACATATTTAGACGAATACCTGCTTCCTAAATATGCCTTTTATGAGTGGCGACTATAAGTCATCAATGTTTGTCGGGCTCATTACAATCTTCAAGATTCCTATACTCTAATATATATATATATATATATATATATATATATATGTATATATGTATGTATGTATTAAAATGTCTGTGCATGAAATTAAAAGAAACATTTTGGTATTTTAATATTAATTGTAATAATTCTATGAAGATAAACATTTATTTTTAATTAAATGTTTTCCAGAGATGTAAGAAAAACAACGATTGTATCCTTCTCGAGCGTGTCTTTGCATACAGTGGCCTAAGAAAAGTTTTTATCCAGGAGAAAAAAAACTACATCCCTACTCGACATAAATAAACAGTATTTGGAAATAGTATAGAGTAGGTCCTCCATTTGCTTCTTTCAGTGCTTGTATTCGATTTTTCATGGATTTGATTAAGTTATCAACATTCGTCTGATCCATATTTTGACACTCCTTTAGCAATGTTTCTTTAAGGGTTGCCATTGACGTGAGCTTGGTTGCACGCTCTAAGAAGTCTTCGTTCAAGGTGCTCCTAAACGTGCTCTATTGGATTCATATCAGGACTTTGGGCTTGCCATGACACTGACTTGATTCCTTACGATTCCTTCCAGTCTTTTGTTAGTTTACTCACATGACATGACGCTCCATTTTCTTGATAAAGGTAGACAATCGTGGGATATATAAGTCAACTACATTTCTCTAATATTTGACAGTATTTTGGATCACTAAACAAGATCATCAACAAGAATCAACTTAGATTTCCTTTCAAACCAGACAGCACTACACACCATTCCTCTAATCCCTCCATGTTTCACAGTCGCCTGCAGACATTCAGTGTTCCAAGTCTCATTCTGATTTTTACATACATAAACCTGTCTCGAATTCGAATATTGGCAGAATTTACTTTCATCTGTCCAAATTACAGACTGCTAAAATTCATAATCTTTGCTCTCGAGTTCTCTCGCCCGGTCCATACGCCTGTTCATGTTAACCTCTGAAATCATGGGCTTCTTTCTTGCAACTCTTCTTTGATAGCCTAGCTCTTTCAGATTCTTTCTCACCGCATATGGCAACATTTTCATTCTGTTGGCGACATCTTTGACAGTCTGTCGACGGTTTCTGAGGACTTCCCTCTTCAGCGCCTTTTTGGTTCGCTCAGAAACGATGCTTGGTCTTCATGAACGTTGTTCCACACGACAATGGCCTTCTTCATTAAATTTATTGTCAATATTATTAACTGTTTGATGATTAACCTGGAAAAACCTAGCAATTTGATTTGCCACACTGATGCCATCCTATTATTTGCTTTCGTTGAAATTTGCCAATTTCCTTACTTCTTTGAACTTTCATTGCAAAATATAAGTCAACTATCGTTTATAGATTAGAGTAGCTTGATACTAACATGGTATTGTCTGAAAAAAAAATAGAAAATACGTTATTACACATGTTATTATGTCACTACTGCTGACTGACGTCATGTTTCCTCAACACTAACTCAGTCACAATCCTCACCCCAACCTTCCAGTCGACGAGTTAAGGCTTCTACTTTCTTTTGCCGACTTTGTCGAACTAAATTTCATTTACCCGACTTTTCAATTGATACGGTTAACAAAAAAAACACTTATACTCTACGGAATAAATTATTTAAAATTTAAAAACAAAAATGTTAAAATAAAAATGTGTTCTTTTAAATACAGGACATACAAATCATTTAAAAGAATTTTTTGAAAAAAGTCTACTCAATGTACCGAACAGATTACTATTTTTCATTTTAGCCCGATGTATACTCCATTTTTTGTAATAAAGAATATGATTTTTTTTTCAACAGTTAGACAACATGCTGAAAGAACGTAGTCAAGAACAAAGATACATCGGTTGTAAAGGAACTGGGATTGGGTAAGTTAATCTTTGTTTAATCTGGTTTAATGCTTTGTTGGGATAAGGCCCTAGTAACGTTAAAAAGAACGGAGAGGCCCACACACTTCCCCGCACTTTTGAAACAAGAGCAGAGACTTATCCGTTGTTTCCTGTTTTGGATATGGTTTACGGTTCCTTCCAAAGATAACTCCCACTATATACTTTTAATGTATCTGCTTAAACACTGAAATTTTATTTACTATTTATTTTCCTCAACAGTAGATAGGTTCGCCTATAACCAGTTCACACTCTCCCCCAGATTTTATCTACGGGAGTAGAGTTTTATTGTTCGTTTCCTGCCTAGGATTGGATTTCCAGTTTATTTTAAAATCTTTTCCTTCTCTTTCACTTACAGCAGCCGCTTACGTTTTAGTGAGGTTATCGCTTGGTTTGGGGTGATTTGATTGAAAAAAATGATACTGTATTGTAAAATTAAAAAAAAAACAACTTATATTTAAAGAATCATGGTTGATAGCAATAGAAACAGTTTCACATGCGAATTATGAATTGGAGATACCAAAATACAAAATACAGAAATTGAAAATATCTGACAAGATTTTTGACAAAGGATAGAAATTGCAACAGTAACATCCATAGGCGTAAAAGATGAACAGAAGCAAAAAAAATGCCGTTAGAAACAACGAAAAGAGATCTGACATGCAATGTAATTTCAAGCCTTTCATATGGCAGTGAATGCTGGACAATTTCCTCACAGATGAAGAGGAGACTTGAAGCAAGAGAAACAAAGAAAAGAGTGCTGAACTGCTATGTAATATCAATCCTCCTATATGGCAGTGAATGCTGGACAATTTCCTCACAGATGAAGAGGAGACTTGAAGCAAGAGAAACAAAGAAAAGAGTGCTGAACTGCTATGTAATATCAATCCTCCTATATGGCAGTGAATGCTGGATAATTTCCTCACAGATGAAGAGGAGGCTTGAAGCAAGAGAAACAAAGAAAAGAGTGCTGAACTGCTATGTAATATCAATCCTCCTATATGGCAGTGAATGCTGGATAATTTCCTCACAGATGAAGAGGAGACTTGAAGCAAGAGAAACAAAGAAAAGAGTGCTGAACTGCTATGTAATATCAATCCTCCTATATGACAGGGATTGCCAGACAATTTCCTCACAGATGAAGAAGAGACTTAAAGTAAGAAAAACAAAGAAAAGAGTGCTGAACTGCTATGTAATATTAATTTTCCTATATTTCTTTTGTCAATCATCACAATATTTTCGCTCGATATATTCTAGAGGGATTTTTGATTTTTATTCTCTTTCGTAATTGGCAATAATTCTTCGATGTATTAAACATATATTTATTAATCTATTTTTTAAAAATATTTTTCTTTGCCTTTTTATTTTATTTAGACGACGCCCTGACGAGATTTCGTTTGATCTCTACTGGCATGGGCCTAATCCTTTAGGATTACGCAATGCTACTTTAAAATCTATCCTCAAATACGCCCCCAACAAAACGGTCACCGGTAAATCTGTGTATCGTTTGGGAAACGTCTGGGTTCAACTGAACAGATCGAATATGGTGAATTATATATTGAACACCAGTCATATAATGGCTTATTTTACAACGACTACGCCAGTACCAACAACACCATACATTATAGCCGGTAAGCCTATGTCACTATGCATACAGGAACAACAATACATATCTACACAAGTTTCATTAAAAGTTCTTTTTAATGAAACTTGTGTGGATATATATATATATATATATATATATATATATATATATATATATATATATATATATATATATATATATGTTCATGCATGTATAGTGACATTTGTTTAATTTTTTATTATATTTTTCCAATTTTCGAAGTTTATATTTCATTATAAAGTGAGTTCGAATGACTTGGACCGATTTCAGAATTCAGATAGGGAGCAATCTCGAAGTGTACGACACACTGGTCGCCGCGACCGGCTGCTACCTCGGCTAGAGTTTGCAGTCCGGTAATTTTTTTCGCCCACAATCGCAAGCAGGGCTTCCGACAACCGACTTTGCCGACATCGTCAACATGAAGATTTCTAGCTTGTTTTACCACTTGGGACGAATGCAGCTATCGATTTTTTTTTTTTTTTTTTGCATGCTCGCATGCTAGTTAACATTCGTATCCGTCAGCGGTTGGCTCTCAGTCTGGCCAAATAGAATCTTCCTACCTATTCGTGGAAGCCAGCTATAGGCTCTCACTCTGGCCAGTAGAAAATGGCTGCAAACTACATGAAAACTGCTGTAGAAGCATGAAAAAATCGATTATTTCCACTGTCGATGGGAGTTGGGAAATGCAAAGTCGGTCTTGGCCTTCCCGCTAACTTGGATCATGTGCATGTAAATTTTGTGCAAATCCGTCGAAAATTGCGACCGTGCATTCGTTACACACACACACACATCCTGCGTTTTATAGATAGAGATACGCACATGTTTATCTATTTGTATTCATAAACACTTATGCAGAGTCCAAAGGAGAGGATAAACCAATACAGTTTGGTACCAGCGCGGCTTCAGGAGTTGCCGGAAGGTAGCACAGAGTGCCCTCCATGCTCCTTAGGGGCTCCACTCTGGATTTGTGTAGGGTTTACTCCTTAGCCTTTTCTTCCACCGAAGATTTCCACAAGGCAGTGGAGCTATTTACCCCATAGCTGGGATTCGGTTCATGGGCAGCAGGGCGTGTTCACACACCGGTGGGCTTGCATGCCGCATGTTAAGGGGGCTAAACTCCTCCCCCGTCACCTGTAGTTTAGCCCGAGTCCGCAAGGTGCTCCTTTGCCATGTGTCGCCACGAGGAGGCACTACATAGGGCTTGCTGATCGAGAGGCTATATACTGACAGGGGAAGACTTACGCACTCGGCTCCCCTTTTCGCATTGCTGCTAGCCAGCGGCGGTTACTGAAAACGAGAAGCGACAAGCACTACCACTACAGACTACCACACTAGACGCTATTTAGTCACATGTGCCACAAGGCCGAATTTAAAGGGGGGTTCCCGAGCCCGTAGACTCGGCCAAAAAATCTCCGTAGACCCCGCATGAACGGGATCGGGTCTGTCTACCTCCCCGGACGAAAGCAGAGAGTTCGACTAGCACAGCTGGGAAAAGACTACCACACTAGACGCCTCACAACAGCCGTTGAGACACACATGAACGTAGACAGGTGGCAAACACAGGCGATCTCAATATTGAATTAGTTAGATCACGTGACTGTAGCGGAAACCCTTATATAGGAGTCGCGTGACGTATGACGTGTTTTGCTATTCTAGATTTCTCTTCTCTGACTGCTTCCGCTATTCTCCTCTATGCTCTATCTTCTTTTACTATTCGGACCGCTATTCTCTTCTACGAGTATTATTTCTAAGACGTTTGATACGAGTATTTCTCAACGACGTATTATATGTGATATCTGTGATTATAAAGTTTCTCCTACATTGGCATTGACGAAGTATCATGTAAGTATACGTTGACAACACAACAGTTGCAACAAAGGGTCGTTTTGATGACATACAAGGGACAACAGTGTCGTTTTAACAACATAAAAGTCTACTAGGCACTTCTCACATCATCGGAAGATGTATATTTTATTCTTTATTGTTATTAATATTTTATTTATGGGTTTTATTTTTATTATCCTATACATATATACATTTATGAAATGGACAAAGTCCGGCAATTATTTTAAGACATTTTTATGTTTATACATTCTTTTTATAGAGAAGCGTTCAGTTAGCAAGGTCGATTTTACTGTCTTTAAATTACAATCTTCCATGATTCTCTTACGTACATTCATATCTGCTCATGGCGTATCTAAATGTAAAAAAACTGTGACTCAATCGTTTAAAGGCACGTCAGGTTATATGACGGTCCCGTATAGGATACAGGTTCGAATCCTGTCGGAGGACGAATATTTTCTATGAAAATTTCTCGGGCTTTCAGGCCGGTAAATGTTGTTTAATACTGTTTATTATAAACAGAGCATTTACTTTAATAGTTGTAACTCTAAAAAGAATACCCGCTCGGCCCGGTGGCTAGGATCAAAGTGTAGTATCTGTGCTTTGTGAGCTGCCGGGTCGGGTGTCTGTCGAACTCTTGCAGAGAGGAACCCTGACGTAGCTCCGCCGAAGGGTAGGGTTGCGTTTGGGGAGGTTGACGGAACTAGCCCCCCTCGGGGGGTTTGGATGGTTATTTATTTTTGGCTGGGCCTACGGGCTCGGATATACCCACATTAAAAAGGCCTTGTGCCACATTCAATCCTTGTGGGTGGATTGATAAATACCATCTCTAAAAAGGAATCTCAAAAAAGCATACCCGCTCGGCCCGGTGGCTAGGATTAAAGTGTAGTATCTGCACTTTGTGAGCTGCCGGGTCGGGTGTCTGTCAAACTCTCTGCTTGCAGAGAGGAACCCGGACGAAGCTCCGCCGAAGGGTAGGGCTTCGTTGGGGGAGGTTGACGGAACTGGCTCGCCTCGGCGGGTTTGGATGGTTATTTATTTTTGGCTGGGTCTACGGGCTCGGAGATACCCACATTAAAAAGGCCTTGTGCCACATCCGATCCCCGTGAGTGGATTGATAAATACCATCTCAAAAAAGTATACCCCCTCGGCCCGGTGGCTAGGATCAAAGTGTAGTATCTGCGCATTGTGGGCTGCCGGGTCGGGTGTCTGTCGAACTCTCTGCTTGCAGAGAGGAACCCGGACAAGGCTCCGCCGAAGGGTAGGGTTTCGTTGGGGGAGGTTGACGGAAGTGACCCGCCTCGGCGGGTTTGGATGGTTATTTATTTTTGGCTGGGTCTACGGGCTTGGAGATACCCACATTAAAAAGGCCTTGTGCCACATTCGATCCCCGTGGGTGGATTGATAAATACCATCTATAAAAAGAATGTATAAACATAAAAATGTCTTAAAATATATACATTTATATTAGAAAAACTGATCACAATAAGTCTCGACGCCATTTTTTTTTTATTTACATACAAAATGTTCGTTAAATTTGATAAAAAATAACCTCGCGAAATATGTCCATTTGTTCTTATTCCAGATGCAGTCTTAGTGAATCACACATGGCAGTTGTACAACTTCACCTTTGCCAATTTTCGTAATTCCTTTAACAGTTCATCTCCAGATTTCAAGTTTAGAGAATACAGATTTTGTTTCGAGGTAAGCCATTTTGAAAATATTCTTCTCGTCACAAAAAAAAACCCTCGTCAGCTCGAGACATTTATGTGTGTTATAACATACCTAACATATATACATGTGTGACAAGCACATACAAATACATATACACATACATACATATGAACATATGCATATGAACACATACATACACATACATGTGTGTGTGTATGAATAAGGTGCAGTGCCAATTAGTTAAACATAAACTGAAACATTTCAAATTACGCATAAGGCTTTCCAACACATTTTTGTTTTATTGTTTACTGTCTAATTCAATATGGTGTCTGAAACAAAAAGTGATCAAATTATCGCATTGAAAATGCCTGTCATGAAGAATTGCGAGGGGACGAATCAGTTGAATGTTTGCCCGGAAAATGTTTTATTTTGTATAGATAATGTTTTAAGAGGAGCAAACAACCTGAGCAAATGTAATTGAAAAAAAGAAAGCAATCAGTTTGTAGCAGGAGAGTCAGTAAATCTCTCGAGAAGAGGGTGATGTGTAGAGGCATGAGAAAGACGGTCAAATATTTCGGATAGTTCGCTAAAGAGGACTGTGAAAGAGGATTGACGACAACTGCTCTCAAATCCCTCAAAGCAAAATAGATTTGGCGGGGCAAATCCGTTAGGCAGTGGGGGCAAATCCGTTAGAGAGAGCTGAGCGGTTTGTGAGAGAGGAAATCGTTTTGGCAAGCGGACAATCAGTTTGGCAGCTGCAAAATCGGTTGGGGAGTGGGGAATCGGTTTAGCAGAGAGAAATAGGTTTGGCAGAGGAAAATCAGTTTGGCGGGACGAAAATAGGTTTGGTGAGGGAATCCGTTTAGCAGGGGAAATCGATCTGGCTGGGGGAAAATTGGAGTGGCTGGGAGGGGGATTAGCAGGGCGGAAATCAGTTTGACGGGGGAAAATCGGCGTGCCTGGGGGATCAGTTTAACAGGGTGGAAATCGGTTTGGCGTGGGTGGGGGAGAATCGGTGTGGCATCGGGGGATCGGATTAGCAGGGCGGAAATCGATCTGGCTGGGGGAAAATCGGTGTGGCAGGAGGAGGATCGGTTAGCAGGACGGAAATCGGTTTGGCTGGAGGAAAATCAGTAGACGGGGTAGGGATCAGTTTAGCAAGGCGGAAATCGGTTTGGCGGGAGGAAAATCGTTGTGGCAGGAGGAGGATCGGTTAGCAGGACTGAAATCGGTTTGGCTGGAGGAAAATCAGTAGGCGGGGGTGGGGAGATCGGTTTAACAAGGCGAAAATCGGTTTGGCTGGTAGGAACTCGGTAGGCGGGGGTGGGATCGGTTTATCTGGGCGGAAATCGTTTTGGCTGGGGGAAAATCGGTAGGCAGGGGGGATCGGTTTAGCAGGGCGAAAATCGGTTTGGCAGAGGCGAAATCGGTTTAGCTGGGGGGAATCGATTTGGCAGGGGGTAACATCAGTTTGGCATGTTGGGGGAGATGCAGTGCACGGCAGACATAATTTTTGTTCGGACGAGTCGTTTTTAATTTCTCTTGACTGCTACCCTCAAGATGAGGGTTTTAGTCTTATTATTTCTACGGTAATCTGCTGAAGAGACAACTTACATCCTTGGGCTCTGCGTAAAATGAACGTTGCCGCACGCTGACAATTTTCAACGTATTTCTGTATCATTACTTTTCTTTGAGCATTAATGTTTTTTTTTCTTTTTATGTGTGTATGGTGAGGAGATGAATGTGTATTTATTGGAAGCGCCTGTTTATTGTACATCGTGTCATGGCGAAAAGAATAAATGAATAGATTTATTTTGTTTCCGTCAAAGTATTGTAAATTTCCTATTTTAGAGCAAAAATATATTATGAATATCATTTTATTAGTTACTTTCTAAAAAGTAATGCCACGTAAGTATGAAATCCCTGCTATGGGAAAATAGCAGGACAGACTGGCCACTATAGACTTGGTTGGCAACCAGTCTAGTTGAAAGAACATTCTGAATTCAAAACACCTGATAACGTAGATCTTGCCTCTTTAACTTCTGAGAGGAGGGCGGTGTAACCTCAACATTTCCAGTGCAAAAGGAACCGGAAAGAGATTTCACTATTCTGCATGGAATGTCACCGTGAACCACAATTGTGAGACGGAGGGGAATGGTGACCATAGCTGCGGCGCAAAAACACGCAACGCGAATAAAATTAATCGATAATGTATAAAATATACATCTGTCTATATTTCTGAGATGAGGTATTATGTACATTATTTACATTATTCGGACTATTGTCCTCATCTTTGTCGCCATATTTATTACAACGTGTTGACCGTTGTACGCTACGGCCTTCTTCAGCAGTTTGGAATGTCGAACAATGAAATAGTGTACATATTAACTCATCTCAGAAAAGTAGACAGATACTGAAGAATCGGATTAATATGGCAACGAAGATGAGGACAATAGTCCGAATAATGTAAATAGTGTACATAATACCTCATCTCAGAAATATAGAAAGATATTGAAGGATCGGATAAATATGGTAACAAAGATGAGGACAATAGTCCGAATAATGTAAATAGTGTACATAATACCTCATCTCAGAAATATAGAAAGATATTGAAGGATCGGATAAATATGGTAACAAAGATGAGGACAATAGTCCGAATAATGTAAATAGTGTACATAATACCTCATCTCAGAAATATAGACAGATACTGAAAGATTGGATTAATATGGCAACAAAGATGAGGACACTAGTCCGAATAATGTAAATAGTGTACATAATTCCTCATCTCAGAAATATAGACAGATACTGAAGGATTGGATAAATATGGCAACAAATATGAGGACACTAGTCCGAATAATGTAAATAGTGCATAATATACATGTTATATTTTTTTTTTTTCGTTTTAGCTAAAGGCTATCGTGCACAGACACAAGGCCCTGAAAAACAAAGATGTCCGTTGTTCTGTTCTCTCCTATGAGTAAGTATTGTACAAATTTTATCTTATCTGTATTCAGGTGTCAAAAAATCTTTCTTTGCTATATATGACCCCATGACATCTTCTTAGTGAACCTCTGTATGCCATCATATTAGTTTAATACAATCTTTTCCAGGATTTATTCGTCAAAGTATTGTTTTCATATGTAGTATGTATCCCACCTTAGACCATACAAGAACATACTTTGCATTTAAGGAGAAATCAGAAGTCAGATGCATTCAGTTGCTAATTTCAGTTGTTAACTGGGGCAAGAAAGGGCTTGTAAATTTTAATGCTACTAAACCGAAACTCTAAAAGAGATTCTCTTTTTTTTTTCTTTTTTTTTTTTCCATCTATAATTGATTCCATCAGAAAAAACTGTTTTTTTTTTTTTCTGAACGGAGCGTATCACAATACAGTTATCTTTCTTATTTATTTCTTTTTTTTTAATCCGATATAACTATTTTACATTTTATGCAGTTTTGAACCGCCGGCAATCCACTTTGTGCTCGTCATCCAAGGTCGCCAACTCCTACGACACGAATTATGGGAAGCTATCCGATGGTTTGCACCCTCTATCGGCTTCAACAAGAACATCAGACGTATTGGTGTGGATAACGTCATCGTCGACGGGGAGTTCATTGCCGCCCAGCTTGTTAATCTCACCGACTGGCAGACCCTAGCCCCAGTGACCACAACGACTACCGCAGCGCCGACAACAACACCGAATTGGGATCTTCTTGGAGGTATGAAAAAGACCTTTCATGAAATCAAAAAAGAAAACATCGTTATACTAACTTCTAGAGTGACAGATTAGACTACGGGGAGCTGCTTAGAGTTAAATTATTGACGAAAACTTTATTTGCAGTACACAGGATTTTGAAAAAATTACCAAGGGGTGAGATTTCCTGAGTGAAGAGATGTACAAAATTGAGGGTTTGACAAGGAGATCCGTTGTGAGGTGAAGTCCAGACCAGAATATGATGTCTACTTGGTGTAAAATTGATATAGTAATTGGGAAGAAATACAAGTGAAAAATTTATAATAATTGACAAAGTCTCATTTAACAATTTCAGACGACTTAAGAGGATTACTTCTTGGTGTAAAAGTAAGAAAAATAAGATGAAAGAAATCAAAATTAATAGTCAAAATTAATAATAATTGATTAAACTTCATCTAAGAATTTCAGACTATTTAAGACTATTGTTACTTGGTATAAAAGCAAAAGAAATAAGATGAAATAAACACTAGTCAAAAATGAATAATAATTGACAAGGCTTCATCTAAGAAATTCAGACAACTTAAGATTATTACTACTTGGTATAAAAAACAAAAGAAATAAGATGAAATAAATACTAGTCAAAAATGAATAATAATTGATAAGATTTCATATAACAATTTCAGACGACTTAAGACGTTTACGACTTGATGCAAAAATAAGGAAAATAATATGAAAGAAATACTAGTCAAAACTTAATAATAATTGACAAGGTTTCATCTAAGAAATTCAGACAACTTAAGATGACTACGACTTGGTATAAAAGCAAGAGAAATAAAGCGAAAGAAATACTAGTCAAAAATTTGTAATGCTGGAATAAGATTTCAAAACATAGTTAAATATTAATTTTTATTTGTATTTTTTTTTATTTTAATTTCTTTTGCTTTTTGAAGCAACACACCGATTGTGGCGTCTTCTCGAGGGCGACAACTGCTATAATATTACGTACAACTTTTTTTTAGATAAAGCTTTGTCAAATATCATTGAATTCCACAGGTTTTTTGACTGAGGCAGCCCCACCTGATGTAAATTAATAGACTGCTGAATATCATTTACAGTTAGAAAAATGACTTCAACTATTTTATTTATGTCTAAAATATTTTGGCATTTCTTCTACATAAAAATGGCGCTTCTTTTCCTTCTTGTCAGACGGAATCGCTACGAATTTAACATTGCATCTGTTTAATTCAACTTTACCAAAAGAACTACGCGATTCAACATCAATGTCGTTCCAGATAGAAGCCAATCGATTTTGTAACGATGTAAGTATAATCTTCGTCTCATTAATTTATAGAGAAATACACTATCTATCTATCTATCTATCTATCTATCTATCTATCTATCACACTCTGTTTATATATCTACCTATTTAAGTGCAATACTTACTCTCTCTCTCTCTCTCTCTATCTATCTATCTATCTATCTATCTATCACACTCTGTTTATATATCTACCTATTTAAGTGCAATATTCTCTATCTCTCTCTATCTGTCTATCTATCTATCTATCTATCTATCACACTCTGTTTATATATCTACCTATTTAAGTGCAATACTCACTCTCTCTCTCTCTCTCTCTCTCTCTCTATCTATCTATCACACTCTGTTTATATATCTACCTATTTAAGTGCAATACTCACTCTCTCTCCCTCTCTATCTATCTATCTATCTATCTATCTATCTATCACACTCTGTTTATATATCTACCTATTTAAGTGCAATATTCTCTATCTCTCTCTATCTATCTATCTATCTATCTATCTATCTATCTATCTATCTATCTATCACACTCTGTTTATATATCTACCTATTTAAGTCCAATATTCACTCTCTCTTTCTCTCTATCGCTATCTATCTATCTATCTATCTATCTATCTATCTATCTATCTATCTATCACACTCTGTTTATATATCTGTCTATCTATTTAAGTCAAATATTCGCTCGCTCTCTCTGTATATCACCCTGTTTATACATCTATCTACCTATTTAAATCCAATATTCGCTCTCTCTCTCTCTTTATCTATCTATCTATCTATCTATCTATCTATCTATCTATCTATCTATCTATCTATCTATCTATCACAATCTGTTTATATATCTATCTACAAGTCCAATATTATCTATCTTCATTTTTTATCTTTTCATATCTATTTTTCTATCTTCGTCTATTCATATGTCTTTGATGATATCTATCTATTTGTTTGTATGTTTTTCCTATCTATCTATCTATCTATCTATCTATCTATCTATCTATCTATATCACTGTTCATATCTATCTATATCACTGTTCATTATCTATCTATCTATCTATCTATCTATCTATCTATCTATCTATATCACTGTTCATATGTATCTATCTATCTATCTATCTATATCACTGTTCCTTATCTATCTATCTATCTATCTATCTATCTATCTATCTATCTATCTATATCATTGTTCATATCTATCTATCTGTTCTCTCTCTCTCTCTATCTATCTATCTATCTATCTATCTATCTATCACACTCTGTTTATATATCTACCTATTTAAGTGCAATATTCTCTATCTCTCTCTATCTGTCTATCTATCTATCTATCTATCTATCTATCACACTCTGTTTATATATCTGTCTATCTATTTAAGTCAAATATTCGCTCGCTCTCTCTGTATATCACCCTGTTTATACATCTATCTACCTATTTAAATCCAATATTCGCTCTCTCTCTCTTTATCTATCTATCTATCTATCTATCTATCTATCTATCTATCTATCTATCTATCTATCACAATCTGTTTATATATCTATCTACAAGTCCAATATTATCTATCTTCATTTTTTATCTTTACATAACAATCTATTTTTCTATCTTCGTCTATTCATATGTCTTTGATGATATCTATCTATTTGTTTGTATGTTTTTCCTATCTATCTATCTATCTATCTATCTATCTATCTATCTATCTATCTATCTATCTATCTATCTATATCATTGTTCATATCTATCTATCTATATCACTGTTCATTATTTATCTATCTATCTATCTATCTATCTATATCACTGTTCATATGTATCTATCTATCTATCTATCTATCTATCTATCTATCTATATCACTGTTCATATCTATCTATCTATCTATCTATCTATCTATCTGTTCTCTCTCTCCCTCTCCCTCTCTCTCTCTCTCTCTCTCTATATATATATATATATATATATATATATATATATATATATATACAGCAAATTGTCTGTCCGTCGGGGTGTCTGAAACCCATCTAACTCGGGCCAAACGTGCTCTACATAGACATATACCTTTTTATAACCAGGATGATCCAGGGATTGAAAATCTATTCTTCATCTGTTGCTTGAACATCCAGCATTAGGATTTGTATCTAGATGACGAGGGAACAGTTAAAAAATTAAATTTCGAAGTAACAAGTAAAACGTGATTTTAAAAGTTTTTTTTTTAATGTATATTGAGCTTAAAGTAACACAATAAAATTTGTGAATTTAAAAAAAATAGAATTCAGTTTAAAATATCTCTAAAACTTTGTGAATTGAGGAAATCAATTTTATTTCGTCAAAATGTCAAGGAATCAGAGATTAAGTGAGAGTTTTCGTGATGTGAGATTTTGAAGTTCGACAGAGTTTGTGATTTTAAGAACTCCATTTTAGGCCTGAATTAAACTTTCGGCCCAAATTGGCCGGAATTGGACTTAGTCCGTTTCAGAGTAAAAATAAAAATGAGGTTTTGAAGTTCCATGGAGTGAATTGAAAAAATTTCTGTTTTTTAAGCTGGACTGGAGCTTTGGTTCTTGAAGGTCTATTTAGTCCTCCTCATGAGCTTGCTTAAACTACACTTGTCCCAGTGATGCAATGAAGCATTGCAATCCCCCCACGGTAGAAGGTGGTTCTCTGGACCTCCAAAATGCCTCCACAGTACATATGATCTTATCATTGTTACCAAAATGGCGACCACGCAGGCGGGATGTGAGCTTAGAAAACAGGAAGAAGTCAGATGGAGCTAAGTATAGTGAGTAAGGGGGATGAGGTAGCAATTCAAAGCCACAGTTGATTGCTTCAGCTACTGTAACCTAGAGCAAGAGCATAACTGCCCTCAACTTACCTTTGCGTTTCGACTTGATTGTTTCCTTCATTTTGTAATGCGCATTTTTGGCCCAGACAGGTGTCTTAGGAGTTTATTTATTCCTTTGGTTTAATTTCAGTAATTACCATTGTCGTTTTTATAGAAACTAGAACATCAAATATATAGTTATTTTCTAAGCGTAGCTTAGATGTGGCACAATGGCAAAAGTATAGCGTACCTAGTAAGGACCGAACTCACTTTTCAGTCGTAACTGTTCTAACGAAACAAGCTTGCTAACCATCACACCACGCCGAGGTGCCCCAGTGATTTTCTAAGGGCTGCTTAAATGTGGCACAAGGCCGAAAGTATGGAGCACCCAGTGAGAATCGAACTCACTACACAGTCGTAATAATATGTTCTAGCGAAACAAGCTTGCTAACCATTACACCACGCCGAGGTGCCCCATTTTTTCTAATAACAGCTTAGATGTGGCACAAGGTCGAAAGTAGGGAGCACCCGGTGAGGGTCGAACTCACTTCTCAATCGTAATTGTTCTAGCGAGACAAGCTTGCTAACCATTACATGGAGGTGCCCGAGAACATCAACTATACATGTATATAAAATAATATATATGTATTAGGTTGGTGCAAAAATAATGACGTAATAATGTCGTTTTTTGACGTATTTTTAACGTCAAAAAACGACATTATTACGTCATTATTTTTGCACCAACCTAATATATAAAAAATACTTCTCAAAATAGTCCTTATTTTTCTACTCGTGAAATGTAAAATTACGACAGAAATTGTCTTCTTACGGCTCATAATAAAAACTTTAAAGGCTAAGCATTGTAAAATAGACCTCTGCAAATGCAATCTATGTCAGCAATTCAATGTAAATACAAGGAATAACATGTAGTGAGTTTAAATTTAACAGATCCCCAAATAGAGCTCAGGGCAGGTAATGGGTTAATTCTGATGCATTAATAGTTTTCCCCTTTTCCAAGTAATCTTCAGAATGCCCCCAAAACAGAAACCATTGCCTTACCAAGAGGCTCTGCCTGACTGAACTTCTTCGGGGTGGAGTGTTTCCATTGTTTACTTTGAATCTTCGATTCAGGTTCAAAGTGGAGAAGCAGGTTTGAGGTACTAATCTGCGGTGGAAATACTCAGGGTCAGCCTAGAAATGAGCCAGAAAAGTCCTGGCAATGTCAACCCTTTTCAGCTTTTGCTCTGGTGTCAGCATTCTTGGGACCCCAACTTGTTGAAACCTTGCTCAAATCTCAGTTAAAATGGTACGCACCAAACAAGAACTATGGACTTTGGTATGTGCTAGACAGTAAAACGTCATCCAAAAACCATACAGTGAATGGCATCAACTTGTTCATCACTGGTTGAGGTTTTGAAACGACCTGACCGAGGGTCATCTTCTGTGCTGTCCCTACCCCCGCTTGAATTTTGCCGCCCATTTATTCACATTTGCATAGAAAGGGGAAGCCCTCCTCATGGATTTCCATGGGTATCATAGCTTTCCTCTGCAGATAATATATGACTGCTTGAGCATTTCTTTTGTCCATTTTTAGATTTGCCGCACACCTCTCACCTTTGTAAACGGAAAAATACATTTGACATTACATCTAAATTCTTAAGTGCCAAAGTTGACCGAAAAGCAAGAAGCTGGAAGAGAGTTCCACATGCGTGAAGTGCGAGAGAAGAAACTATTAACATAGAACTTGCGGTTATATCTAGACATTTCAACTGTAAAAAGATGAGACCATAACAAACTAGTAGTATGCTTGAAACCATAATTTATTGGTACCTTAGAGGAAAGCTCATCTGAACCAATTATCATAAGATTATTTATAGCAAGGATACTGGGAAAGTGATTGAAGCCAAAACGCCTGGTCAGGACGAATAACATTGCAGATTTTTATTTGGATTTTATCAAGACTCTCTTGGGAGTCTTTTTGTTATTTCTTCCAGACCCCGTTCTACCATCCATTTACTCAAACTCATCAAATATGTTACACGCTGCTTTCCTCGGTCCCTCTTGCCCTCAATCTGCCCTGTGAGTATCAGATGCTCCAAGCCCTCCTTACTGCGCTTAATTTCATAAAATCTAGGTGTCATAAAAGAAAGTTTATCGGCGCAATTATCTTGAAAGTATTTACAGAAGAAAAAGGGTCAGCGAAGCTACATTACAGTGATACAAAAATGACTGAAGCCAAATGCCAGGGCATGACCAGTAATATTGCAGATTCTTCTTTGGACTTTATAAAGAATCTCTAAATATATAGCAGGAGTACTAGATCAGATGTCACGGTCATATTCTAAGGATGGATGAATGGTAGACTTATAAAAATGAAAGATAGATTCTTGCACTATAAATATATTTCTATAGTAAATTTCTTTTTCTATTTTAAGTTTTAACGAATAATTCAGTCTGTCTTTTCTTCTTTTTTTATATATATATAATTTATTAAAAAATTATAACATAAACATGTTATAACATCCCTACAAAAAAGAATTTTGTTTCAACACATCTGGTATCTTATCAAGTGATAGTAAAATAGGAATTCATTGCCAATGATTTTTACTATTGGAATGCATTGCCAGTGATTTTTACTATAGGAATTCATTGCCAATGATTTTACTATATGAATTCATTGCCAATGATTTTTACTATAGGAATGCATTGCCAATGATTTTTACTATATGAATTCATTGCCAATGATTTTTACTATAGGAATGCATTGCCAATGATTTTTACTATATGAATTCATTGCCAATGATTTTTACTATATGAATTCATTGCCAATGATTTTTACTATTGGAATGCATTGCCAGTGATTTTTACTATAGGAATTCATTGCCAATGATTTTTACTATATGAATTCATTGCCAATGATTTTTACTACAGGAATGCATTGGAATTGATTTTTACTATATGAATTCATTGCCAATGATTTTTACTATTGGAATGCATTGCCAGTGATTTTTACTATAGGAATTCATTGCCAATGATTTTTACTATATGAATTCATTGCCAATGATTTTTACTATATGAATTCATTGCCAATGATTTTTACTATATGAATTCATTGCCAATGATTTTTACTATTGGAATGTATTGCCAATGATTTTTACTATATGAATTCATTGCCAATGATTTTTACTATATGAATTCATTGCCAATGATTTTTACTATTGGAATGTATTGCCAATGATTTTTACTATATGAATTCATTGCCAATGATTTTTACTATATGAATTCATTGCCAATGATTTTTACTATTGGAATGCATTGCCAGTGATTTTTACTATAGGAATTCATTGCCAATGATTTTTACTATATGAATTCATTGCCAATGATTTTTACTACAGGAATGCATTGGAATTGATTTTTACTATATGAATTCATTGCCAATGATTTTTACTATTGGAATGCATTGCCAGTGATTTTTACTATAGGAATTCATTGCCAATGATTTTTACTATATGAATTCATTGCCAATGATTTTTACTATATGAATTCATTGCCAATGATTTTTACTATTGGAATGTATTGCCAATGATTTTTACTATATGAATTCATTGCCAATGATTTTTACTATATGAATTCATTGCCAATGATTTTTACTATTGGAATGCATTGCCAGTGATTTTTACTATAGGAATTCATTGCCAATGATTTTTACTATATGAATTCATTGCCAATGATTTTTACTATATGAATTCATTGCCAATGATTTTTACTATATGAATTCATTGCCAATGATTTTTACTATTGGAATGTATTGCCAATGATTTTTACTATATGAATTCATTGCCAATGATTTTTACTATATGAATTCATTGCCAATGATTTTTACTATTGGAATGCATTGCCAGTGATTTTTACTATAGGAATTCATTGCCAATGATTTTTACTATATGAATTCATTGCCAATGATTTTTACTACAGGAATGCATTGGAATTGATTTTTACTATATGAATTCATTGCCAATGATTTTTACTATTGGAATGCATTGCCAGTGATTTTTACTATAGGAATTCATTGCCAATGATTTTTACTATATGAATTCATTGCCAATGATTTTTACTATATGAATTCATTGCCAATGATTTTTACTATTGGAATGTATTGCCAATGATTTTTACTATATGAATTCATTGCCAATGATTTTTACTATATGAATTCATTGCCAATGATTTTTACTATTGGAATGCATTGCCAGTGATTTTTACTATAGGAATTCATTGCCAATGATTTTTACTATATGAATTCATTGCCAATGATTTTTACTATATGAATTCATTGCCAATGATTTTTACTATTGGAATGTATTGCCAATGATTTTTACTATATGAATTCATTGCCAATGATTTTTACTATATGAATTCATTGCCAATGATTTTTACTATTGGAATGCATTGCCAGTGATTTTTACTATAGGAATTCATTGCCAATGATTTTTACTATATGAATTCATTGCCAATGATTTTTACTACAGGAATGCATTGGAATTGATTTTTACTATATGAATTCATTGCCAATGATTTTTACTATTGGAATGCATTGCCAGTGATTTTTACTATAGGAATTCATTGCCAATGATTTTTACTATATGAATTCATTGCCAATGATTTTTACTATATGAATTCATTGCCAATGATTTTTACTATTGGAATGTATTGCCAATGATTTTTACTATATGAATTCATTGCCAATGATTTTTACTATATGAATTCATTGCCAATGATTTTTACTATTGGAATGCATTGCCAGTGATTTTTACTATAGGAATTCATTGCCAATGATTTTTACTATATGAATTCATTGCCAATGATTTTTACTATATGAATTCATTGCCAATGATTTTTACTATATGAATTCATTGCCAATGATTTTTACTATTGGAATGTATTGCCAATGATTTTTACTATATGAATTCATTGCCAATGATTTTTACTATATGAATTCATTGCCAATGATTTTTACTATTGGAATGTATTGCCAATGATTTTTACTATATGAATTCATTGCCAATGATTTTTACTATATGAATTCATTGCCAATGATTTTTACTATTGGAATGCATTGCCAGTGATTTTTACTATAGGAATTCATTGCCAATGATTTTTACTATATGAATTCATTGCCAATGATTTTTACTACAGGAATGCATTGGAATTGATTTTTACTATATGAATTCATTGCCAATGATTTTTACTATTGGAATGCATTGCCAGTGATTTTTACTATAGGAATTCATTGCCAATGATTTTTACTATATGAATTCATTGCCAATGATTTTTACTATATGAATTCATTGCCAATGATTTTTACTATTGGAATGTATTGCCAATGATTTTTACTATATGAATTCATTGCCAATGATTTTTACTATATGAATTCATTGCCAATGATTTTTACTATTGGAATGCATTGCCAGTGATTTTTACTATAGGAATTCATTGCCAATGATTTTTACTATATGAATTCATTGCCAATGATTTTTACTATATGAATTCATTGCCAATGATTTTTACTATTGGAATGTATTGCCAATGATTTTTACTATATGAATTCATTGCCAATGATTTTTACTATATGAATTCATTGCCAATGATTTTTACTATTGGAATGCATTGCCAGTGATTTTTACTATAGGAATTCATTGCCAATGATTTTTACTATATGAATTCATTGCCAATGATTTTTACTACAGGAATGCATTGGAATTGATTTTTACTATATGAATTCATTGCCAATGATTTTTACTATTGGAATGCATTGCCAGTGATTTTTACTATAGGAATTCATTGCCAATGATTTTTACTATATGAATTCATTGCCAATGATTTTTACTATATGAATTCATTGCCAATGATTTTTACTATTGGAATGTATTGCCAATGATTTTTACTATATGAATTCATTGCCAATGATTTTTACTATATGAATTCATTGCCAATGATTTTTACTATTGGAATGCATTGCCAGTGATTTTTACTATAGGAATTCATTGCCAATGATTTTTACTATATGAATTCATTGCCAATGATTTTTACTATATGAATTCATTGCCAATGATTTTTACTATATGAATTCATTGCCAATGATTTTTACTATTGGAATGTATTGCCAATGATTTTTACTATATGAATTCATTGCCAATGATTTTTACTATATGAATTCATTGCCAATGATTTTTACTATTGGAATGTATTGCCAATGATTTTTACTATATGAATTCATTGCCAATGATTTTTACTATATGAATTCATTGCCAATGATTTTTACTATAGGAATTCATTGCCAGTGATTTTTACTATAGGAATTCATTGCCAATGATTTTTACTATATGAATTCATTGCCAATGATTTTTACTATATGAATTCATTGCCAATGATTTTTACTATTGGAATGTATTGCCAATGATTTTTACTATATGAATTCATTGCCAATGATTTTTACTATATGAATTCATTGCCAATGATTTTTACTATTGGAATGTATTGCCAATGATTTTTACTATTGGAATGTATTGCCAATGATTTTTACTATATGAATTCATTGCCAATGATTTTTACTATTGGAATGTATTGCCAATGATTTTTACTATATGAATTCATTGCCAATGATTTTTACTATATGAATTCATTGCCAATGATTTTTACTATTGGAATGTATTGCCAATGATTTTTACTATATGAATTCATTGCCAATGATTTTTACTATATGAATTCATTGCCAATGATTTTTACTATTGGAATGTATTGCCAATGATTTTTACTATATGAATTCATTGCCAATGATTTTTACTATATGAATTCATTGCCAATGATTTTTACTATTGGAATGTATTGCCAATGATTTTTACTATATGAATTCATTGCCAATGATTTTTACTATATGAATTCATTGCCAATGATTTTTACTATTGGAATGTATTGCCAATGATTTTTACTATATGAATTCATTGCCAATGATTTTTACTATATGAATTCATTGCCAATGATTTTTACTATTGGAATGTATTGCCAATGATTTTTACTATATGAATTCATTGCCAATGATTTTTACTATTGGAATGCATTGCCAATGATTTTTACTATAGGAATTCATTGCCAATGATTTTTACTATATGAATTCATTGCCAATGATTTTTACTATAGGAATTCATTGCCAATGATTTTTACTATATGAATTCATTGCCAATGATTTTTACTATATGAATTCATTGCCAATGATTTTTACTATTGGAATGCATTGCCAATGATTTTTACTATAGGAATTCATTGCCAATGATTTTTACTATATGAATTCATTGCCAATGATTTTTACTATAGGAATTCATTGCCAGTGATTTTTACTATAGGAATTCATTGCCAATGATTTTTACTATATGAATTCATTGCCAATGATTTTTACTATAGGAATGCATTGCCAATGATTTTTACTATAGGAATTCATTGCCAATGATTTTTACTATAAGAATCCATTGGAAATGATTGTTACTATAGGAATGCATTGCAAATGATTTTTACTATAGGAATGTATTGCCAATGATTTTTACTATATGAATGCATTGCCAATGATTTTTACTATATGAATGCATTGGAAATGATTTTTACTATAGGAATTCATTGCCAATGATTTTTACTATATGAATTCATTGCCAATGATTTTTACTATTGGAATGCATTGCCAATGATTTTTACTATAGGAATTCATTGCCAATGATTTTTACTATATGAATTCATTGCCAATGATTTTTACTATAGGAATTCATTGCCAGTGATTTTTACTATAGGAATTCATTGCCAATGATTTTTACTATATGAATTCATTGCCAATGATTTTTACTATAGGAATGCATTGCCAATGATTTTTACTATAGGAATTCATTGCCAATGATTTTTACTATATGAATTCATTGCCAATGATTTTTACTATAGGAATGCATTGCCAATGATTTTTACTATATGAATTCATTGCCAATGATTTTTACTATAGGAATTCATTGCCAATGATTTTTACTATAGGAATTCATTGCCAATGATTTTTACTATATGAATTCATTGCCAATGATTTTTACTATTGGAATGCATTGCCAATGATTTTTACTATAGGAATTCATTGCCAATGATTTTTACTATTGGAATGTATTGCCAATGATTTTTACTATAGGAATTCATTGCCAGTGATTTTTACTATAGGAATTCATTGCCAATGATTTTTACTATATGAATTCATTGCCAATGATTTTTACTATAGGAATGCATTGCCAATGATTTTTACTATAGGAATTCATTGCCAATGATTTTTACTATAAGAATCCATTGGAAATGATTGTTACTATAGGAATGCATTGCAAATGATTTTTACTATAGGAATGTATTGCCAATGATTTTTACTATATGAATGCATTGCCAATGATTTTTACTATATGAATGCATTGGAAATGATTTTTACTATAGGAATGCATTGGAAATGATTTTTACTATAAGAATGCATTGCCAATGATTTTTCCTAGAGGAATGCATTACCAATCATTTTTATTAGAGGAATGCATTCTTTTTTTTTCTTTTCTTTTTGTATTTCGATTCAAGTAAAGAAATTAAAAAATCAAGATTTCAAGACAAATTGAAGGTTTTTTTAGCAATTTAATTTACCTAATTCTTATCATTTCAGATGTCTGAGATTATTGGTAAAAGCCGTCACTTATCTGAAAGGCATGTCCGTTGTCTGGTGCATATGTTCAGGTAACATTGTTTTTATTAGTGACTTTTCTGTCTCCTCTTGTCTTTTTTTTTTTTTTTCAACCATCAGTCCGACACTTGACATTTGGACAACGAGATTGGAAAATGCAGGGATTTGTGAAGTCTAACGAAATTTCTGACCTTCGAAAAGTATTAGGTTGGTGCAAAAATAATGACGTAATAATGTCGTTTTTTGACGTTACGTCAAAAAACGACATTATTACGTCATTATTTTTGCACCAACCTAATATCAATGGAGGTCAGGAAGAGAACATCACAATGATCTTGTTGACATCTTTCAATACCAGAGGAGCATGGGTTCGAATACTGTCGAAAGAGCGATTACTGTTTAATATATTTTATTCCACAGCTTTCAGAATTAATTGTACCATGATATATGTGTAATCATGGGATAAAAACGAAACTTGGGAAATATTTGTTGATTGATTATATTTGATTTGTAATAATAGTGGGGACATAAAAACACAGTAATGCATGTCTATAGAAATCATTATCTGCAATGCAATTCTTAGAGCAAAAACCATTGGCAATGCATTCATAAAATAAAAATCATTGGCAATGTATTCCTATAGTAAAAATCATTTCCAATGCATTCCTATAGTAAAAATCATTTCCAATGTATTCCTATAATAAAAATCATTGGCAATGCATTCCTATAATAAAAATTAAAAATAAAAATTAAAAAAAAAAGAAAGATTCCCATTAATTCGAGAACAAGTCTAATTGTTACATTTTATTGTAGTGAAAATGGAGCCGGGTTGGATAAAGATTTTTGGTTTGTTTTGTTTTACGGCGTATCAACCTCAATGGGTTATTTAACGCCGATAAAATTATACCTTCGAAATAAATAAGTCCATTATCTCATCGACTTTACACCATGCTGCGCAGCTTCCGTTATTCAGACAATGGAAGAAATTTCTAGGTTGCCCAGAATGTCCTGGTCGCGGGAAGAAAACAACAAATCTTGATCTCAGTCTGGTGGAATTTCCAAGGAGTACAGTATTTCGAACTTGTTCCACACGATTGCGTCGCCAACGCTAAACTGTATTGCCAGCAGCTCGACTACGTGTACAGTAAACTAAAGAAGGATTATCCTGCTTTGATCAATCGATGTTGGGCTTTGTTTCAGCAAGAGAATCTGAGTTCACACACTGCTAGGTTGACTAAGGAGAAGTTCAAACAGATGGACGGTGTTGAGATTCTTCCACATCCACCGTTCGGTCCCGATGCTCTCCTGAGTGTCTATGGCCTATTCCGCTCAGTGGCACACTTCCTCCGCGACATGCGATTCAACACTTGATGAAATGAGGAAAGCTTGCTTACAGTTTTTTTTTTATTCAACACCAGCAGACTGGTATCTAGGACAGATTTGGATGCTGGCTGATCGCTAGCAGAAGATCATCGAGGATGATGGACATTATTTTTAAGGATAAATGTTGGTGTAGCTCCATAAAATTTTGTCGTTTTCTTTCCGCTTCCTAAGTGAGTCAGGATTTTCTGGCTAACCTAATATTACCGTGGACCCCCAATTTGCTTTATTTTTGCGGGAACCCTCAGTAATGTTACATGGTTCCCAGGGTCTATATGGACCCCGGTTGAGAATGTCTAGCCGTGACGAATGAAGACAAGAGAATATGGGTTAAATCAAAAGAAATAATTCCCTCGTCCCATCTAATTTTTGTTTGCTTTTATTTTTCAGAGATAATCCGTCTACAGTTAAAGTTTTCCTCGTATTTGACCGGACAGATGATGTTGACAATATTACTGACCATATCCTGAGCGCCATCCGCTTGTTAGCACCACCCGTAAAGGTGGATGGTCATCTTACGTACTTAGTTGGCGGAGTGCTAGTTTGGCTTGAAAATGAAATCGAGAGCGTTATGATTCCTGTCAATGTATCTGATTGGACAACACCCCTGCCTACAACCACCACGACACAGCCGACGACTCCAGATTGGTCACTGCTTGGAGGTTAATATATATATTTAATTATATGTGTATTGTCCACAAAAGAGAAGCTACATTTACTGCTTTGTAGACAGGAATTTTTTTTTAAATCCTTACAGTATTTATTATTGTTGACGTCATAGCTAACATCTTTTGTCAAGAGTTTACATTTCGTTCAGTTTCGCATACCAATCGATGTTTTGTTTGGAAAATACTTTAACAAAAACCCTGCCTCGTGGTTTAATAATTTCTTTAATTTTATTTTATAGGAATTCATGGTAAGCAATATTTTTGAGAAAAAATCTTATTTACTTTTTTTAACAGCGAAGAATAAATTCTTGAGATTTCTTACTGTTGAGCATGCAATGTACAACTGGCTATGCATAAATATTTCTTTCTTGATTCAAATTCCAACTTTGGAAGCGTTTGACCTTGTGATTTATCTATAGTTCTCGCAAACGCAAAGTGAACTGGAGACTTGATTCTTTTATTTGTATAAAGCTTAAAGAAAAGAGAAAAGATATGAAAAAAAAACAATGTTGCTTTTTTTATTGTACTAACCTATGTACCCTAGTAAAACCAACTGTACTTTGTATCCCTTACCAGTTTAAAATTCACCCAACAATTTGGTTTCGATCGGTCAATGTATGGCTATTTTAGAGGGTTTGACAGGCGGAGGACTGACGGATGTCACAGAATTATATATATATAAAGATTTTATTTATTTTCACATTGACGTAGTCTGTTTCTACGTTTTTCGTCGAAGTTACAGCAATAAAAAAATCCGGCTTTCCTTTTTTAGGTGTTCTCTGCGTAACCGTTTTCAATTTTTTTTTTTTTTTTTTTTTTTCGGAAGTTTGTATTTGATTTATTTTTTAAATTGAAATTGTTATTTAAATTACTTAAAAAAAAAATCATGTCCCATGCGGATTTAAGCCATGATCATGGCTCGCGACAGTTTTTCTGTAAAACGTAAAAAGACAAACAAACGATCAACCTTAAACAAATACAGTTAAATATTTCTTTACTTTTTTTTAAATGACTTTTTTTTTTTTCATTTTATTTATTTTTTTATTTTTTTCCTTGTTTCAGATGGACTTGCCACAAATATCTCATTTTATCTTTGGAATTTCACCTTTAGTCCAGAGCTTATCGATTCGGAAAGCCCGGCTTTTATTAGAAAAGCTTACGAATTTTGCAGTCATGTAAGTTTTAATAACTACCGTAATTCCCCAGATATAATAAGAATTCAAAAAAAAAAAAAAAAAAAAAACAGCTACAAAAAAAATTGCCGTTTCATAGGTCGATTTCAGTTGCAAAATGACTACTTAACACAAACATACAACAATTTGACACTAACAATCGGCAATTGCGACACCGTAAGGATGTCAAATACAATCATGTAAAATATAAGATTTATCATAAAACTAAATTAGAATAATATTTGTCTATATTTCTGAGATGAGGTATTATGTACACTATTTACATTATTCGGACTATTGTCCTCATCTTTGTCGCCATATTAATCCGATCCTTCAGTACCTGTCAATATTCCTGAGATGAGGTTTTAGGTACACTATTTACATTATTCGGACTATTGTCCTCATCTTTGTCGCCATATTTATTACAACGTTTCGGCCTTTCAGTATCTGTCTATATTTCTGAGATGAGGTATTATGTACACTACATTATTCGGACTATTGTCCTCATCTTTGTCGCCATATTTATCACAACGTTTCGGCCGTTGTGCGCTCCGGCCTTCTTCAGGTGGTTGGAATCTCGAACTGAACCCTTTATTTCGCTCTCTGGGGTGGACTGTTCTAGTTCCACGTGCCATGTTATCAGTTATCTCCTATTAATTCCCCTCTCCAAGTTCTCCACTGCCTTAACCGGGTATTGAACTCACACTCTTTGGATCCTGTCACTGGATCTAACTAACGCCTTTATCCACTGTGCCATGTGTCCTCGAGGACACATGGCACAGTGAGCGAAATAAAGGGTTCAGTTCGACATTCCAAACACCTGAAGAAGACCGGAGAGTACAACGACCGAAACATTGTAATAGATATGGAAACAAAGATGAGGAAAATAGTCCGAATAATGTAAATAGTGTAGAATAATATTATTCCATGTTTAAAACCATTTTTTGTGAAAAACTACATATAGATCAGAATCGAATAGAAACAGGTTAATGAGACTGCGCAGTAGGCACAATATAGGTATTTCCGTTTCCTTTTCGATTCGTGATGATCGGAAATTTTGATAAATATCTTCAGTTGCAGCTTGAATAAGAGTAGGAAACGCTGGTCGTAATGAAATTAGAGAGGTACAATTTATAGGGTTCGATTACCAAACAAGGGGTATGTATTATGCGTGAGTAGATGCATTTTCCCAAACTTTCAGCACAGTTTTAGAGGTGCGTATTAAGGATGAAGACGTATTATACATGAGGAATTACAGTATATATATATATATATATATATATATATATATATATATATATATATATGTCACTTTAAACGTTATTTTAGGGGCTGCTTGTATTTGAGTAGGTGGTCCGTTTATTTATTTATTTTCGTCTACCCGTCAGAATGTCCAAGAAATCTTATTAAAATTCTCCTTTTCTCTTTCTTCTTATCTTTCTTTTCCTTCCAATCTTTTTCTTTGTCTCTCTCTTCCTCTCTCCCGTCTTCTTCTTTCATGCATGCATAAGTTTAGTAAATGAAACCAGACGACAAATTTTCATGCATCCATTGGCATCGTCAATTATCTAGACGATAAATTTGAATCGTTCAATAATTACCCATCATACCCCGTCCTCCGGCCGTTTCTGTATCTAATGTCACCACAAATGTATCCATACTTTTCCGTTGAGTTTTTTAATTTAGGTCAACGAATGGGCAATATGCAACTGACAATAACTCGTAGTCATCTAAATCTCACTCCTTAAAACTGTTAATTTAATATCTCTTTTTAAAATTGTATTCCTCACCCTCACACTAGCTTCTTTCTTCTTCTTTTGTCTTTCTTTCCACCTCTCTCTAGATCTTTCATACATATCTTTATTTCTCATCTTTGTTTCTCTCTCTCCCATATATACACTGTCACAGAAATTTTGTTATTTAAACGCGGAGATATATTTTCTGTTTTCTTTTTGAATTCCCCTTTTAGACACTCTGCCTCCGTGCAGAGAGGATCCTCAGACGAAGCTATGTCGAAGGTCAGAGTCTCGTCTCAGGAAATAGCTACCCGACTCCGTTTTATACGGGGTCTACGGGGAATCTTTAGCCGAGCCTACGTGCTCGGATACCCCACATTAAATTCGGCCATGTGCTGCATCTGACCGCGTGGGACGGTTGGTAAATATCCCGCAGTCGAAGATACGTCTCCAACTTCCCCTTTTAGACACTCTGCCTCCGTGCAGAGAGGATCCTCAGATGAAGCTATGTCGAAGGGAAGAGTCTCGTCTCAGGAAATAGCTACCCGACTCCGTTTTATACGGGGTCTACGGGGAATTTGTAGCCGAGCCTACGGGCTCGGATACCCCACATTAAATTCGGCCATTTGCTGCATCTGACCGCGTGGGACGGTTGGTAAATATCCCGCAGTCGAAGATACATCTTCAACTTCCCCTTTTAGACACTCTGCCTCCGTGCAGAGGGGATCCTCAGACGAAGCTATGTCGAAGGGAAGAGTCTCGTCTCAGGAAATAGCTACCCGACTCCGTTTTATACGGGGTCTACGGGGAATCTTTAGCCGAGCCTACGGGCTAGGATACCCCACGTTAAATTCGGCCTTGTGCCACATTTGACCGGTTGGTAGATATCCTGCAGTTGAAGATTCATTGTGGAATTCACTTGACTCACTTCTAGCAGTTGACTACTTCTACGCGCCGTTGTTGAATGTTTTATGTGTTGTTCTTGTCCTAAGTATTATCGTTCATTACCAACCTTTGTTTGATTATTCTATTCTGTAACCTTCTCTAGGTTACAACAATTATCGTCTTATCTATATTTCTGAGATGAGGTATTTTAATTATCTACACTATATTGTTCGGACTGCCGTCCTCTTCTTTGTTGCCACATTCACAACGTTTCGGCTGTTGTACGCGCCGGCCTTCTACAGGGGATTTGAATTCCGAACTGAACCCTTTATTTCGTCCACTGGAGTAGATTGTTCTAGTTCCACGTGCCATGCCTCTTCCAGATGTCTCGGTATCAGCTATCTCCCTTTGTTCACTTGTGCTGTAGCCAGGTATTGAACTCACAATTCTTTGGGTCAAGTCACTGGATGCAACCAAAGCTTTTATCCATTGGCCCGTCTCCTTGAAACGTCGTGAATATGGCAACAAAGATGAGGACAACAGTCCGGACAATGTAAATAGCGTAAACATTATCGAATTATTTTTCCGGTCGAAGTACAGACAGAAAATTCATAATTATCCTTATTTTTTTTTTTTATTCATTTACAGATGAGATTGATTGTCAACCAAGACGTTTTAAGTGAAAGATTTGAGAGATGCTCTGTTGCAGGCTACGAGTAAGTTTCCAATATACATTATGAACAGACGTTTATGTAACATGAAATCTTTCAACCGCCGAATGAATAACTCATTACAAATAACGCAAAATATTATTCGGAAAAAAAAACATTACTAACCATTCTTGATTTCTTATACAGAAGCAAATGATTGATTTGTTTGTTTAACGGCATATCAACTTCATTATGGGTCATTTAATGCCGTAATTGAATTTTCTTGTGAGCGCTGAAGTAATAAATATATGATTATTCTTCTGCTTTCACAATTGAATACATGGTAGATAAAACTCAGCTTTTGTGCACGCACACACACACACACACATATATATATATGTTTTGTGGACATAATTGTTAGAAACGATGATGTGTTTTATGCTCTAGTTTTCTTGAATATAATTTGATTTCGTTGGAATGCATTTTGATTCCTTTAAGAAATTCTCTGATATGAAATGGATTAATGCCATGAAAGATTTCTTTGTTTAACGGCATATCAACACATCTGTGAGTCATTTAATGCCGGATTCTTAATAGTCTGAACAAAAATTTATGCATTTATTAGGGTGGTGCAAAAATAATGACGTGATAATGTCGTTTTTTGACGTTAAAAAATACGTCAAAAAACGACATTATTACGTCATTATTTTTGCACCAACCTAATAACTAAAGAGTATTGCGGTTGTTGCTTTTTTTTTAACATAAAAATGTATTGCTTGTATTTTTACTATAAAAATATATTTTCATATTTTTGTTGGGGGTTTCAGTATTTGTCGACAGCAGGAACCCTAACAGATGTTACCACCCCGGATCCGTGGACTCGGGAACAACAGTTATTAAGAGGTGGTTCCACGCCTCTCAAAATCACCAATCTCCCGACCAGAGGCCTTGCTGCCGAATGTAGTTTATCGTCATACCCAGGAATTTAGGAGCAAATGAAATATTTATATATATTATGAAATGGACAAAGTCCGACAATTATTTTAAGACATTTTTTATGGTTATACATTCTTTTTATAGATAAAAATATTTAAGTAAATCCTCTGTTTATAACAAAAATTCAGGCCGGTAAATGTTGTTTAATACTGTTTATTATAAACAGATCATCTAAATTAATTTAGTTAATATTCGCTTTCGAATCGGAATTCGGGTAAATTTTACTCCAGTGTCGCAAAAAAGAGACTTACGGTGGTTGTCAGCTAGCTCAGCGCGTAAGACACGCTAATCGCCAAAGACCGGCTGCTACTTCATTCGAGTTCGCTTTCGAATGGGATGTCCGCTAAATAGCATCAAGTCTAGTAGCAGAGGTGTTCGCTCGCTAGCTTCCGTCTGTTGTCAGCGCGGACACGTTGACTACTAAAGGATGTTCAAATAACTTGGGCCGATTTTAAATGTGAATTAAGTTTAAGCGTCTAATGCTTTTTCTTTCAGATTTAACAACTTCGGCAATTTCAGATATGGAAAAGATTAACAATCAAACAACGTGTTAAAGTTTCAAGACGGCAATTAGAAAAATTGTTCGTAAATTCAAACAAACTGGGTCGGTGGCAGATGTGGAAACATCATTGACTGCTTGTTTACAGCGTTCAGCTGAAAACTTTGCTGCAGTGCACGAGAATGTGGCCGAAAATCCAGACCCCTCTATTCGTCCACGCGCGCAGGAATTTCACCTCTCCACAACAACGTTACATCGTTTCCAATTGCACTTTCGATTATGTTGACCCCAAAAAACGCGAAGTGTGTGAAATGCATTTTCGTAATAGGCTTCAATAACTTTAACACGTTGTTTGATTGTTAATCTTTCCATGGTTGAAATTGCCAAAGTTGTTAAATCTGAAGGAAAAAAATCATTAGACGCTTAAACTTAATTCCCATTTAAAATCGGTCTAAGTTATTGGGACACTCTTTATAAATGCAAAGAGGGGAGAGTATGCGTATAACCACATACATTTCGTATTTTCATAATGCATTTTCTGTCTCTTTTTTTTTTCCTTCATTCCCAGCAAAGAAACGTCATCCATGAAGGTTATCTTCATCTTTCGCGGCACTGATGACGCTGCAGATTTGCCACAGATGGTAGAAGATACCATCAGACAACACGCCCCCAAGACTAATGTTACCAAAGATGCCAATGCCAGGCAAATAGGTCAGACCATTATTTGGCTCAACAGTTCGCTGGTCAGTCTTCATGCAGCCAACGTCTCAGACTGGACGACACCGATGCCGACGACCACTACAGAGATGACCACCCCAGACTGGTCACAACTTGGAGGTATGTCAATCATTTTTACAGCCAAAATCTTTTTCATTTTTTAGGTTGGGATATATTTCAACATATTGACTATGTAAATATATGTACAGTAGAACCACGTTTCACGAATTTAATTCGCTCCTGAACGTCGTTCTTAACCCGAAATCTTCGTTAAGCGAATCAATGTAGAGAAAAAAAAGTCACGGTACAATAAAATTGGAAAAGAAAAGCTCAGCACAATACGAGAATGTACAAAACATGGCGTTCGACTCAAATTATTCCGCTCGATTTGGTTTGGTTTAGTTGGTTTTTAGGCCTATCAACCTCAATCGTTTATTTAATGCCGACAAAATTTTTATTGCTGGTAATATGTTTTTCTTCAAAAATCTATTGCTGGGAATATTTTTCCTGGAAGAAATCTATGGCCGGTAATATTTTTTCAAAGAATGTATAGCTGTTTGTATTGCTAGTACTCTTTTTAAAAGTATTGCTGATAATAATCGGTAATATTTTTTTATTACAAAGTATTTCTAGTATTAAAACCTATTTTTACACAAATTTGGGTGTCAACTATTTGCCCATAGCTGGGACCCTAACAGGTGCTACCACCCCGGGTCAGGGTGGGCCTGGGAACGCCAGCAATTAAGAGGTGGTTCTACGATCCTCAAAACCTCCTGATCAGAAGCCTTGCTGTTGAACGTAGTTTATCGTCTTACCCAGGACGCAGATGTAGTTTATCGTCATATCCAGGATGGCTATTCCGCTCGGGTTAACTCGGCTTGGCAATGTTGTTCGAGAACCGAAATTTTGTTTGATAACCGAGGCATTTTCATCTCGAATTTTCTGTTCGGAAACCGATTTATTCGACATGTGAGACGTTCGGGAACTGAGGTTACACTGTATTTTTTACAGAAATAAAGTGTTAATTTATTAAAAATATTATTATAGACCAATTATCCTTAGGTGGGTATTAGATAAACCAATGTCCTTATACGAGTATTCGTTAGACAGGTTTTCCTTAGACAAATATTATTTAGATGAATGTCCCTTATACCAATGTCCCTTATAAGAATGTTCCTAAATCCCTTAGAACTACATCCGAGTCACACCAGTACCACCAACAATAACCATTCACCAATCACGAGACAAGACTTTTAATAAAGAAAAAAAAAGGTGTCCACAGTAATTTGGTCTCGCGTTTTATCGAGTCTATTTCGTATATCTCGAAAAGTCTCGCACAGTACAACACCCAAATGTATACAACATGGCTGTCGACTCAGAAACGATTCCGTTCGGGTTAACTCGGTTTTGCTCGGTTCGGCAATGTTGTTCGAGAACCAAAATTTTGTTCGATAACCGAGGTATTTTCATCTCGAATTTTCTGTTTGAAAACCGATTTGTTCGGCATGTGAGACATTCGAGAACCAAAGTTGTTCTGTATGTCTTGGTAGTAGTAATCCTTTTGTCTCTCTGTGAGATTTTTAGCTGTCCGAAAATTTAAGACATGGGAGAACAGACGAAATTAATTGACTCTCTGTTTGCCTTGCCTGGTCATCTCTGAGTTTATCTCTTTTTTTTTTTTTTTTTTCGAGATAAAGGATTTCATTTCAAAATTGTCTCTAGATTTCTGATTGGTTCACAGGACCCATTTGACCATCCCTTTTTCTTCACCTCCATTTAGGGAGAATGACCTTTTGGCCTATTTATTTACAGTGAAATTAATTTAAGAACATTTTATAGTATTTTAATTTTTTTTTTATTGCGAGCTAACATCAACATCTAAAAATGGAAGGAAAGACATGATTGCGTCTATTTATAAGAATAGTATAGATCATTGCTTTTGCCATATGAAACTGGATAGGAAGAGACAATATATCTTTTTCCTTTACCAGTATCACTGCTAGCTTTTTCCAATAGGAATCAATGTAAAATGGATCCGTTCGTTCCTGGTCCCAAGATGAATGTTTATTTAAACTTTTACAACAGTAATTTGTTGACACATTTATACACAAAACTAATGAAAATCATTAAATCTAATAAATAAATAAATAAATCTAATACTGAATAGATAAAATATAGACGAACACTTTAATTTTATCGTACCTGTAAGTAGGAGAGTTGATGGCGTAAGTGGAAGGGGAAAGAAAGAAATGTTATTGTTTGGAAAAACGGGAAGGAAAGACATGATTGTCTCTTTATTTATAAGAATAGTATAGATCGTTGATTTTGCCATATGAAACTGAGTAGGAAGAAACGATATCATCAACAATTGTTTTTCTCTTAACTTTTCTTTTTTCCTTTACCATTATCACTGCTAGCTTCCTTTGGAGCCATGACTGAGGACTAATGAAGGGTAAAAAAGCACAGTAAAATAAAATTGGAATAGAAAAGCATAGAACAACACACGAATGTATACAACATGGCGATCGACTAAGAAATGATTCCGTTCGGGTTAACTCGGATCGGTTCGGCAATGTTGTTCGAGATGCGAAATTTTGTTCGATAACCGAGGCATTTTCATCTCGAATTTTTTAATCGCAAACCGATTTCTTCGACATGTGAGACGTTCGAGAACCAAGGTTCCTCTGTACTTGATATTCGACAATGAAGTTTTTATCATTCAGGGATTTACTTACAAAATGTATCTCGAGTTATGTACGAGTGCGGGCAGAAGAGTCTTCGGTCCGACCAAGAAGTTCTTCAAGAGACTTTTCTATTTTGTTTTGGTTATTTATCTTGATATTGGGAAATAGTTCGAGCTGAGAACATCTCCGTGTCCCCTTCATTTGTTATTTTGAAATAATAGATTAAATTGTTGCGCCTTGTTTAGTTATGAATCTCTACCAAATTTGGTGACATATGGAGTCGCCATCGGCGATGTCACTTAGAACATTTTACATAAGCGAGTATCACATTAATTTGCTGTCATCAGATGGTTAGATATTAAGCTGAGAGGTAAATGCATTTTCAATCTCTCCATTAATGGGGTTAAGACAGGAGTTCCCAACTAGATAGGAATCCCACACCCAGGAGTGATTTTCAGTGTTTCAGGTAGGCGGAGGGAAAATCTTTTACTTTCTCTTGCTTTTTATTTACAAAATATGAAGACTTTAATCTTCGTCAGTATAAAATCGATCTTAATTTTATTATCTGAGATGAGGTATTATTATTTATTATTTCTGAGATGAGTTATTATGTATATTATTTACATTATTCCTCATCTTTGTCGCCATATTTATTACAACGTTTCGGCTGTTGTACGCTCCGGCCTTCTTCAGGTGGTTGGAATGTCGAACTGAACCCTTTATTTCACTCACTGGGGTAGACTGTTCTAGTTTCATGTGCCATGTTTAATGGATGCCAGTTATCAGTTATCTCCTGTTAATTTCCCTCTGAAAGGTCTCCACTGCCTTAACTGTGTACTGAACTCACAGGGTCCTGTCACAGGATCTAACTAACGCCTTTATCCACTGTGCCATGTGTCCTTGAGGACATCTGGGTATGAATTTCTGGGTATTATAAACCTAATGTCTCAGCTACCAATAATTGCGGTAGACTGGTTGCGAACCAAGGCTAAAGAATCCAGTCTGTCCTGCAATTCAACCAAATTCAGGAAGAGATGGATTCATACCTTTCCCAAGGGTATTTGTGCGTAAGTGAATCTAATGAACTCGATTGGGATTCGAACACGGCTCTCCGAATTCACATTCCGCGCCGATACCCATCCCACCACATTACACGCAAAAGATTCGCAAGAACTGTTCCAAATAGCAAAAGCCATATCACTTGATAACTTTCACAAATTTAGATAGAAAAGAAATTAATGACTTAATCAAGATGTTGGCGTTCCACACTACTTCAAGCAAAAGGTTAGGAAGGAAACACCCATCAATACTGGAAAGTTCGATAACATCTAATGCATTCGAGAAACCCATTTTCCTAAAAAAAAATGTTTTAATCATTATTTTTAATCATCACACCCCGAGTAAGGCAACAAAGCCACTAAGACGCAGGGGTTTACTGAGTGTGAAAGAATATAAGAAAAATATTATTAAGAATTAAGAACAATAAAAGAACAGAAATTAAGACGACAGAAGATAACGATTGACATTGCGTTTACATTTTTGAAAATCAAATTTGACTGGAAAGTAAGAAGCCGGACTTCTAAAAACGAGAGGTGCAATAGAATAAACACTTAGCATAGAACTGGCGGTTTCATCTACCCAATTCAAATGTGAATTGATAAGATCTCAACGCTCTTCTAGTACTGCACTTAAATTCATAAAGTCTGGGTACCCTAGTAAAGAGTTTATCAGAACAGTTACACTGAAAGTTGTAGTATATCTACGGATGATAATGGGTATGTCACCATTTACATAAATACAGTAGTAAATACTGTATGTTGGTCTGAGTTGGAAATTCATCTCCAGCTATGCTGGCCAAACTCTTTGCCTCCAGAAAGAATGGATCCCTAGAAGAAGCTATGTCGAAGGGCAGAGTCTCGTCTTGGGAAGGGCGACGAGGAATTTTTGGCTGACCCTACGTGCTCGAATACCTCACATTAAATTCGGCCTTGTGCGACATCTGACCGCGTGGGGTGGTTGGTAGATATCCTGCAGTTGGCGATTCATTGTGGAATTCACTTGACTCACTTCTAGCTGTTGACTACTTCTACACGCTGCTGGCGAATCTTATACGTGTTGTTTTTGTCCTAAGTATTACTTTTCATTACCAACCTTCGTTTTATTATTCTATTCAGTAACAACAAAAGTATTTATAGAAAAGGCACAAGAAAGCTACATTACGGCGGTGGGAAAGTGACTGAAGCCGAGATGCCAGGTCAAGACCAGTAATATTGCTGATTCTTCTAGGGATTTTATCAACAATCTCTAAATAGAAAGCAGGAGCACTGGAGCGTGTTTAACAGCAATATTCTAAACATGGACGAATGGTAGATTTATAGATATGTAAGATAGATTGCGGCGAGAAAAATTGTCTAGAACGACACAGCGAAAAAAATTTTCTGGCAGCAGATCTAGCAATTAATTCGATATAATCTTTCCACTTCATGTCAGCGGAAAGCGTTAGCCCGAGAAGCCGCAACGATTCACTCTCTTGGAGGTTAGCATCAGCCATGCTGATGGAAGGTAGAATGGGTTCTCCCAGACAATTAATAGAGAGCAGTTTCGTTTCGGAGGCGTTAACAGAAGCCGTTACTTGCCCCAGTTAACAACGGATTGTAAGTCATTTTTTTTTTTTTTTTAGATCAACTGTCAATTTGTCCGTCCTTAGAAATTTAAACCGAACGTCGTACTAGCTGCTGGGTCAATTTCCGCCGAATGTTTCCTTATAAAGAAACGGCTATTATTACCATTACTATTTCTTCAAGATATGATTTACTTATATTTGCTTTTACTTAATGTTTATATTCCCTTTCTCCTGTGCGATATCAATTATCCAGGAAATTCTTTGTGTGTTTAATAGCATTTAAATATTTGTGGATATTTCTTCAAAATATAATTTAGTTTAATAATTAAGTACGTTTTACGCGTTGACATCGTATTGGCATCTTGAACGTACAGGAAAAAGAATAAATAATTTGGGTTTATTTAGAAATTATTTTGTCTTCGTTTCAGATGGATTGGTTACAAATTTCACTTTTAACCTATGGAATTTTACATTCGATCCGAAACTCTTCGACCGAAACAGTCCGGCCTTCATCAGGAAAACTCGTGATTTCTGTGAGAATGTAAGTTCATTGTTTCGATTAAAAACTTTAAAATTTATTCGTTAATTTAATTTATTTTTAATTGTCTAAATATTATATTACACACGTACATAGATAAATATTAAAAAATCTTTATATTGTAACGAAACGACCCGATACCCATTGGGTCACTGACGGTTCAGATTATAAAACACTAAAGTTCATTTTAACATTAAATAAAAGTGTCTGTTTGAAGAAAGTTGAAAGAAAAACACTTACTGTATAAACACCTCGTGTTTTTTTTAATCTTATACACTTAAAATATCTTTTAAATGAGATTAAATAAAAAAATAATTTTTAATATGCCAAAAATATTCTAAAATCATATTTACTTGAAAATATTTTTAAATATGGCAATTTTTTTTCAATACTTAAAATAGTGTTTGTTTAAAGAAAGCTGAAATGATTAATAAGTGCTCTACAAACAAATGGACGAAACAGCAAAGCAGGATTTCTTTGTGGCTGTCTTTAAATTAAAAAATATTTTAATTAAAAAAAAAATTGTTTGTTTGAAGAAGGTAAGAATAAAAATATTTGCTATATAAAAAACTCGTATTTTTAATTTTTTTTTCACTTAAATCGGATTAAATTAAACCATTTTGCGTCAGATGGACGCACCACGCACGCAATTACAAAGGGGTGGAAAGAGAAAAAGGTGGAAAAGGGAGTAAAAGGTAGAAAGAGAGAGAGAGAGGTGAAAAAGGAGGGAGAAGTGGAGAGAGAGAGAGAGATGTGGAAAGAGAGTAAGAGGTGGAAAGATAGAGAGAGGGGTGGAAAGGAAGTGGGAGGTGGAAAGAGAGAGAGGTAGAAAGAGAGTGAGAGGTTGAAAGACAGAGTGAAAGGTGGAAAGAGAGAGAGAGAGAGGTGGAAAGGAAGTGAGAGGCGGAAAGAGAGAGAGGTGGAAAGAAATTTAAATCATTTTGCGCCGGACGGGGAACTTACCACGCAAGCAAGCAATCACAGACTTTTGTAGATAGATAGATAGATAGATAGATAGATAGATAGATAGATAGATAGATAGATAGATAGATAACGGTAATAATAGGGTCGTACTTAAGAACTCTGAGAATTTTTAGCTCCTGAATCGTGCCCGAGAAAAAAAAATACATTAAAAACACTTTCAGATGGATTGCCTACAAATTTCACTTTCAATCTCTGGAGCTTTATATTCACTCCTAAACATTTCGACCGAAACAACCCGGTCTTCTTCAGGAGAATTATAAAATGATCTACCGAAAAGTTAACATATTTATAGTCCGCCGTTTAATAAGCTGCACACTCTAATATATATACATATATATATATATGTGTGTGTGTGTGTGTGTGTGTGTGTGTGTGTGTGTGTGTGTGAGTTATTATATTGTATGCTCATATTTTATCATTATATTTATGAGAAGTGCTCAATTTAATTTAAGAATTAATATTATTTTTTTATTTTATTATTTTATTTTTTCTTGCAGATGAGGAATATTATCGATCAGGATGTTTTGGGTGATCGATTTTCGGGATGTGATCTCTCATATTTTGAGTAAGTAATATATGTGTTGGCATCAGAAAGTCAGAAAGAAATAATACTACTCTGAAATAGTCCCCTTGGGTAGACCCAAAGCAATCTCTTGATGCAAACTCCCTGAACGATTTTCTCAGCAATCGTAAAGATTGCAGAGCCGTTCCGGTATAACGTTACAAAACCTCGCCTAAAGTTTGAACACCCGTAGATAGCGCGAAAGCTATTGGTAGACTGACTCAGTAGGCTGGATAGAAATGAGACCAAACTGCATGCTCGTTTCCGTTGAATGGCAAAATAATTGCAGGAAGAATTGGAAAATTTCTGAAACGATTTTATATTCATAGTAAATTGATTAAGCTTCATCTTTAGTATGTTTTAATTGGCTCCCAAAGCCGTTGATCCCTGAAGAGCATCTACGCTCAGACTGGCGACTGGTCAATAGCATCGTACAGGTGGGTTACGAATAGGCGTTCCCTTTCACCAGTCGGGGCGGGGAACCGTTCCGTTTACCCTCACATAGTTTAGCCGGCATGTCAATACCGTTGACCGGGATGTGGCCAAATAACAGAATATTAATTATCATTATATGGTTTGCTGTTCGTACCAGTAGTCTGATATTGGTCGTTATACTAGCAACGCTTCGACAGTTGTATTATTCAGCCTTATTCAGGTGTCTTCGTACTGCTTAAGCTTCTCGGAATTTCGAACTGAACACTTTATTTGATCAAATAGTGTACGCTCTTCTTATTCTGCTTCGCATACTTAGGTGATATTTCATATCAGTGAATACTCAGTCAATGCATACTCATCTTTGTGTCGCTTGTTCGCGTCTTCAACTTAACAGGACAATGAGACTTTTAAGTAGAACTGAAATTTATTCAAGGCTTCTTATATGTACAAATTAGAGATCAATATGCATAGGACTCAGGAAAGTGCACCAGTATTAACCGTATGTCATGTTATGCGATACAATGTTTTAATATTATCACCATTCCCCTGTTCGTTTTAAAATAATATATATGATAATATTTTATTTTGAAGTAAGGTGGCGAAAGCGCGTCAGTACAGACTCAAAAGAGGCCCCAGGTCGCCGGCGGGCATGTCTGCCAAATTTAGTTACATCCGTGCTTTCCCTGTTAGCAGCAAAACAGCTCGGCATCTCCAGATACGGGCCTCTTCACATCATTTCCAGATCCGAGCTTCGTCAACCGTCAATAAAAGCAACGGGAAAACCAGCAGTTGACAGTTGGTAAAATTCGGTGTCCTGTGGGCATTTTGTTTCGCGAGTTGCGTGTTGGGTTTTCTGAGGCTGTGTTATCTTGTTTCCTCGCGTCGCTTTCTCGTCTCTGCCTGTGACCCCTTAAGTATAAAGCGAAAAATCGGTTTCCCCTCATATCAACACATTCTGTCTTATTTTTAAAAGAACTGACATGATTGTTATTATTCTTTATTTAATTGACAGCAAGGACAGGTCTTCCGTGAGGGTGGTCCTTATCTTTCGCGGTACTGATGACGCTGCGGATTTACCACAGATGGTAGAAGATTCTATCAGACTACACGCCCCCAAGAGTAACGGTACCAAAGATGACAACGCTAGGCAAATCGGACAGACGATTATTTGGCTTAACAGTTCGCTGGTCAGTCTTCATTCCGCCAATGTGTCGGACTGGACAACACCAATGCCGACCACCACGACAGAGATGACGACACCAGACTGGTCACAACTCGGGGGTAAGAATCATAACAGGAACATTCAAGATCTGTAATCATTTAACTTAGCCAAAATCATCTCTTTTCTGGGGTTTTGTTTTCAACGATTACATGTATTCACAGTCAACTCCAGAAATAATATTTCATTTAATTTACTTAGTAATGATCCCATAACACAAGAAAAAATAGTATGGAAAAGTTGCAAATATCTGCAGTATATACAAATCACCTATCCATCACAAAACTTTTATTACAGTCTATATTGTTATAATTGTTCTATTTTATTATTAGTTATTGTTGTTAATCTCTTATTGTGTCTAATAAGATCTACGGTAGGAACGAATCTTCTATCCGTCAGATAACTTTTATTACAGTCTATATTGTTATAATTGTTCTATTTTATTATTAGTTATTGTTGTTAATCTCTTATAATGCCTAATAAGATCTACGGTAAGAACGAATCTTCTATCCGTCACATAAATTTTATTACAGTCTATATTGTTATAATTGTTCTAATTTATTATTAGTTATTGTGGTTAATCTCTTATTGTGTCTAATAAGATCTACGGTAGGAACGAATCTTCTATCCGTCAGATAACTTTTATTACAGTCTATATTGTTATAATTGTTCTATTTTATTATTAGTTATTGTTGTTAATCTCTTATAATGCCTAATAAGATCTACGGTAAGAACGAATCTTCTATCCGTCACATAAATTTTATTACAGTCTATATTGTTATAATTGTTCTAATTTATTATTAGTTATTGTTGTTAATCTCTTATTGTGCCTAATAAGATCTACGGTTAGAACGAATCTTCTATCCGTCACATAACTTTTATTACAGTCTATATTGTTATAATTGTTCTATTTTATTATTAGTTACTGTTGTTAATCTCTTATTATGCCTAATAAGATCTACGGTAAGAACGAATCTTCTATCAGTCACATAACTTTTATTACAGTCTATATTGTTATAATTGTTCTATTTTATTATTAGTTATTGTTGTTAATCTCTTATTGTGCCTAATAAGATCTACGGTAGGAACGAATCTTCTATCCGTCACATAACCTTTATTACAGTCTATATTGTTATAATTGTTCTATTTTATTATTAGTTACTGTTGTTAATCTCTTATTGTGCCTAATAAGATCTACAGTAAGAACGAATCTTCTATCCGAAAAATAACCTTTATTACAGTCTATATTGTTATAATTGTTCTATTTTATTATTAGTTATTGTTGTTAATCTCTTATTGTGCCTAATAAGATCTATGGTAAGAATGAATTTCTATCCGTCACATAACTTTTATTACAGTCTATATTGTTATAATTGTTCTAATATAATATTAGTTATTGTTGTTAATCTCTTATTGTGCCTAATAAGATCTACGGAAGGAACGAATCTTCTATCCGTCACATTACTTTTATTACAGTCTATATTGTTATAATTGTTCTATTGTATTATTAGTTACTGTTGTTAATCTCTTATTGTGCCTAAAAATATGTGCGGTAGGAACGAATCTTCTATCCGTCACATAACTTTTATTATAGTCTATATTGTTATAATTGCTCTATTTTATTACTAGTTATTGTTGTTAATCTCTTATTGTGCCTAATAAGATCTACGGTAGGAACGAATCTTCTATCCGTCACATAACTTTTATTACTGTCTATATTGTTATAATTGTTCTATTTTATTACTAGTTATTGTTGTTAATCTCTTATTGTGCCGAATATGATCTACGGTAGGAAGGAATCTTCTATCCGTCACATAACTTTTATTACAGTCTATATTGTTATAATTGTTCTAATTTATTATTAGTTATTGTTGTTAATCTCTTATTGTGCCTAATAAGATCTACGGTAGGAAGGAATCTTCTATCCGTCACATAACTTTTATTACAGTCTATATTGTTATAATTGTTCAATTTTATTATTAGTTATTGTTGTTAATCTCTTATTGTGCCTAATAAGATCTACGGTAAGAACGAATCTTCTATCCGTCACATAACTTTTATTAGAGTCTATATTGTTATAATTGTTCTATTTTATTATTAGTTATTGTTGTTAATCTCTTATTGTGCTTAATAAGATCTGCGGTAGGAACGAATCTTCGATCCGTCACATAACCTTTATTAAAGTCTATATTGTTGTAATTGTCCTAATTTATTATTAGTTATTGTTGTTAATCTCTTATTGTGCCTAATAAGATCTATGGTAAGAATGAATCTTCTATCCGTCACATAACTTTTATTACAGTCTATATTGTTATAATTGTTCTATTTTATTATTAGTTACTGTTGTTAATCTCTTATTGTGCCTAATAAGATCTACAGTAAGAACGAATCTTCTATCCGAAAAATAACCTTTATTACAGTCTATATTGTTATAATTGTTCTATTTTATTATTAGTTATTGTTGTTAATCTCTTATTGTGCCTAATAAGATCTATGGTAAGAATGAATCTTCTATCCGTCACATAACTTTTATTACAGTCTATATTGTTATAATTGTTCTAATATAATATTAGTTATTGTTGTTAATCTCTTATTGTGCCTAATAAGATCTACGTTAAGAACGAATCTTCTATCCGTCACATAACTTTTATTAGAGTCTATATTGTTATAATTGTTCTATTTTATTATTAGTTATTGGTTAATCTCTTATTGTGCTTAATAAGATCTGCGGTGGGAACGAATCTTCTATCCGTCACATAACTTTTATTACAGTCTATATTGTTATAATTGTTCTAATTTATTATTAGTTATTGATGTTAATCTCTTATTGTGCCTAATAAGATCTACGGTAGAAACGAATCTTCTATCCGTCACATAACTTTTATTAGAGTCTATATTGTAATAATTGTTCTATTTTATTATTAGTTATTGATGTTAATCTCTTATTGTGCCTAATAAGATCTACGGTAGGAACGAATCTTCTATCTGTCACATAACCTTTATTACAGTCTATATTGTTATAATTGTTCTAATTTATTATTAGTTATTGTTGTTAATCTCTTACTGTGCCTAATAAGATCTGCGGTAGGAACGAATCTTCTATCCGTCACATAACTTTTATTAGAGTCTATATTGTAATAAATGTTCTATTTTATTATTAGTTATTGATGTTAATCTCTTATTGTGCCTAATAAGATCTACGGTAGGAAGGAAACTTCTATCCGTCAGATAACTTTTATTACAGTCTATATTGTTATAATTGTTCTAATTTATTATTAGTTATTGTTGTTAATCTCTTATTTTGCCTAATAAGATCTACGGAAGGAACGAATCTTCTATCCGTCACATTACTTTTATTACAGTCTATATTGTTATAAATGTTCTATTGTATTATTAGTTACTGTTGTTAATCTCTTATTGTGCCTAATAATATGTGCGGTAGGAACGAATCTTCTATCCGTCACATTACTTTTATTACAGTCTATATTGTTATAATTGTTCTATTGTATTATTAGTTACTTTTGTTAATCTCTTATTGTGCCTAATAAGATCTACGGTAAAAACGAATCTTCTATCCGTCACATTACTTTTATTACAGTCTATATTGTTATAAATGTTCTGTTGTATTATTAGTTACTGTTGTTAATCTCTTATTGTGCCTAATAATATGTGCGGTAGGAACGAATCTTCTATCCGTCACATTACTTTTATTACAGTCTATATTGTTATAATTGTTCTATTGTATTATTAGTTACTTTTGTTAATCTCTTATTGTGCCTAATAAGATCTACGGTAGGAACGAATCTTCTATCCGTCACATAACTTTTATTACAGTCTATAGTGTTATAATTGTTCTATTTTATTATTAGTTATTGTTGTTAATCTCTTATTGTGTCTAATAAGATCTACGGTAGGAACGAATCTTCTATCCGTCAGATAACTTTTATTACAGTCTATATTGTTATAATTGTTCTATTTTATTATTAGTTATTGTTGTTAATCTCTTATAATGCCTAATAAGATCTACGGTAAGAACGAATCTTCTATCCGTCACATAAATTTTATTACAGTCTATATTGTTATAATTGTTCTAATTTATTATTAGTTATTGTTGTTAATCTCTTATTGTGTCTAATAAGATCTACGGTAGGAACGAATCTTCTATCCGTCAGATAACTTTTATTACAGTCTATATTGTTATAATTGTTCTATTTTATTATTAGTTATTGTTGTTAATCTCTTATAATGCCTAATAAGATCTACGGTAAGAACGAATCTTCTATCCGTCACATCAATTTTATTACAGTCTATATTGTTATAATTGTTCTAATTTATTATTAGTTATTGTTGTTAATCTCTTATTGTGCCTAATAAGATCTACGGTAAGAACGAATCTTCTATCAGTCACATAACTTTTATTACAGTCTATATTGTTATAATTGTTCTATTTTATTATTAGTTATTGTTGTTAATCTCTTATTGTGCCTAATAAGATCTACGGTAGGAACGAATCTTCTATCCGTCACATAACCTTTATTACAGTCTATATTGTTATAATTGTTCTATTTTATTATTAGTTACTGTTGTTAATCTCTTATTGTGCCTAATAAGATCTACAGTAAGAACGAATCTTCTATCCGAAAAATAACCTTTATTACAGTCTATATTGTTATAATTGTTCTATTTTATTATTAGTTATTGTTGTTAATCTCTTATTGTGCCTAATAAGATCTATGGTAAGAATGAATTTCTATCCGTCACATAACTTTTATTACAGTCTATATTGTTATAATTGTTCTTATATAATATTAGTTATTGTTGTTAATCTCTTATTGTGCCTAATAAGATCTACGGAAGGAACGAATCTTCTATCCGTCACATTACTTTTATTACAGTCTATATTGTTATAATTGTTCTATTGTATTATTAGTTACTGTTGTTAATCTCTTATTGTGCCTAAAAATATGTGCGGTAGGAACGAATCTTCTATCCGTCACATAACTTTTATTACAGTCTATATTGTTATAATTGCTCTATTTTATTATTAGTTATTGTTGTTAATCTCTTATTGTGCCTAATAAGATCTACGGTAGGAACGAATCTTCTATCCGTCACATAACTTTTATTACAGTCTATAGTGTTATAATTGTTCTATTTTATTATTAGTTATTGTTGTTAATCTCTTATTGCGCTTAATAAGATCTGCGGTAGGAACGAATCTTCTATCCGTCACATAATCTTTATTACAATCTATATTGTTATAATTGTTCTATTTTATTATTAGTTATTGTTGATAATCTCTTACTGTGCTTAATAAGATCTGCGGTAGGAACGAATCTTCTATCCTTCACATAACTTTTATTACAGTCTATATTGTTATAATTGTTCTATTTTATTATTAGTTATTGTTCTTAATCTTTTATTGTGCCTAATAAGATCTGCGGTAGGACGAATCTTCTATCCGTCACATAACTTTTATTACAGTCTATATTGTTATAATTGTTCTATTTTATTACTAGTTATTGGTGTTAATCTCTTATTGTGCCTAATAAGATCTACGGTAGGAACGAATCTTCTATCCGTCACATAACCTTTATTACAGTCTATATTGTTATAATTGTTCTATTTTATTATTAGTTATTGTTGTTAATCTCTTATTGTGCCTAATAAAATCTACGGTAGGAACGAATCTTCTATCCGTCACATAACCTTTATTACAGTCTATATTGTTATAATTGTTCTATTTTATTATTAGTTATTCTTGTTAATCTCTTATTGTGCCTAATAAGATCTGCGGTAGAAACGAATCTTCTATCCGTCACATAACTTTTATTAGAGTCTATATTGTTATAATTGTTATAATTTATTATTAGTTATTGTTGTTAATCTCTTATTGTGCCTAATAAGATCTACGGTAGGAACGAATCTTCTATCCGTCACATAACCTTTATTACAGTCTATATTGTTATAATTGTTCTATTTTATTATTAGTTATTGTTGTTAATCTCTTATTGTGCCTAATAAGATCTGAGGTAGGAACGAATCTTCTATCCGTCACATAACCTTTATTACAGTCTATATTGTTATAATTGTTCTATTTTATTATTAGTTATTGTTGTTAATCTCTTATTGTGCCTAATAAGACCTGCGGTAGGAAGGAATCTTCTATCCGTCACATAACTTTTATTACAGTCTATAGTGTTATAATTGTTCTATTTTATTATTAGTTATTGTTGTTAATCTCTTATTGTGCTTAATAAGATCTGCGGTAGGAACGAATCTTCTATCCGTCACATAACTTTTATTACAGTCTATATTGTTATAATTGTTCTATTTTATTATTAGTTATCGTTGTTAATCTCTTATTGTGCTTAATATGATCTGCGGTAGGAACGAATCTTCTATCGGTCACATAACTTTTATTAGAGTCTATATTGTTATAATTGTTCTAATTTATTATTAGTTATTGTTGTTAATCTCTTATTGTGCCTAATAAGATCTGCGGTAGAAACGAATCTTCTATCCGTCACATAACTTTTATTAGAGTCTATATTGTTATAATTGTTCTAATTTATTATTAGTTATTGTTGTTAATCCCTTAGTGTGGCTAATAATATCTGCGGTAGGGACGAATCTTCTATCCGTCACAAAACTTTTATTAGAGTTTATATTGTTATAATTGTTCTATTTTATAATTAGTTATTGTTGTTAATCTCTTATTGTGCCTAATAAGACCTGCGGTAGGAAGGAATCTTCTATCCGTCACATAACTTTTATTACAGTCTATAGTGTTATAATTGTTCTATTTTATTATTAGTTATTGTTGTTAATCTCTTATTGTGCTTAATAAGATCTGCGGTAGGAACGAATCTTCTATCCGTCACATAACTTTTATTACAGTCTATATTGTTATAATTGTTCTATTTTATTATTAGTTATTGTTGTTAATCTCTTATTGTGTTTAATAAGATCTGCGGTAGGAACGAATCTTCTATCCGTCACATAACTTTTATTACAGTCTATAGTGTTATAATTGTTCTATTTTATTATTAGTTATTGTTGTTAATCTCTTATTGTGCTTAATAAGATCTGCGGTAGGAACGAATCTTCTATCCGTCACATAATCTTTATTACAATCTATATTGTTATAATTGTTCTATTTTATTATTAGTTATTGTTGATAATCTCTTACTGTGCTTAATAAGATCTGCGGTAGGAACGAATCTTCTATCCTTCACATAACTTTTATTACAGTCTATATTGTTATAATTGTTCTATTTTATTATTAGTTATTGTTCTTAATCTTTTATTGTGCCTAATAAGATCTGCGGTAGGACGAATCTTCTATCCGTCACATAACTTTTATTACAGTCTATATTGTTATAATTGTTCTATTTTATTACTAGTTATTGGTGTTAATCTCTTATTGTGCCTAATAAGATCTACGGTAGGAACGAATCTTCTATCCGTCACATAACCTTTATTACAGTCTATATTGTTATAATTGTTCTATTTTATTATTAGTTATTGTTGTTAATCTCTTATTGTGCCTAATAAGATCTACGGTAGGAACGAATCTTCTATCCGTCACATAACCTTTATTACAGTCTATATTGTTATAATTGTTCTATTTTATTATTAGTTATTGTTGGTAATCTCTTATTGTGCCTAATAAGACCTGCGGTAGGAAGGAATCTTCTATCCGTCACATAACTTTTATTACATTCTATAGTGTTATAATTGTTCTATTTTATTATTAGTTATTGTTGTTAATCTCTTATTGTGCTTAATAAGATCTGCGGTAGGAACGAATCTTCTATCCGTCACATAACTTTTATTACAGTCTATATTGTTATAATTGTTCTATTTTATTATTAGTTATTGTTGTTAATCTCTTATTGTGCTTAATAAGATCTGCGGTAGGAACGAATCTTCTATCCGTCACATAACTTTTATTACAGTCTATAGTGTTATAATTGTTCTATTTTATTATTAGTTATTGTTGTTAATCTCTTATTGTGCTTAATATGATCTGCGGTAGGAACGAATCTTCTATCGGTCACATAACTTTTATTAGAGTTTATATTGTTATAATTGTTCTAATTTATTATTAGTTATTGTTGTTAATCTCTTATTGTGCCTAATAAGATCTGCGGTAGAAACGAATCTTCTATCCGTCACATAACTTTTATTAGAGTCTATATTGTTATAATTGTTCTAATTTATTATTAGTTATTGTTGTTAATCCCTTAGTGTGGCTAATAATATCTGCGGTAGGGACGAATCTTCTATCCGTCACAAAACTTTTATTAGAGTCTATATTGTTATAATTGTTCTATTTTATTATTAGTTATTGTTGTTAATCTCTTATTGTGCTTAATAAGATCTGCGGTAGGAACGAATCTTCTATCCGTCACATAATCTTTATTACAATCTATATTGTTATAATTGTTCTATTTTATTATTAGTTATTGTTGATAATCTCTTACTGTGCTTAATAAGATCTGCGGTAGGAACGAATCTTCTATCCTTCACATAACTTTTATTACAGTCTATATTGTTATAATTGTTCTATTTTATTATTAGTTATTGTTCTTAATTTTTTATTGTGCCTAATAAGATCTGCGGTAGGACGAATCTTCTATCCGTCACATAACTTTTATTACAGTCTATATTGTTATAATTGTTCTATTTTATTACTAGTTATTGGTGTTAATCTCTTATTGTGCCTAATAAGATCTACGGTAGGAACGAATCTTCTATCCGTCACATAACCTTTATTACAGTCTATATTGTTATAATTGTTCTATTTTATTATTAGTTATTGTTGTTAATCTCTTATTGTGCCTAATAAAATCTACGGTAGGAACGAATCTTCTATCCGTCACATAACCTTTATTACAGTCTATATTGTTATAATTGTTCTATTTTATTATTAGTTATTGTTGTTAATCTCTTATTGTGCCTAATAAGATCTGAGGTAGGAACGAATCTTCTATCCGTCACATAACCTTTATTACAGTCTATATTGTTATAATTGTTCTATTTTATTATTAGTTATTGTTGTTAATCTCTTATTGTGCCTAATAAGACCTGCGGTAGGAAGGAATCTTCTATCCGTCACATAACTTTTATTACAGTCTATAGTGTTATAATTGTTCTATTTTATTATTAGTTATTGTTGTTAATCTCTTATTGTGCTTAATAAGATCTGCGGTAGGAACGAATCTTCTATCCGTCACATAACTTTTATTACAGTCTATATTGTTATAATTGTTCTATTTTATTATTAGTTATTGTTGTTAATCTCTTATTGTGCTTAATAAGATCTGCGGTAGGAACGAATCTTCTATCCGTCACATAACTTTTATTATAGTCTATAGTGTTATAATTGTTCTATTTTATTATTAGTTATTGTTGTTAATCTCTCATTGTGCTTAATATGATCTGCGGTAGGAACGAATTTTCTATCGGTCACATAACTTTTATTAGAGTCTATATTGTTATAATTGTTCTAATTTATTATTAGTTATTGTTGTTAATCTCTTATTGTGCCTAATAAGATCTGCGGTAGAAACGAATCTTCTATCCGTCACATAACTTTTATTAGAGTCTATATTGTTATAATTGTTCTAATTTATTATTAGTTATTGTTGTTAATCCCTTAGTGTGGCTAATAATATCTGCGGTAGGGACGAATCTTCTATCCGTCACAAAACTTTTATTAGAGTCTATATTGTTATAATTGTTCTATTTTATTATTAGTTATTGTTCTTAATCTCTTATTGTGCCAAATAAGATCTGCGGTAGGACGAATCTTCTATCCGTCACATAACTTTTATTACAGTCTATATTGTTATAATTGTTCTATTTTATTATTAGTTATTGTTGTTAATTTCTTATTGTGCTTAATAAGATCTGCGGTAGGAACGAATCTTCTATCCGTCACATAATCTTTATTACAATCTATATTGTTATAATTGTTCTATTTTATTATTAGTTATTGTTGTTAATCTCTTATTGTGCCTAATAAGATCTGCGGTAGGAACGAATCTTCTATCCGTCACGTAACTTTTATTACAGTCTATATTGTTATAATTGTCCTATTTTATTATTAGTTATTGCTGTTAATCGCTTATTCTGCCTAATAAGATCTACGGTAGGGACGAAAATTCTATCCGTCACATAACCTTTATTACAGTCTATATTGTTATAATTGTTCTATTTTATTATTAGTTATTGTTGTTAATCTCTTATTGTGCCTAATAAGATCTACGGTAGGAACGAATCTTCTATCCGTCACATAACCTTTATTACAGTCTATATTGTTATAATTGTTCTATTTTATTATTAGTTATTGTTGTTAATCTCTTATTGTGCCTAATAAGATCTGAGGTAGGAACGAATCTTCTATCCGTCACATAACCTTTATTACAGTCTATATTGTTATAATTGTTCTATTTTATTATTAGTTATTTTTGTTAATCTCTTATTGTGCCTAATAAGATCTGATGTAGGAACGAATCTTCTCTCCGTCACATAACTTTTATTACAGTCTATAGTGTTATAATTGTTCTATTTTATTATTAGTCATTGTTGTTAATCTCTTATTGTGCCTAATAAGATCTACGGTAGAAACGAATCTTCTATCCGTCACATAACTTTTATTACAGTCTATGGTGTTATAATTGTTCTATTTTATTATTAGTTATTGTTGTTAATCTCTTATTGTGCCTAATAAGATCTGCGGTAGGAACGAATCTTCTATCCGTCACATAACTTTTATTACAGTCTATAGTGTTATAATTGTTCTATTTTATTATTAGTTATTGTTGTTAATCTCTTATTGTGCCTAATAAGATCTACGGTAGGAACGAATCTTCTATCCGTCACATAACTTTTATTACAGTCTATATTGTTATAATTGTTCTATTTTATTATTAGTTATTGTTCTTAATCTCTTATTGTGCCTAATAAGATCTACGGTAGGAACGAATCTTCTATCCGTCACATAACCTTTATTACAGTCTATATTGTTATAATTGTTCTATTTTATTATTAGTTATTGTTGTTAATCTCTTATTTTGCCTAATAAGATCTACGTAGAAACGAATCTTCTATCCGTCACATAACTTTTATTACAGTCTATAGTGTTATAATTGTTCTATTTTATTATTAGTTATTGTTGTTAATCTCTTATTGTCCCTAATAATATCTACGGTAGGAACGTATCTTCTATCCGTCACATAACTTTTATTACAGTCTATATTGTTATAATTGTTCTCTTTTATTATTAGTTATTGTTGTTAATCTCTTATTGTGCCTAATAAGATCTACGGTAGGAACGAATCTTCTATCCGTCACATAACTTTTATTACAGTCTATATTGTTATAATTGTTCTCTTTTATTATTAGTTATTGTTGTTAATCTCTTATTGTGCCTAATAAGATCTACGGTAGGAACGAATCTTCTATCCGTCACATAACTTTTATTACAGTCTATATTGTTATAATTGTTCTATTTTATTATTAGTTATTGTTGTTAATCTCTTATTGTGTCTAATAAGATCTATGGTAAGAATGAATCTTCTATCCGTCACATAACTTTTATTACAGTCTATATTGTTATAATTGTTCTCTTTTATTATTAGTTATTGTTGTTAATCTCTTATTGTGCCTAATAAGATCTACGGTAGGAACGAATCTTCTATCCGTCACATAACTTTTATTACTGTCTCTATTGTTATAATTGTTCTCTTTTGTTATTTGTTATTGTTGTTAATCTCTTATTGTGCCTAATAAGATCTACGGTAGGAACGAATCTTCTATCCGTCACATAACTTTTATTACAGTCTATATTGTTATAATTGTTCTCTTTTATTATTAGTTTTTGTTGTTAATATCTTATTGTGCCTAATAAGATCTACGGTAGGAACGAATCTTCTATCCGTCACATAACTTTTATTACTGTCTATATTGTTACAATTGTTCTCTTTTATTATTAGTTATTGTTGTTAATCTCTTATTGTGCCTAATAAGATCTACGGTAGGAACGAATCTTCTATCCGTCACATAACTTTTATTACAATCTATATTGTTATAATTGTTCTCTTTTATTATTAGTTATTGTTGTTAATCTCTTATTGTGCCTAATAAGATCTACGGTAGGAACGAATCTTCTATCCGTCACATAACTTTTATTACTGTCTATATTGTTATAATTGTTCTCTTTTATTATTAGTTATTGTTTTTAATCTCTTATTGTGCCTAATAAGATCTACGGTAGGAACGAATCTTCTATCCGTCACATAACTTTTATTACTGTCTATATTGTTATAATTGTTCTCTTTTATTATTAGTTATTGTTGTTAATCTCTTATTGTGCCTAATAAGATCTACGGTAAGAACGAATCTTCTATCCGTCAGATAACCTTTATTACAGTCTATATTGTTATAATTGTTCTATTTTATTATTAGTTATTGTTCTTAATCTCTTATTGTGCCTAATAAGATCTACGGTAGGAACGAATCTTCTATCCGTCACTTAACATTTATTACAGTCTATATTGTTATAATTGTTCTATTTTATTACTAGTTATTTTTGTTAATCTCTTATTGTGCCTAATAAGTTCTACGGTAGAAACGAATCTTCTATCCGTCACATAACCTTTATTACAGTCTATATTGTTATAATTGTTCTATTTTATTATTAGTTATTGTTGTTAATCTCTTATTGTGCCTAATAAGATCTGCGTTAGGAACGAATCTTCTATCCGTCACATAACCTTTATAACAGTCTATATTGTTATAATTGTTCTATTTTATTATTACTTATTGTTGTTAATCTCTTATTGTGCCTAATAAGATCTGCGGTAGGAACGAATCTTCTATCCGTCACATAACTTTTATTACAGTCTATATTGTTATAATTGTTCTATTTTATTATTAGTTATTGTTCTTAATCTCTTATTGTGCCTAATAAGATCTACGGTAGGAACGAATCTTCCATCCGTCACATAACCTTTATTACAGTCTATATTGTTATAATTGTTCTATTTTTTTATTAGTTATTGTTGTTAATCTCTTATTGTGCCTAATAAGATCTTCGGTAGGAACGAATCTTCTATCCGTCACATAACCTTTATTACAGTCTATATTGTTATAATTGTTCTATTTTATTATTAGTTATTGTTGTTAATCTCTTATTGTGCCTAATAAGATCTGCGTTAGGAACGAATCTTCTATCCGTCACATAACCTTTATAACAGTCTATATTGATATAATTGTTCTATTTTATTATTAGTTATTGTTGTTAATCTCTCATTGTGCCTAATAAGATCTGCGGTAGGAACGAATCTTCTATCCGTCACATAACCTTTATTACAGTCTATAGTGTTATAATTGTTCTATTTTATTATTAGTTATTGTTGTTAATCTCTTATTGTGCCTAATAAGATCTACGGTAGAAACGAATCTTCTATCCGTCACATAACTTTTATTACAGTCTATAGTGTTATAATTGTTCTATTTTATTATTAGTTATTGTTGTTAATCTCTTATTGTCCCTAATAAGATCTAATTTAGGAAAGTATCTTCTATCCGTCACATAACTTTTATTACAGTCTATATTGTTATAATTGTTCTCTTTTATTATTAGTTATTGTTGTTAAGCTCTTATTGTGCCTAATAAGATCTACGGTAGGAACGAATCTTCTATCCGTCACATAACTTTTATTACTGTCTATATTGTTATAATTGTTCTCTTTTATTATTAGTTATTGTTGTTAATCTCTTATTGTGCCTAATAAGATCTACGGTAGGAACGAATCTTCTATCCGTCACATAACCTTTATTACAGTCTATAGTGTTATAATTGTTCTATTTTATTATTAGTTATTGTTGTTAATCTCTTATTGTGCCTAATAAGATCTACGGTAGGAACGAATCTTCTATCCGTCACATAACCTTTATTACAGTCTATAGTGTTATAATTGTTCTATTTTATTCTTAGTTATTGTTGTTAATCTCTTATTGTGCCTAATAAGATCTACGGTAGGAACGAATCTTCTATCCGTCACATAACCTTTATTACAGTCTATAGTGTTATAATTGTTCTATTTTATTATTAGTTATTGTTGTTAATCTCTTATTGTGCCTAATAAGATCTACGGTAGGAACGAATCTTCTATCCGTCACATAACCTTTATTACAGTCTATAGTGTTATAATTGTTCTATTTTATTATTAGTTATTGTTGTTAATCTCTTATTGTGCCTAATAAGATCTACGGTAGAAACGAATCTTCTATCCGTCACATAACTTTTATTACAGTCTATATTGTTATAATTGTTCTCTTTTATTATTAGTTATTGTTGTTAATCTCTTATTGTGCCTAATAAGATCTACGGTAGGAACGAATCTTCTATCCGTCACATAACTTTTATTACAGTCTATATTGTTATAATTGTTCTCTTTTATTATTAGTTATTGTTGTTAATCTCTTATTGTGCCTAATAAGATCTACGGTAGGAACGAATCTTCTATCCGTCACATAACTTTTATTACAGTCTATATTGTTATAATTGTTCTCTTTTATTATTAGTTATTGTTGTTAATCTCTTATTGTGCCTAATAAGATCTACGGTAGGAAGGAATCTTCTATCCGTCACATAACTTTTATTACAGTCTATATTGTTATAATTGTTCTCTTTTATTATTAGTTATTGTTGTTAATCTCTTATTGTGCCTAATAAGATCTACGGTAGGAACGAATCTTCTATCCGTCACATAACTTTTATTACTGTCTCTATTGTTATAATTGTTCTCTTTTGTTATTTGTTATTGTTGTTAATCTCTTATTGTGCCTAATAAGATCTACGGTAGGAACGAATCTTCTATCCGTCACATAACTTTTATTACAGTCTATATTGTTATAATTGTTCTCTTTTATTATTAGTTTTTGTTGTTAATATCTTATTGTGCCTAATAAGATCTACGGTAGGAACGAATCTTCTATCCGTCACATAACTTTTATTACTGTCTATATTGTTACAATTGTTCTCTTTTATTATTAGTTATTGTTGTTAATCTCTTATTGTGCCTAATAAGATCTACGGTAGGAACGAATCTTCTATCCGTCATATAACTTTTATTACAATCTATATTGTTATAATTGTTCTCTTTTATTATTAGTTATTGTTGTTAATCTCTTATTGTGCCTAATAAGATCTACGGTAGGAACGAATCTTCTATCCGTCACATAACTTTTATTACTGTCTATATTGTTATAATTGTTCTCTTTTATTATTAGTTATTGTTTTTAATCTCTTATTGTGCCTAATAAGATCTACGGTAGGAACGAATCTTCTATCCGTCACATAACTTTTATTACTGTCTATATTGTTATAATTGTTCTCTTTTATTATTAGTTATTGTTGTTAATCTCTTATTGTGCCTAATAAGATCTACGGTAAGAACGAATCTTCTATCCGTCAGATAACCTTTATTACAGTCTATATTGTTATAATTGTTCTATTTTATTATTAGTTATTGTTCTTAATCTCTTATTGTGCCTAATAAGATCTACGGTAGGAACGAATCTTCTATCCGTCACTTAACATTTATTACAGTCTATATTGTTATAATTGTTCTATTTTATTACTAGTTATTTTTGTTAATCTCTTATTGTGCCTAATAAGTTCTACGGTAGAAACGAATCTTCTATCCGTCACATAACCTTTATTACAGTCTATATTGTTATAATTGTTCTATTTTATTATTAGTTATTGTTGTTAATCTCTTATTGTGCCTAATAAGATCTGCGTTAGGAACGAATCTTCTATCCGTCACATAACCTTTATAACAGTCTATATTGTTATAATTGTTCTATTTTATTATTACTTATTGTTGTTAATCTCTTATTGTGCCTAATAAGATCTGCGGTAGGAACGAATCTTCTATCCGTCACATAACTTTTATTACAGTCTATATTGTTATAATTGTTCTATTTTATTATTAGTTATTGTTCTTAATCTCTTATTGTGCCTAATAAGATCTACGGTAGGAACGAATCTTCCATCCGTCACATAACCTTTATTACAGTCTATATTGTTATAATTGTTCTATTTTTTTATTAGTTATTGTTGTTAATCTCTTATTGTGCCTAATAAGATCTTCGGTAGGAACGAATCTTCTATCCGTCACATAACCTTTATTACAGTCTATATTGTTATAATTGTTCTATTTTATTATTAGTTATTGTTGTTAATCTCTTATTGTGCCTAATAAGATCTGCGTTAGGAACGAATCTTCTATCCGTCACATAACCTTTATAACAGTCTATATTGATATAATTGTTCTATTTTATTATTAGTTATTGTTGTTAATCTCTCATTGTGCCTAATAAGATCTGCGGTAGGAACGAATCTTCTATCCGTCACATAACCTTTATTACAGTCTATAGTGTTATAATTGTTCTATTTTATTATTAGTTATTGTTGTTAATCTCTTATTGTGCCTAATAAGATCTACGGTAGAAACGAATCTTCTATCCGTCACATAACTTTTATTACAGTCTATAGTGTTATAATTGTTCTATTTTATTATTAGTTATTGTTGTTAATCTCTTATTGTCCCTAATAAGATCTAATTTAGGAAAGTATCTTCTATCCGTCACATAACTTTTATTACAGTCTATATTGTTATAATTGTTCTCTTTTATTATTAGTTATTGTTGTTAAGCTCTTATTGTGCCTAATAAGATCTACGGTAGGAACGAATCTTCTATCCGTCACATAACTTTTATTACTGTCTATATTGTTATAATTGTTCTCTTTTATTATTAGTTATTGTTGTTAATCTCTTATTGTGCCTAATAAGATCTACGGTAGGAACGAATCTTCTATCCGTCACATAACCTTTATTACAGTCTATAGTGTTATAATTGTTCTATTTTATTATTAGTTATTGTTGTTAATCTCTTATTGTGCCTAATAAGATCTACGGTAGGAACGAATCTTCTATCCGTCACATAACCTTTATTACAGTCTATAGTGTTATAATTGTTCTATTTTATTCTTAGTTATTGTTGTTAATCTCTTATTGTGCCTAATAAGATCTACGGTAGGAACGAATCTTCTATCCGTCACATAACCTTTATTACAGTCTATAGTGTTATAATTGTTCTATTTTATTATTAGTTATTGTTGTTAATCTCTTATTGTGCCTAATAAGATCTACGGTAGGAACGAATCTTCTATCCGTCACATAACCTTTATTACAGTCTATAGTGTTATAATTGTTCTATTTTATTATTAGTTATTGTTGTTAATCTCTTATTGTGCCTAATAAGATCTACGGTAGAAACGAATCTTCTATCCGTCACATAACTTTTATTACAGTCTATATTGTTATAATTGTTCTCTTTTATTATTAGTTATTGTTGTTAATCTCTTATTGTGCCTAATAAGATCTACGGTAGGAACGAATCTTCTATCCGTCACATAACTTTTATTACAGTCTATATTGTTATAATTGTTCTCTTTTATTATTAGTTATTGTTGTTAATCTCTTATTGTGCCTAATAAGATCTACGGTAGGAACGAATCTTCTATCCGTCACATAACTTTTATTACAGTCTATATTGTTATAATTGTTCTCTTTTATTATTAGTTATTGTTGTTAATCTCTTATTGTGCCTAATAAGATCTACGGTAGGAAGGAATCTTCTATCCGTCACATAACTTTTATTACAGTCTATATTGTTATAATTGTTCTCTTTTATTATTAGTTATTGTTGTTAATCTCTTATTGTGCCTAATAAGATCTACGGTAGGAACGAATCTTCTATCCGTCACATAACTTTTATTACTGTCTATATTGTTATAATTGCTCTCTTTTATTATTAGTTATTGTTGTTAATCTCTTATTGTGCCTAATAAGATCTACGGTAGAAAGGAAACTTCTATCCGTCACATTACTTTTATTACAGTCCATAGTGTTATAATTGTTCTATTTTATTATTAGTTATTGTTGTTAATCTCTTATTGTGCCTAATAAGATCTACGGTAGGAACGAATCTTCTATCCGTCACATAACTTTCATTACAGTCTATATTGTTATAATTGTTCTATTTTATTATTAGTTATTGTTGTTAATCTCTTATTGTGCCTAATAAGATCTACGGTAGGAACGAATCTTCTATCCGTCACATAACCTTTATTACAGTCTATATTGTTATAATTGTTCTATTTTTTTATTAGTTATTGTTGTTAATCTCTTATTGTGCCTAATAAGATCTACGGTAGGAACGAATCTTCTATCCGTCACATAACCTTTATTACAGTCTATATTGTTATAATTGTTCTATTTTATTATTAGTTATTGTTGTTAATCTCTTATTGTGCCTAATAAGATGTACGGTAGGAACGAATCTTCTATCCGTCACATAACCTTTATTACAGTCCATAGTGTTATAATTGTTCTATTTTATTATTAGTTATTGTTGTTAATCTCTTATTGTGCCTAATAAGATCTACGGTAGGAACGAATCTTCTATCCGTCACATAACCTTTATTACAGTCTATATTGTTATAATTGTTCTATTTTATTATTAGTTATTGTTGTTAATCTCTTATTGTGCCTAATAAGATCTACGGTAGAAACGAATCTTCTATCCGTCACATAACTTTTATTACAGTCTATATTGTTATAATTGTTCTCTTTTATTATTAGTTATTGTTGTTAATCTCTTATTGTGCCTAATAAGATCTACGGTAGGAACGAATCTTCTATCCGTCACATAACTTTTATTACAGTCTATATTGTTATAATTGTTCTCTTTTATTATTAGTTATTGTTGTTAATCTCTTATTGTGCCTAATAAGATCTACGGTAGGAACGAATCTTCTATCCGTCACATAACTTTTATTACAGTCTATATTGTTATAATTGTTCTCTTTTATTATTAGTTATTGTTGTTAATCTCTTATTGTGCCTAATAAGATCTACGGTAGGAACGAATCTTCTATCCGTCACATAACTTTTATTACAGTCTATATTGTTATAATTGTTCTCTTTTATTATTAGTTATTGTTGTTAATCTCTTATTGTGCCTAATAAGATCTACGGTAGGAACGAATCTTCTATCCGTCACATAACTTTTATTACTGTCTATATTGTTATAATTGCTCTCTTTTATTATTAGTTATTGTTGTTAATCTCTTATTGTGCCTAATAAGATCTACGGTAGAAAGGAAACTTCTATCCGTCACATTACTTTTATTACAGTCCATAGTGTTATAATTGTTCTATTTTATTATTAGTTATTGTTGTTAATCTCTTATTGTGCCTAATAAGATCCACGGTAGGAACGAATCTTCTATCCGTCACATAACTTTTATTACAGTCTATATTGTTATAATTGTTCTATTTTATTATTAGTTATTGTTCTTAATCTCTTATTGTGCCTAATAAGATCTACGGTAGGAACGAATCTTCTATCCGTCACATAACCTTTATTACAGTCTATATTGTTATAATTGTTCTATTTTTTTATTAGTTATTGTTGTTAATCTCTTATTGTGCCTAATAAGATCTTCGGTAGGAACGAATCTTCTATCCGTCACATAACCTTTATTACAGTCTATATTGTTATAATTGTTCTATTTTATTATTAGTTATTGTTGTTAATCTCTTATTGTGCCTAATAAGATCTGCGTTAGGAACGAATCTTCTATCCGTCACATAACCTTTATAACAGTCTATATTGTTATAATTGTTCTATTTTATTATTAGTTATTGTTGTTAATCTCTCATTGTGCCTAATAAGATCTGCGGTAGGAACGAATCTTCTATCCGTCACATAACCTTTATTACAGTCTATAGTGTTATAATTGTTCTATTTTATTATTAGTTATTGTTGTTAATCTCTTATTGTGCCTAATAAGATCTACGGTAGAAACGAATCTTCTATCCGTCACATAACTTTTATTACAGTCTATAGTGTTATAATTGTTCTATTTTATTATTAGTTATTGTTGTTAATCTCTTATTGTCCCTAATAAGATCTAAGGTAGGAAAGTATCTTCTATCCGTCACATAACTTTTATTACAGTCTATATTGGTATAATTGTTCTCTTTTATTATTAGTTATTGTTGTTAAGCTCTTATTGTGCCTAATAAGATCTACGGTAGGAACGAATCTTCTATCCGTCACATAACTTTTATTACTGTCTATATTGTTATAATTGTTCTCTTTTATTATTAGTTATTGTTGTTAATCTCTTATTGTGCCTAATAAGATCTACGGTAGGAACGAATCTTCTATCCGTCACTTAACATTTATTACAGTCTATATTGTTATAATTGTTCTATTTTATTACTAGTTATTTTTGTTAATCTCTTATTGTGCCTAATAAGTTCTACGGTAGAAACGAATCTTCTATCCGTCACATAACCTTTATTACAGTCTATATTGTTATAATTGTTCTATTTTATTATTAGTTATTGTTGTTAATCTCTTATTGTGCCTAATAAGATCTGCGTTAGGAACGAATCTTCTATCCGTCACATAACCTTTATAACAGTCTATATTGTTATAATTGTTCTATTTTATTATTAGTTATTGTTGTTAATCTCTTATTGTGCCTAATAAGATCTGCGGTAGGAACGAATCTTCTATCCGTCACATAACTTTTATTACAGTCTATAGTGTTATAATTGTTCTATTTTATTATTAGTTATTGTTGTTAATCTCTTATTGTGCCTAATATGATCTACGGTAGGAACGAATCTTCTATCCGTCACATAACCTTTATTACAGTCTATATTGTTATAATTGTTTTATTTTATTATTAGTTATTGTTGTTAATCTCTTATTGTGCCTAATAAGATCTGCGGTAGGAACGAATCTTCTATCCGTCACATAACTTTTATTACAGTCTATATTGTTATAATTGTTCTCTTTTATTATTAGTTATTGTTGTTAAGCTCTTATTGTGCCTAATAAGATCTACGGTAGGAACGAATCTTCTATCCGTCACATAACTTTTATTACAGTCTATATTGTTATAATTGTTCTCTTTTATTATTAGTTATTGTTGTTAATCTCTTATTGTGCCTAATAAGATCTACGGTAGGAACGAATCTTCTATCCGTCACATAACTTTTATTACAGTCTATATTGTTATAATTGTTCTCTTTTATTATTAGTTATTGTTGTTAATCTCTTATTGTGCCTAATAAGATCTACGGTAGGAACGAATCTTCTATCCGTCACATAACTTTTATTACTGTCTATATTGTTATAATTGTTCTCTTTTATTATTAGTTATTGTTGTTAATCTCTTATTGTGCCTAATAAGATGTACGGTAGAAAGGAAACTTCTATCCGTCACATTACTTTTATTACAGTCCATAGTGTTATAATTGTTCTATTTTATTATTAGTTATTGTTGTTAATCTCTTATTGTGCCTAATAAGATCCACGGTAGGAACGAATCTTCTATCCGTCACATAACTTTTATTACAGTCTATATTGTTATAATTGTTCTATTTTATTATTAGTTATTGTTCTTAATCTCTTATTGTGCCTAATAAGATCTACGGTAGGAACGAATCTTCTATCCGTCACATAACCTTTATTACAGTCTATATTGTTATAATTGTTCTATTTTTTTATTAGTTATTGTTGTTAATCTCTTATTGTGCCTAATAAGATCTTCGGTAGGAACGAATCTTCTATCCGTCACATAACCTTTATTACAGTCTATATTGTTATAATTGTTCTCTTTTATTATTAGTTATTGTTGTTAAGCTCTTATTGTGCCTAATAAGATCTACGGTAGGAACGAATCTTCTATCCGTCACATTACTTTTATTATAGTCTATATTGTTATAATTGTTCTATTTTATTATTAGTTATTGTTGTTAATCTCTTATTGTGCCTAATAAGATCTACGGTAGGAACGAATCTTCTATCCGTCACATAACTTTTATTACAGTCTATATTGTTATAATTTTTCTCTTTTATTATTAGTTATTGTTGTTAATCTCTTATTGTGCCTAATAAGATCTACGGTAGGAACGAATCTTCTATCCGTCACATAACCTTTATTACAGTCTATATTGTTATAATTGTTCTATTTTATTATTAGTTATTGTTGTTAATCTCTTATTGTGCCTAATAAGATCTACGGTAGGAACGAATCTTCCATCCGTCACATAACTTTTATTACAGTCTATATTGTTATAATTGTTCTATTTTATTATTAGTTATTGTTGTTAATCTCTTATTGTGCCTAATAAGATCTACGGTAGGAACGAATCTTCTATCCGTCACATAACTTTTATTACAGTCTATATTGTTATAATTTTTCTCTTTTATTATTAGTTATTGTTGTTAATCTCTTATTGTGCCTAATAAGATGTACGGTAGAAAGGAAACTTCTATCCGTCACATTACTTTTATTACAGTCCATAGTGTTATAATTGTTCTATTTTATTATTAGTTATTGTTGTTAATCTCTTATTGTGCCTAATAAGATCCACGGTAGGAACGAATCTTCTATCCGTCACATAACTTTTATTACAGTCTATATTGTTATAATTGTTCTATTTTATTATTAGTTATTGTTCTTAATCTCTTATTGTGCCTAATAAGATCTACGGTAGGAACGAATCTTCTATCCGTCACATAACCTTTATTACAGTCTATATTGTTATAATTGTTCTATTTTTTTATTAGTTATTGTTGTTAATCTCTTATTGTGCCTAATAAGATCTTCGGTAGGAACGAATCTTCTATCCGTCACATAACCTTTATTACAGTCTATATTGTTATAATTGTTCTCGTTTATTATTAGTTATTGTTGTTAAGCTCTTATTGTGCCTAATAAGATCTACGGTAGGAACGAATCTTCTATCCGTCACATTACTTTTATTATAGTCTATATTGTTATAATTGTTCTATTTTATTATTAGTTATTGTTGTTAATCTCTTATTGTGCCTAATAAGATCTACGGTAGGAACGAATCTTCTATCCTTCACATAACTTTTATTACAGTCTATATTGTTATAATTTTTCTCTTTTATTATTAGTTATTGTTGTTAATCTCTTATTGTGCCTAATAAGATCTACGGTAGGAACGAATCTTCTATCCGTCACATAACCTTTATTACAGTCTATATTGTTATAATTGTTCTATTTTATTATTAGTTATTGTTGTTAATCTCTTATTGTGCCTAATAAGATCTACGGTAGGAACGAATCTTCCATCCGTCACATAACTTTTATTACAGTCTATATTGTTATAATTGTTCTATTTTATTATTAGTTATTGTTGTTAATCTCTTATTGTGCCTAATAAGATCTACGGTAGGAACGAATCTTCTATCCGTCACATAACTTTTATTACAGTCTATATTGTTATAATTTTTCTCTTTTATTATTAGTTATTGTTGTTAATCTCTTATTGTGCCTAATAAGATGTACGGTAGAAAGGAAACTTCTATCCGTCACATTACTTTTATTACAGTCCATAGTGTTATAATTGTTCTATTTTATTATTAGTTATTGTTGTTAATCTCTTATTGTGCCTAATAAGATACACGGTAGGAACGAATCTTCTATCCGTCACATAACTTTTATTACAGTCTATATTGTTATAATTGTTCTCTTTTATTATTAGTTATTGTTGTTAATCTCTTATTGTGCCTAATAAGATCTACGGTAGGAACGAATCTTCTATCCGTCACATAACTTTTATTACAGTCTATATTGTTATAATTGTTCTCTTTTATTATTAGTTATTGTTGTTAATCTCTTATTGTGCCTAATAAGATCTACGGTAGGAACGAATCTTCTATCCGTCACATAACTTTTATTACTGTCTATATTGTTATAATTGTTCTCTTTTATTATTAGTTATTGTTGTTAATCTCTTATTGTGCCTAATAAGATGTACGGTAGAAAGGAAACTTCTATCCGTCACATTACTTTTATTACAGTCCATAGTGTTATAATTGTTCTATTTTATTATTAGTTATTGTTGTTAATCTCTTATTGTGCCTAATAAGATCTAAGGTAGGAAAGTATCTTCTATCCGTCACATAACTTTTATTACAGTCTATATTGGTATAATTGTTCTCTTTTATTATTAGTTATTGTTGTTAAGCTCTTATTGTGCCTAATAAGATCTACGGTAGGAACGAATCTTCTATCCGTCACATTACTTTTATTATAGTCTATATTGTTATAATTGTTCTATTTTATTATTAGTTATTGTTGTTAATCTCTTATTGTGCCTAATAAGATCTACGGTAGGAACGAATCTTCTATCCGTCACATAACTTTTATTACAGTCTATATTGTTATAATTTTTCTCTTTTATTATTAGTTATTGTTGTTAATCTCTTATTGTGCCTAATAAGATCTACGGTAGGAACGAATCTTCTATCCGTCACATAACCTTTATTACAGTCTATATTGTTATAATTGTTCTATTTTATTATTAGTTATTGTTGTTAATCTCTTATTGTGCCTAATAAGATCTACGGTAGGAACGAATCTTCCATCCGTCACATAACTTTTATTACAGTCTATATTGTTATAATTGTTCTATTTTATTATTAGTTATTGTTGTTAATCTCTTATTGTGCCTAATAAGATCTACGGTAGGAACGAATCTTCTATCCGTCACATAACTTTTATTACAGTCTATATTGTTATAATTTTTCTCTTTTATTATTAGTTATTGTTGTTAATCTCTTATTGTGCCTAATAAGATGTACGGTAGAAAGGAAACTTCTATCCGTCACATTACTTTTATTACAGTCCATAGTGTTATAATTGTTCTATTTTATTATTAGTTATTGTTGTTAATCTCTTATTGTGCCTAATAAGATCCACGGTAGGAACGAATCTTCTATCCGTCACATAACTTTTATTACAGTCTATATTGTTATAATTGTTCTATTTTATTATTAGTTATTGTTCTTAATCTCTTATTGTGCCTAATAAGATCTACGGTAGGAACGAATCTTCTATCCGTCACATAACCTTTATTACAGTCTATATTGTTATAATTGTTCTATTTTTTTATTAGTTATTGTTGTTAATCTCTTATTGTGCCTAATAAGATCTTCGGTAGGAACGAATCTTCTATCCGTCACATAACCTTTATTACAGTCTATATTGTTATAATTGTTCTCGTTTATTATTAGTTATTGTTGTTAAGCTCTTATTGTGCCTAATAAGATCTACGGTAGGAACGAATCTTCTATCCGTCACATAACTTTTATTATAGTCTATATTGTTATAATTGTTCTATTTTATTATTAGTTATTGTTGTTAATCTCTTATTGTGCCTAATAAGATCTACGGTAGGAACGAATCTTCTATCCTTCACATAACTTTTATTACAGTCTATATTGTTATAATTTTTCTCTTTTATTATTAGTTATTGTTGTTAATCTCTTATTGTGCCTAATAAGATCTACGGTAGGAACGAATCTTCTATCCGTCACATAACCTTTATTACAGTCTATATTGTTATAATTGTTCTATTTTATTATTAGTTATTGTTGTTAATCTCTTATTGTGCCTAATAAGATCTACGGTAGGAACGAATCTTCCATCCGTCACATAACTTTTATTACAGTCTATATTGTTATAATTGTTCTATTTTATTATTAGTTATTGTTGTTAATCTCTTATTGTGCCTAATAAGATCTACGGTAGGAACGAATCTTCTATCCGTCACATAACTTTTATTACAGTCTATATTGTTATAATTTTTCTCTTTTATTATTAGTTATTGTTGTTAATCTCTTATTGTGCCTAATAAGATGTACGGTAGAAAGGAAACTTCTATCCGTCACATTACTTTTATTACAGTCCATAGTGTTATAATTGTTCTATTTTATTATTAGTTATTGTTGTTAATCTCTTATTGTGCCTAATAAGATCCACGGTAGGAACGAATCTTCTATCCGTCACATAACTTTTATTACAGTCTATATTGTTATAATTGTTCTCTTTTATTATTAGTTATTGTTGTTAATCTCTTATTGTGCCTAATAAGATCTACGGTAGGAACGAATCTTCTATCCGTCACATAACTTTTATTACAGTCTATATTGTTATAATTGTTCTCTTTTATTATTAGTTATTGTTGTTAATCTCTTATTGTGCCTAATAAGATCTACGGTAGGAACGAATCTTCTATCCGTCACATAACTTTTATTACTGTCTATATTGTTATAATTGTTCTCTTTTATTATTAGTTATTGTTGTTAATCTCTTATTGTGCCTAATCAGATGTACGGTAGAAAGGAAACTTCTATCCGTCACATTACTTTTATTACAGTCCATAGTGTTATAATTGTTCTATTTTATTATTAGTTATTGTTGTTAATCTCTTATTGTGCCTAATAAGATCTAAGGTAGGAAAGTATCTTCTATCCGTCACATAACTTTTATTACAGTCTATATTGGTATAATTGTTCTCTTTTATTATTAGTTATTGTTGTTAAGCTCTTATTGTGCCTAATAAGATCTACGGTAGGAACGAATCTTCTATCCGTCACATTACTTTTATTATAGTCTATATTGTTATAATTGTTCTATTTTATTATTAGTTATTGTTGTTAATCTCTTATTGTGCCTAATAAGATCTACGGTAGGAACGAATCTTCTATCCGTCACATAACTTTTATTACAGTCTATATTGTTATAATTTTTCTCTTTTATTATTAGTTATTGTTGTTAATCTCTTATTCTGCCTAATAAGATCTACGGTAGGAACGAATCTTCTATCCGTCACATAACCTTTATTACAGTCTATATTGTTATAATTGTTCTATTTTATTATTAGTTATTGTTGTTAATCTCTTATTGTGCCTAATAAGATCTACGGTAGGAACGAATCTTCCATCCGTCACATAACTTTTATTACAGTCTATATTGTTATAATTGTTCTATTTTATTATTAGTTATTGTTGTTAATCTCTTATTGTGCCTAATAAGATCTACGGTAGGAACGAATCTTCTATCCGTCACATAACTTTTATTACAGTCTATATTGTTATAATTTTTCTCTTTTATTATTAGTTATTGTTGTTAATCTCTTATTGTGCCTAATAAGATGTACGGTAGAAAGGAAACTTCTATCCGTCACATTACTTTTATTACAGTCCATAGTGTTATAATTGTTCTATTTTATTATTAGTTATTGTTGTTAATCTCTTATTGTGCCTAATAAGATCCACGGTAGGAACGAATCTTCTATCCGTCACATAACTTTTATTACAGTCTATATTGTTATAATTGTTCTATTTTATTATTAGTTATTGTTCTTAATCTCTTATTGTGCCTAATAAGATCTACGGTAGGAACGAATCTTCTATCCGTCACATAACCTTTATTACAGTCTATATTGTTATAATTGTTCTATTTTTTTATTAGTTATTGTTGTTAATCTCTTATTGTGCCTAATAAGATCTTCGGTAGGAACGAATCTTCTATCCGTCACATAACCTTTATTACAGTCTATATTGTTATAATTGTTCTCGTTTATTATTAGTTATTGTTGTTAAGCTCTTATTGTGCCTAATAAGATCTACGGTAGGAACGAATCTTCTATCCGTCACATTACTTTTATTATAGTCTATATTGTTATAATTGTTCTATTTTATTATTAGTTATTGTTGTTAATCTCTTATTGTGCCTAATAAGATCTACGGTAGGAACGAATCTTCTATCCTTCACATAACTTTTATTACAGTCTATATTGTTATAATTTTTCTCTTTTATTATTAGCTATTGTTGTTAATCTCTTATTGTGCCTAATAAGATCTACGGTAGGAACGAATCTTCTATCCGTCACATAACCTTTATTACAGTCTATATTGTTATAATTGTTCTATTTTATTATTAGTTATTGTTGTTAATCTCTTATTGTGCCTAATAAGATCTACGGTAGGAACGAATCTTCCATCCGTCACATAACTTTTATTACAGTCTATATTGTTATAATTGTTCTATTTTATTATTAGTTATTGTTGTTAATCTCTTATTGTGCCTAATAAGATCTACGGTAGGAACGAATCTTCTATCCGTCACATAACTTTTATTACAGTCTATATTGTTATAATTTTTCTCTTTTATTATTAGTTATTGTTGTTAATCTCTTATTGTGCCTAATAAGATGTACGGTAGAAAGGAAACTTCTATCCGTCACATTACTTTTATTACAGTCCATAGTGTTATAATTGTTCTATTTTATTATTAGTTATTGTTGTTAATCTCTTATTGTGCCTAATAAGATCCACGGTAGGAACGAATCTTCTATCCGTCACATAACTTTTATTACAGTCTATATTGTTATAATTGTTCTATTTTATTATTAGTTATTGTTCTTAATCTCTTATTGTGCCTAATAAGATCTACGGTAGGAACGAATCTTCTATCCGTCACATAACCTTTATTACAGTCTATATTGTTATAATTGTTCTATTTTTTTATTAGTTATTGTTGTTAATGTCTTATTGTGCCTAATAAGATCTTCGGTAGGAACGAATCTTCTATCCGTCACATAACCTTTATTACAGTCTATATTGTTATAATTGTTCTCTTTTATTATTAGTTATTGTTGTTAAGCTCTTATTGTGCCTAATAAGATCTACGGTAGGAACGAATCTTCTATCCGTCACATTACTTTTATTATAGTCTATATTGTTATAATTGTTCTATTTTATTATTAGTTATTGTTGTTAATCTCTTATTGTGCCTAATAAGATCTACGGTAGGAACGAATCTTCTATCCGTCACATAACTTTTATTACAGTCTATATTGTTATAATTTTTCTCTTTTATTATTAGTTATTGTTGTTAATCTCTTATTGTGCCTAATAAGATCTACGGTAGGAACGAATCTTCTATCCGTCACATAACCTTTATTACAGTCTATATTGTTATAATTGTTCTATTTTATTATTAGTTATTGTTGTTAATCTCTTATTGTGCCTAATAAGATCTACGGTAGGAACGAATCTTCCATCCGTCACATAACTTTTATTACAGTCTATATTGTTATAATTGTTCTATTTTATTATTAGTTATTGTTGTTAATCTCTTATTGTGCCTAATAAGATCCACGGTAGGAACGAATCTTCTATCCGTCACATAACTTTTATTACAGTCTATATTGTTATAATTGTTCTATTTTATTATTAGTTATTGTTCTTAATCTCTTATTGTGCCTAATAAGATCTACGGTAGGAACGAATCTTCTATCCGTCACATAACCTTTATTACAGTCTATATTGTTATAATTGTTCTATTTTTTTATTAGTTATTGTTGTTAATCTCTTATTGTGCCTAATAAGATCTTCGGTAGGAACGAATCTTCTATCCGTCACATAACCTTTATTACAGTCTATATTGTTATAATTGTTCTCTTTTATTATTAGTTATTGTTGTTAAGCTCTTATTGTGCCTAATAAGATCTACGGTAGGAACGAATCTTCTATCCGTCACATTACTTTTATTATAGTCTATATTGTTATAATTGTTCTATTTTATTATTAGTTATTGTTGTTAATCTCTTATTGTGCCTAATAAGATCTACGGTAGGAACGAATCTTCTATCCGTCACATAACTTTTATTACAGTCTATATTGTTATAATTTTTCTCTTTTATTATTAGTTATTGTTGTTAATCTCTTATTGTGCCTAATAAGATCTACGGTAGGAACGAATCTTCTATCCGTCACATAACCTTTATTACAGTCTATATTGTTATAATTGTTCTATTTTATTATTAGTTATTGTTGTTAATCTCTTATTGTGCCTAATAAGATCTACGGTAGGAACGAATCTTCCATCCGTCACATAACTTTTATTACAGTCTATATTGTTATAATTGTTCTATTTTATTATTAGTTATTGTTGTTAATCTCTTATTGTGCCTAATAAGATCTACGGTAGGAACGAATCTTCTATCCGTCACATAACTTTTATTACAGTCTATATTGTTATAATTTTTCTCTTTTATTATTAGTTATTGTTGTTAATCTCTTATTGTGCCTAATAAGATCTACGGTAGGAACGAATCTTCCATCCGTCACATAACTTTTATTACAGTCTATATTGTTATAATTGTTCTATTTTATTATTAGTTATTGTTGTTAATCTCTTATTGTGCCTAATAAGATCCACGGTAGGAACGAATCTTCTATCCGTCACATAACTTTTATTACAGTCTATATTGTTATAATTGTTCTATTTTATTATTAGTTATTGTTCTTAATCTCTTATTGTGCCTAATAAGATCTACGGTAGGAACGAATCTTCTATCCGTCACATAACCTTTATTACAGTCTATATTGTTATAATTGTTCTATTTTTTTATTAGTTATTGTTGTTAATCTCTTATTGTGCCTAATAAGATCTTCGGTAGGAACGAATCTTCTATCCGTCACATAACCTTTATTACAGTCTATATTGTTATAATTGTTCTCTTTTATTATTAGTTATTGTTGTTAAGCTCTTATTGTGCCTAATAAGATCTACGGTAGGAACGAATCTTCTATCCGTCACATTACTTTTATTATAGTCTATATTGTTATAATTGTTCTATTTTATTATTAGTTATTGTTGTTAATCTCTTATTGTGCCTAATAAGATCTACGGTAGGAACGAATCTTCTATCCGTCACATAACTTTTATTACAGTCTATATTGTTATAATTTTTCTCTTTTATTATTAGTTATTGTTGTTAATCTCTTATTGTGCCTAATAAGATCTACGGTAGGAACGAATCTTCTATCCGTCACATAACCTTTATTACAGTCTATATTGTTATAATTGTTCTATTTTATTATTAGTTATTGTTGTTAATCTCTTATTGTGCCTAATAAGATCTACGGTAGGAACGAATCTTCCATCCGTCACATAACTTTTATTACAGTCTATATTGTTATAATTGTTCTATTTTATTATTAGTTATTGTTGTTAATCTCTTATTGTGCCTAATAAGATCTACGGTAGGAACCAATCTTCTATCCGTCACATAACTTTTATTACAGTCTATATTGTTATAATTTTTCTCTTTTATTATTAGTTATTGTTGTTAATCTCTTATTGTGCCTAATAAGATCTACGGTAGGAACGAATCTTCTATCCGTCACATAACTTTTATTACTGTCTATATTGTTATAATTGTTCTCTTTTATTATTAGTTATTGTTGTTAATCTCTTATTGTGCCTAATAAGATGTACGGTAGAAAGGAAACTTCTATCCGTCACATTACTTTTATTACAGTCCATAGTGTTATAATTGTTCTATTTTATTATTAGTTATTGTTGTTAATCTCTTATTGTGCCTAATAAGATCTAAGGTAGGAAAGTATCTTCTATCCGTCACATAACTTTTATTACAGTCTATATTGGTATAATTGTTCTCTTTTATTATTAGTTATTGTTGTTAAGCTCTTATTGTGCCTAATAAGATCTACGGTAGGAACGAATCTTCTATCCGTCACATTACTTTTATTATAGTCTATATTGTTATAATTGTTCTATTTTATTATTAGTTATTGTTGTTAATCTCTTATTGTGCCTAATAAGATCTACGGTAGGAACGAATCTTCTATCCGTCACATAACTTTTATTACAGTCTATATTGTTATAATTTTTCTCTTTTATTATTAGTTATTGTTGTTAATCTCTTATTGTGCCTAATAAGATCTACGGTAGGAACGAATCTTCTATCCGTCACATAACCTTTATTACAGTCTATATTGTTATAATTGTTCTATTTTATTATTAGTTATTGTTGTTAATCTCTTATTGTGCCTAATAAGATCTACGGTAGGAACGAATCTTCCATCCGTCACATAACTTTTATTACAGTCTATATTGTTATAATTGTTCTATTTTATTATTAGTTATTGTTGTTAATCTCTTATTGTGCCTAATAAGATCTACGGTAGGAACGAATCTTCTATCCGTCACATAACTTTTATTACAGTCTATATTGTTATAATTTTTCTCTTTTATTATTAGTTATTGTTGTTAATCTCTTATTGTGCCTAATAAGATGTACGGTAGAAAGGAAACTTCTATCCGTCACATTACTTTTATTACAGTCCATAGTGTTATAATTGTTCTATTTTATTATTAGTTATTGTTGTTAATCTCTTATTGTGCCTAATAAGATCCACGGGAGGAACGAATCTTCTATCCGTCACATAACTTTTATTACAGTCTATATTGTTATAATTGTTCTATTTTATTATTAGTTATTGTTCTTAATCTCTTATTGTGCCTAATAAGATCTACGGTAGGAACGAATCTTCTATCCGTCACATAACCTTTATTACAGTCTATATTGTTATAATTGTTCTATTTTTTTATTAGTTATTGTTGTTAATCTCTTATTGTGCCTAATAAGATCTTCGGTAGGAACGAATCTTCTATCCGTCACATAACCTTTATTACAGTCTATATTGTTATAATTGTTCTCGTTTATTATTAGTTATTGTTGTTAAGCTCTTATTGTGCCTAATAAGATCTACGGTAGGAACGAATCTTCTATCCGTCACATTACTTTTATTATAGTCTATATTGTTATAATTGTTCTATTTTATTATTAGTTATTGTTGTTAATCTCTTATTGTGCCTAATAAGATCTACGGTAGGAACGAATCTTCTATCCTTCACATAACTTTTATTACAGTCTATATTGTTATAATTTTTCTCTTTTATTATTAGCTATTGTTGTTAATCTCTTATTGTGCCTAATAAGATCTACGGTAGGAACGAATCTTCTATCCGTCACATAACCTTTATTACAGTCTATATTGTTATAATTGTTCTATTTTATTATTAGTTATTGTTGTTAATCTCTTATTGTGCCTAATAAGATCTACGGTAGGAACGAATCTTCCATCCGTCACATAACTTTTATTACAGTCTATATTGTTATAATTGTTCTATTTTATTATTAGTTATTGTTGTTAATCTCTTATTGTGCCTAATAAGATCTACGGTAGGAACGAATCTTCTATCCGTCACATAACTTTTATTACAGTCTATATTGTTATAATTTTTCTCTTTTATTATTAGTTATTGTTGTTAATCTCTTATTGTGCCTAATAAGATGTACGGTAGAAAGGAAACTTCTATCCGTCACATTACTTTTATTACAGTCCATAGTGTTATAATTGTTCTATTTTATTATTAGTTATTGTTGTTAATCTCTTATTGTGCCTAATAAGATCCACGGTAGGAACGAATCTTCTATCCGTCACATAACTTTTATTACAGTCTATATTGTTATAATTGTTCTATTTTATTATTAGTTATTGTTCTTAATCTCTTATTGTGCCTAATAAGATCTACGGTAGGAACGAATCTTCTATCCGTCACATAACCTTTATTACAGTCTATATTGTTATAATTGTTCTATTTTTTTATTAGTTATTGTTGTTAATGTCTTATTGTGCCTAATAAGATCTTCGGTAGGAACGAATCTTCTATCCGTCACATAACCTTTATTACAGTCTATATTGTTATAATTGTTCTCTTTTATTATTAGTTATTGTTGTTAAGCTCTTATTGTGCCTAATAAGATCTACGGTAGGAACGAATCTTCTATCCGTCACATTACTTTTATTATAGTCTATATTGTTATAATTGTTCTATTTTATTATTAGTTATTGTTGTTAATCTCTTATTGTGCCTAATAAGATCTACGGTAGGAACGAATCTTCTATCCGTCACATAACTTTTATTACAGTCTATATTGTTATAATTTTTCTCTTTTATTATTAGTTATTGTTGTTAATCTCTTATTGTGCCTAATAAGATCTACGGTAGGAACGAATCTTCTATCCGTCACATAACCTTTATTACAGTCTATATTGTTATAATTGTTCTATTTTATTATTAGTTATTGTTGTTAATCTCTTATTGTGCCTAATAAGATCTACGGTAGGAACGAATCTTCCATCCGTCACATAACTTTTATTACAGTCTATATTGTTATAATTGTTCTATTTTATTATTAGTTATTGTTGTTAATCTCTTATTGTGCCTAATAAGATCCACGGTAGGAACGAATCTTCTATCCGTCACATAACTTTTATTACAGTCTATATTGTTATAATTGTTCTATTTTATTATTAGTTATTGTTCTTAATCTCTTATTGTGCCTAATAAGATCTACGGTAGGAACGAATCTTCTATCCGTCACATAACCTTTATTACAGTCTATATTGTTATAATTGTTCTATTTTTTTATTAGTTATTGTTGTTAATCTCTTATTGTGCCTAATAAGATCTTCGGTAGGAACGAATCTTCTATCCGTCACATAACCTTTATTACAGTCTATATTGTTATAATTGTTCTCTTTTATTATTAGTTATTGTTGTTAAGCTTTTATTGTGCCTAATAAGATCTACGGTAGGAACGAATCTTCTATCCGTCACATAACCTTTATTACAGTCTATATTGTTATAATTGTTCTATTTTTTTATTAGTTATTGTTGTTAATGTCTTATTGTGCCTAATAAGATCTTCGGTAGGAACGAATCTTCTATCCGTCACATAACCTTTATTACAGTCTATATTGTTATAATTGTTCTCTTTTATTATTAGTTATTGTTGTTAAGCTCTTATTGTGCCTAATAAGATCTACGGTAGGAACGAATCTTCTATCCGTCACATTACTTTTATTATAGTCTATATTGTTGTAATTGTTCTATTTTATTATTAGTTATTGTTGTTAATCTCTTATTGTGCCTAATAAGATCTACGGTAGGAACGAATCTTCTATCCGTCACATAACTTTTATTACAGTCTATATTGTTATAATTTTTCTCTTTTATTATTAGTTATTGTTGTTAATCTCTTATTGTGCCTAATAAGATCTACGGTAGGAACGAATCTTCTATCCGTCACATAACCTTTATTACAGTCTATATTGTTATAATTGTTCTATTTTATTATTAGTTATTGTTGTTAATCTCTTATTGTGCCTAATAAGATCTACGGTAGGAACGAATCTTCCATCCGTCACATAACTTTTATTACAGTCTATATTGTTATAATTGTTCTATTTTATTATTAGTTATTGTTGTTAATCTCTTATTGTGCCTAATAAGATCCACGGTAGGAACGAATCTTCTATCCGTCACATAACTTTTATTACAGTCTATATTGTTATAATTGTTCTATTTTATTATTAGTTATTGTTCTTAATCTCTTATTGTGCCTAATAAGATCTACGGTAGGAACGAATCTTCTATCCGTCACATAACCTTTATTACAGTCTATATTGTTATAATTGTTCTATTTTTTTATTAGTTATTGTTGTTAATCTCTTATTGTGCCTAATAAGATCTTCGGTAGGAACGAATCTTCTATCCGTCATATAACCTTTATTACAGTCTATATTGTTATAATTGTTCTCTTTTATTATTAGTTATTGTTGTTAAGCTCTTATTGTGCCTAATAAGATCTACGGTAGGAACGAATCTTCTATCCGTCACATTACTTTTATTATAGTCTATATTGTTATAATTGTTCTATTTTATTATTAGTTATTATTGTTAATCTCTTATTGTGCCTAATAAGATCTACGGTAGGAACGAATCTTCTATCCGTCACATAACTTTTATTACAGTCTATATTGTTATAATTTTTCTCTTTTATTATTAGTTATTGTTGTTAATCTCTTATTGTGCCTAATAAGATCTACGGTAGGAACGAATCTTCTATCCGTCACATAACCTTTATTACAGTCTATATTGTTATAATTGTTCTATTTTATTATTAGTTATTGTTGTTAATCTCTTATTGTGCCTAATAAGATCTACGGTAGGAACGAATCTTCCATCCGTCACATAACTTTTATTACAGTCTATATTGTTATAATTGTTCTATTTTATTATTAGTTATTGTTGTTAATCTCTTATTGTGCCTAATAAGATCTACGGTAGGAACGAATCTTCTATCCGTCACATAACTTTTATTACAGTCTATATTGTTATAATTTTTCTCTTTTATTATTAGTTATTGTTGTTAATCTCTTATTGTGCCTAATAAGATCTACGGTAGGAACGAATCTTCCATCCGTCACATAACTTTTATTACAGTCTATATTGTTATAATTGTTCTATTTTATTATTAGTTATTGTTGTTAATCTCTTATTGTGCCTAATAAGATCCACGGTAGGAACGAATCTTCTATCCGTCACATAACTTTTATTACAGTCTATATTGTTATAATTGTTCTATTTTATTATTAGTTATTGTTCTTAATCTCTTATTGTGCCTAATAAGATCTACGGTAGGAACGAATCTTCTATCCGTCACATAACCTTTATTACAGTCTATATTGTTATAATTGTTCTATTTTTTTATTAGTTATTGTTGTTAATCTCTTATTGTGCCTAATAAGATCTTCGGTAGGAACGAATCTTCTATCCGTCACATAACCTTTATTACAGTCTATATTGTTATAATTGTTCTCTTTTATTATTAGTTATTGTTGTTAAGCTCTTATTGTGCCTAATAAGATCTACGGTAGGAACGAATCTTCTATCCGTCACATTACTTTTATTATAGTCTATATTGTTATAATTGTTCTATTTTATTATTAGTTATTGTTGTTAATCTCTTATTGTGCCTAATAAGATCTACGGTAGGAACGAATCTTCTATCCGTCACATAACTTTTATTACAGTCTATATTGTTATAATTTTTCTCTTTTATTATTAGTTATTGTTGTTAATCTCTTATTGTGCCTAATAAGATCTACGGTAGGAACGAATCTTCTATCCGTCACATAACCTTTATTACAGTCTATATTGTTATAATTGTTCTATTTTATTATTAGTTATTGTTGTTAATCTCTTATTGTGCCTAATAAGATCTACGGTAGGAACGAATCTTCCATCCGTCACATAACTTTTATTACAGTCTATATTGTTATAATTGTTCTATTTTATTATTAGTTATTGTTGTTAATCTCTTATTGTGCCTAATAAGATCTACGGTAGGAACCAATCTTCTATCCGTCACATAACTTTTATTACAGTCTATATTGTTATAATTTTTCTCTTTTATTATTAGTTATTGTTGTTAATCTCTTATTGTGCCTAATAAGATGTACGGTAGAAAGGAAACTTCTATCCGTCACATTACTTTTATTACAGTCCATAGTGTTATAATTGTTCTATTTTATTATTAGTTATTGTTGTTAACCTCTTATTGTGCCTAATAAGATCCACGGTAGGAACGAATCTTCTATCCGTCACATAACTTTTATTACAGTCTATATTGTTATAATTGTTCTATTTTATTATTAGTTATTGTTCTTAATCTCTTATTGTGCCTAATAAGATCTACGGTAGGAACGAATCTTCTATCCGTCACATAACCTGTATTACAGTCTATATTGTTATAATTGTTCTATTTTTTTATTAGTTATTGTTGTTAATCTCTTATTGTGCCTAATAAGATCTTCGGTAGGAACGAATCTTCTATCCGTCACATAACCTTTATTACAGTCTATATTGTTATAATTGTTCTCTTTTATTATTAGTTATTGTTGTTAAGCTCTTATTGTGCCTAATAAGATCTACGGTAGGAACGAATCTTCTATCCGTCACATTACTTTTATTATAGTCTATATTGTTATAATTGTTCTATTTTATTATTAGTTATTGTTGTTAATCTCTTATTGTGCCTAATAAGATCTACGGTAGGAACGAATCTTCTATCCGTCACATAACTTTTATTACAGTCTATATTGTTATAATTTTTCTCTTTTATTATTAGTTATTGTTGTTAATCTCTTATTGTGCCTAATAAGATCTACGGTAGGAACGAATCTTCTATCCGTCACATAACCTTTATTACAGTCTATATTGTTATAATTGTTCTATTTTATTATTAGTTATTGTTGTTAATCTCTTATTGTGCCTAATAAGATCTACGGTAGGAACGAATCTTCCATCCGTCACATAACTTTTATTACAGTCTATATTGTTATAATTGTTCTATTTTATTATTAGTTATTGTTGTTAATCTCTTATTGTGCCTAATAAGATCTACGGTAGGAACCAATCTTCTATCCGTCACATAACTTTTATTACAGTCTATATTGTTATAATTTTTCTCTTTTATTATTAGTTATTGTTGTTAATCTCTTATTGTGCCTAATAAGATGTACGGTAGAAAGGAAACTTCTATCCGTCACATTACTTTTATTACAGTCCATAGTGTTATAATTGTTCTATTTTATTATTAGTTATTGTTGTTAATCTCTTATTGTGCCTAATAAGATCCACGGTAGGAACGAATCTTCTATCCGTCACATAACTTTTATTACAGTCTATATTGTTATAATTGTTCTATTTTATTATTAGTTATTGTTCTTAATCTCTTATTGTGCCTAATAAGATCTACGGTAGGAACGAATCTTCTATCCGTCACATAACCTGTATTACAGTCTATATTGTTATAATTGTTCTATTTTTTTATTAGTTATTGTTGTTAATCTCTTATTGTGCCTAATAAGATCTTCGGTAGGAACGAATCTTCTATCCGTCACATAACCTTTATTACAGTCTATATTGTTATAATTGTTCTCTTTTATTATTAGTTATTGTTGTTAAGCTCTTATTGTGCCTAATAAGATCTACGGTAGGAACGAATCTTCTATCCGTCACATTACTTTTATTATAGTCTATATTGTTATAATTGTTCTATTTTATTATTAGTTATTGTTGTTAATCTCTTATTGTGCCTAATAAGATCTACGGTAGGAACGAATCTTCTATCCGTCACATAACTTTTATTACAGTCTATATTGTTATAATTTTTCTCTTTTATTATTAGTTATTGTTGTTAATCTCTTATTGTGCCTAATAAGATCTACGGTAGGAACGAATCTTCTATCCGTCACATAACCTTTATTACAGTCTATATTGTTATAATTGTTCTATTTTATTATTAGTTATTGTTGTTAATCTCTTATTGTGCCTAATAAGATCTACGGTAGGAACGAATCTTCCATCCGTCACATAACTTTTATTACAGTCTATATTGTTATAATTGTTCTATTTTATTATTAGTTATTGTTGTTAATCTCTTATTGTGCCTAATAAGATCTACGGTAGGAACGAATCTTCTATCCGTCACATAACTTTTATTACTGTCTTAATTGTTATAATTGTTCTCTTTTATTATTAGTTATTGTTGTTAATCTCTTATTGTGCCTAATAACTCTGTCTCAAAACACTTCTGTCAAAGAATCTCTCCAATGCCTGGAAAATCTTTCGTATTTACATTTGTTTACCAATGTTTTAATGGTTGTTGCGTGTTAAAACCTGTGTGAAAGTTTTGTTTGACTGGTTGATTTTGTTTAGCAGCATACCAACATGTCAATGGGTTGTTTAATGCCGAAACCTAAATAATTGCATGCAATCTTATGCTTTCAACTACAGATAATTTGTGCATAATTTTTATGTGTTCATGGTAAAGGCATGTTTTATTAGATATATACTTTTTAGGTCATAAAAGGTTTTGTTGTTAAATTTATTATAAAGATGTATTTTTTATATTTTTGAGTATTACATTGCTTGTCATTTTGCTACAAAAATGTATCGTTGATCATTTTATTACAAAAAAACAACAAAAAAAACAACTTACCGTTGATCTTTCTTTGAGGGTTATGTACTTTCGACTCTGATAAGTTTTACTACCCCGAGTCAGGGTGGACATGGGAACACGAGCAGGTAAGAGATGGTTCAATAGTACTCAAAACTTCAATCTCCCGGACTGAGGCGTTGCTGCCGGATGTACTTTATCGTCATACCCAGGTCGTGTCAATATTTTGGGAAAATGTATTGTTCTTTGTCAACGGGAAACATTGCTGTTTTGCAGGATGACCTTGTTTTATTGCACCTCAGAATCATACAGTATATTTATACAAAATGAAAAAAAAAAGAAATTCATGATTTAATATATTTAAAAAATCCTTTTTTTTCAGATGGATTGGCTACAAATTTCACTTTCAATCTTTGGAACTTTACATTCGATCCTGAACTCTCCGACCGTAACAGTCCGGCCTTCATCAGGAAAACTTTTGATTTCTGTGAGAATGTAAGTCAATCTATAAATTATACTTGTTCGATAAGACGAATCAATGTTTTATTTTAACAAAAGATTATACCGATATCAAAGTAATTTTTTTTATAAAGATATTGCAAATTATTTTAATATATGATGATATTGAAAAGGATATCTCCCATATGAATATATTGATGGTGTTTTTACTGCAGAAATGACTTGGAAATGATTTTATTGTAGGAATGCATTGCAAATGATTTTTACTATAGGAATTCATTGCCAATGATTTTTACTATAGGAATTCATTGACAATGATTTTTACTATATGAATGCATTGAAAATGATTTTTACTATAAGAGTGCATTGGAAATGATTTTTACTATAGGAATGCATTGGAAATGATTTTTACTATATGAAAGCATTGAAAATGATTTTTACTATAGGAATGCATTTGAAATGATTTTTACAATAAGAGTGCATTGGAAATGATTTTTACTATAGGAATGCATTGCAAATGATTTTTACTATAGGAATGCATTGCCAATGATTTTTACTATATGAATGCATTGAAAAAGATTTTTACTATATGAATGCATTGAAAATGATTTTTACTATAGGAATGCATTTGAAATGATTTTTACTATAGGAATGCATTGAAAATGATTTTTACTATAGGAATGCATTGAAAATGATTTTTACTATAAGAATGCATTGGAAATGATTTTTACTATAGGAATGCATTGGAAATGATTTTACTATAGGAATGCATTGAAAATATTTTTTACTATAGGAATGCATTGAAAATGATATTTACTATAGTAATGAATTGGAAATGATTTTTACTATAGGAATGCATTGGAAATGATTTTTACAATAAGAGTGCATTGGAAATGGTTTTTCTATAGGAATGCATTGAAAATGATTTTTACTATAGGAATGCACTGCCAATGATTTTTACTATATGAATGCATTGCCAATAATTTTTACTATAGGAATGCATTGCCAATGATTTTTACTATAGGAATACATTGCCAATTATTTTTACTATATGCATGCATTGAAAATGAATTTTACCATATGAATGCATTGAAAATGATTTTTACTATAAAAATGCACTGCAAATGATTTTTACTATAGGAATGCATTGAAAATGATTTTTACTATAGGAATGCATTGGAAATAATTTTTACTATATGAATGCATTGAAAATGATTTTTACTATATGAATCCATTGAAAATGATATTTAATATAGGAATGCATTGCCAACGATTTTTACTATAAGAATGCATTGGAAATGACTTTTACTGTAGGAATGCATTGACAATAATTTTTACTATAGGAATGCATTGGAAATGTTTTTTACTATAGGAATGCATTGAAATAGTTTTTACTATACGAATGCATTGCAAATGATTTTTACTATAGGAATGCATTGCAAATGATTTGTACTATAGGAATGCATTGAAAATGATTTTTACAATAGGAATGCATAAGAAATGAGTTTTACTATAGGAATGCATTGAAAATGATATTTAATATAGGAATACATTGCCAATGATTTTTACTATAGGAATGCATTGCAAATGATTTTTACTATAGGATTGCATTGCCAATGATTTTTACTATAAGAATGCATTGGAAATGATATTTAATATAGGAATGCAATGTTAAATGATTTTTACTATAGGAATGCATTGGAAATGATTTTTACTATAGGAATACATTTGAAATGATTTTTACTATAGGAATGCATTGCCTATGATTTTTACTATAAGAATGCATTGGAAATTATTCTTCTACAGGAATGCATTGAAAATGATTTTGTAGTATAAGAATGCAATGTAAATTATTTTTACTTTAACGATTCATTACCAATGTTTAAATTATGGCTAAAGATCTATAACAGTAGCCGTAATATATCTAATTTTCATAAAACCTTTTTCAAAAAAATTTGTTATAAATATCACCTGACAATAACTCCCACCGTTCGGTCAATGGATGCTGAAATTTTCCTTTTTGGAAACTTCTAATTTTATAATTCACATTATGTCGCTATATTACAGATGAGAGTCTGTATATTTTGATAGGCTTTCAATTCATTAGAATTATTTTTTATTTTTTCAATTTCAAATCAATTTCAGTCTTTTCTCGACACTGAATCATTCATAAAAACAAAACATGAATTTTTAAAAATCTTTTATTTTTTTTTATTACGATTTGGTATATTTATTTATTTATTTAAGAATATCTTTGTTGTTTTTTGTTTTTTTCTTACAGATGAGGAGTATTATCGATCAGGATATTTTGACTAATCGACTTGTAGGATGTGATATTTCATACTTCGAGTAAGTAGTATATATTGTACATTCATTATAAATTATTTCTTCACTTCTAACTCTTTCAATTACCCATTCAATTAATATCTGTCTATATTTCTGAGATGAGGTATTATGTAGACTATTTACATTATTCGGACTATTGTGCTCATCTTTGTTGCCATATTAATCCGATCCTTCTATATCTGTCTATATTTCTGAGATGAGGTATTATGTAGACTATTTACATTATTCGGACTATTGTCCTCATCTTTGTTGCCATATTTATCCGATCCTTCCATATCTGTCTATATTTCTGAGATGAGGTATTATGTAGAATATTTACATTATTCGGACTATTGTCCTCATCTTTGTTGCCATATTTATCCGATCCTTCCATATCTGTCTATATTTCTGAGATGAGGTATTATGTAGACTATTTACATTATTCGGACTATTGTCCTCATCTTTGTTGCCATATTTATTACAACGTTTCGTCCGTTATACGCTTCGCCCTTCTTCAGGTGGTTGGAATATCGAACAGTGGAGAACTTGGAGAGGGAATTAACAGGAGATAACTGATAACTGACATCCATTCAAAACATGGCACGTGGAACTAGAACAGTCTACCTCAGTGAGCGAAATAAAGGGTTCATTTCTACATTCCAACCACCTGAAGAATGCCGGAGCGTACAACGGCCGAAACGTTGTAATAAATATGGCGACAAAGATGAGGACAATAGTCCTTATAATGTAAATAGTGTAGCCCTTCATTGACTACGGCTTTATTAGGTAACTTTTTTAGTAACTACCCGGCATCCAGTCTTTCACAGATTGGTCAAATCACCCCCACAGTGTGCCTCAATTCTCGGCTTCGTCTGTCTGTAAATAAATAAATAAATATAATAAAAGATAAAAACTGGGAAAGTGCCGATGCACGCTCACATGGGAACGAAAGGTGAATTAACGCCACGCTGAGAAATGGAACCATGAATCCAGTTTTCCAATATATTTGCTTATTTACACAAGGATTCACACTCTGAGTAAAGGGCAGGTAGATGACACTCTTCTCTCTACTTCTGTCTTCTCTCACGACACACTGAAAGAACGGGTTTTTCCTTCGGTCGGCAAGAACTTCGATTCTCTCCTACAACACCATTACTAATCTCCACATCGTCACACGCGACACTGACAATTCTAACAGTGACTCTGCTTAGGTAGGCATACAACCGTAACTTCCGACCTTCTGGCACTTGATCCCGAAAGTTTTCATTTGTTTATTTATTTCCTTTTTTTATTACATCTGGAAAGTGTGTGGTCATAGACTTTACTTTTGGTCATAAAACAATGTACGGTTGTCAGCGAAAGAAACATCTCAGCAACGCGATTTGCAAATTGGTGATGCCAGAATTAAACAAGTGCAAGAATTTAAATATCTAGGACATTTCTTAACAGAGGACGGAAAATGCAACACCAAAATCCGAAGCGAAAGATGCCTTCCAAAAGCTAAGCAAATTATTAAGAAATAGGAAAATTTCATTGGAAACAAACAGAAGAGTACTGAACTGTAACGTACTACGAGCACTCCTATATGGCAGATGAAGAAGATTCTTAGGGCAACAGAAACATGGTTCTACAGAAGGATACTGAGACTACCACAGATTGAAAACATGAGCAACAACGAAGTTTTAGAGAAAATGGAAACAAAAATGACACTTATACTTTAGCATCACAAAAAAATTGAAATTTCTAGGGCACACTATGAGGAAAAGACCTTAGGAAATTTAATACGCACGGGGCAAGATACGCATAGGGCAAGATACACATAGGGCAAGAGGGACAGATTAAAGCAGTGAATAACCTACCTGACAGAGCAAAAATATAGAAAAAAGCTTAACTAAGAAGCAAAAAGACAGGAAGTTGTGGAGAGCCATGTCACATAGAAGATGAAGAATGAACTTGAGTAAATGATTAGCAGAACAGTGATTAGGACATGCGAAAAGTGAATTTTTACTAGGAGTCTACAGGCTTTGGAGAGCTGTGATCGCCCACGGCCTGAAGGGACACGGCACATAGAAGAATAAACGAACGAAGTTGTATAAATGGTTGGCAGAACAGAGATTAGGAGATCGTACAAAACGAGAATTTTTACTGGGGGCTAAAAAGGAGAGTAAGTTATGGAGAGTCATTATCGCCGACGTTTTGAAGGGACACCACACATAGAAGAAGAAGAAGAAGAAGAAGAAGAAGAAGAAGAAGAACAACAACAACAACAACAACAACAACAACAATGACAAGAAAAGAAGAATAACAACAAGAAATAGAAGGACAAGAAGGAAAAGAAAAGAAAAACAAGAAGAAGAAAAAGAAGAAAAAGAAAAAGAGAAAGAAAAGAAGATGAAAAAGAAGATGAATAAGAAGAAAAAAGACGAAGAGGAAAAAGAAGAAAAATAAAGAAGGAAAAGAAAAAAAAGAAAAACAAGAAGAAAGAAGAAAAAGAAGAAGAAGAAAAAGAAGGAAAAGAAAAAAAGAAGCGCGAGCTTGTGTAAATGTTTATTAGCAGAGTAATGATTAAGACATATAACAACTTTACTATAAGAGCTAGAAGATAGGAAGTTGTGGAGAGCCATTACCATCTATTTATTATGTGGTTCTCTAAATTACAGTTGTGTCCTATTGTGTTATACTTGATTGACTATCGTGTGATACATGTTTGATGCTTCAGAATACATTTGACTTGAACATTTTAGCAGAAATAGATGATGGGGTGAAGACTTTCTTAAAAGAAACGCAAAGTTTTCGGTTCTGCGAAATTAAATTTGAGGGGACCCAGATTTTCGAATTGCTCTGATTCAGTTATCAGTAAATCACCTGTTATCATCTTTTTTCCATTTTTTTCAGTTATTTCTTATTAATAAGTCACTGTTCTTTTGATCCGACTTGCCGCCTGTCAAATCACCGATAACATCGGCTCATGTTCGATTCAGTCAGTCAGTTATGTCATGCAGGATACACATCTAGGCGATCATGTATCTTTCGATATATGATTGACGATTAGGTTGCCATTTCCGCAGTAGGTTGCCATTTCTTTCTGCGGTAGGCCAGTTGCCATTCAATCCCGGTCTGTCCTGCTATTTATCCATAGCTGGGGGGAGTAGAGGATTCATACCTTTCCCATGGGTATTAGCATGTAAGTGAATATCAGTCAGTTATATGCCATGCGTGATACGCGCTTAGACGATCATGTATCTTTCAATACATGACTGACGAAGTAGATTATTTTCGCGCAGTAGGCTGCCATTTCTTTCTGCGGTAGACCAGTTGCCATTTAAAACCCGGTCTGTCCTGCTATTTACCCATAGCTGGGGGTGGAGGGAGAAGAAGCGGATTCATGTCTTTCCCAAGGGTATTAACACGTAAGTGAATATCAGTCAGTTATGTGCCATGTGTGATACACGCTTAGGCGATCATGTATCTTTCGATACATGACTGACGAGGTAGATTTTTTCCCGCAGTAGGTTGCCATTTCTTTCTGCGGTAGACCAGTTGCCATCCAAGTCTATAGAACCCGGTCTGTCCTTCTATTTACCCATAGCTGGGAGGACAAGAAGAGGATTTATACCTTCCCCAAGGGTATTAGCACGTAAGTGAATGTAACAGATTCGACTGGAATTCGAACTCGGCTCTCATTGCTCGACCGCCTCTCTCCCATGTTTGATTACCAAAGTTAAACATCTGGGCTCGATGATGTTTAAGTTCATGTTCGATTACCTTGACTTAAGGGTGGGGGGGAACACCTGGTACTGTAAGCAAAATCGCTATAATCAGAAATATGTTCCGGCTTTAAATAAACCTCAAAAAGGGTTGATAAACCGTAAAAACCAAATCAATTTTGATTTGAGAAATTTATCTTATTTTTTTTTCCAGCAAGGACACGTCTTCAATGCGGCTCGTCTTCATCTTCCGTGGCACTGACGACGCTGCAGATTTACCGCAAATGGTGGAAGATACCATCAGACAACGCGCTCCAAAGACTAATACTACAAAAGATGGCAACGCCAGACAAATAGGACAGACCATTATTTGGCTAAACAGTTCGATGGTCAGTCTTCACGCAGCCAATGTCTCAGACTGGACAACACCCATGCCGATCACAACGACAGAGATGACCACACCAGACTGGTCGCTACTCGGAGGTATGTATCCTTAATAGACTATGCCAATTCAATAAGTGCGAGATCTACGGGCAATTTTTGCCCCAGCCTACGGTCTAGGAACGCCCCGCGTAAAAAGTCGGCTTTGTGCCACACCCCGCCTTGTCAGACCAACGCACACAGTATTCACTACTGTATTTACGAGAATGGGGAGCATACCCATTATCGTCCGTAGGTATGATACAACAAATATATGAATGCATTGCCAATGATTTTTACTATAGGAATACATTGGAAATGATTTTTGTCCTTGTCATAACCTAGGGAAGGTTACTGAACAGAATAATCAAACGAAGGTTGGTAATGAACGATGATACTTAGGACAAGAACAACACATATAAGATTCGTCAGCGGCGCGTAGAAAAAGTAGTGAATTACTCGAAATCAAGTGGATTCCACAATTAATCTCCAACAGCAGGATATCTACCAACCGCTCCACGCAGGACAAGGCCGAATTTAATATGGGGTTTCCGAGCCCGTAGGCTCGGCCAAAATTTTGTAGTTGAATTATTTCATCTATATTTTTAACTAAAATTTTGGTTAAAAATACAGATGAAATACTTCAACTTCAAAAACGTTTCCAAAATAATTCTGTCCTTAAATTCACATATAAACTCAATACTAATAATAAAATCCCCTTCCTTGACATATTGATAAACACAAATAATAACAATTTTACTATTTCGCCATACAAAAAACCTACAAGCATAAATTCACGTACACTTAACTACAAGAGCGAATGCCCATATTACTACAAAATAGCAATTATAAAGAATCTAATACATCGTGCAGAAACTAATTCCTCCACAAAACAGATTTTTTACAGTGAACTAAAGAATATAAAACAGACACTTATTAATAATAGCTTTCCAAACTATATAGTTGATGAACAAATAAGATGCTTTCTTAGAAATCTCAATACGAAGAAAATTGTACATAATACTGCTTCTACTGATCTCAAACATATTAATCTCCTATGTCGTAATCAAATGCATACTAATTATAAACAAGATGAAAATATACTAAAAAAATTAGTAAATTCTAATATATCAACTACAGATCCTAGCAAAAAAATTAAATTAATCATATACTACACTAAATCTAGTATATCCAACTTAATTCTTCGCAATGATTCTTCTCCCCCGGTTAGCGATTTGCAAAAAACCAACATAGTTTATAAATTCAAGTGCCCTTTGGGAGAGTGTATCCCCAACGAATTAAATAATATTTATGTTGGTCAAACAAGAAACTCGCTTTCACGACGCTTGACACTACATTTGAATGAAAACTCTAACATTTTTAGGCATTTAAAACAACATGCCTGCCCGCATATACAATTTGGTAAAATACTTGTCGAAAACACAATTATACTTCGACATGAAAACAATAGACAAAAACTAAAAATCCTTGAAGCATTATACATCAAACAGTTGAAACCCAACCTAAACAAAATCAATTATGGCATCTCTACAAATATTCTTAAATGTCTATAATTGCTAACAGAAGCCATTGGTTTATACCAACGGCATACCATACTTTATACTTCTCAATTCACTCTCGTGTGGTCATGTGTGACGTCATGAGTTGCGGTGCGATTTTCACTTCTAGCGTCTTATATGCACGTGTTTATCGTTGCTTAGAAATCTTCTATGTAAACATTGACAGACTATCATCACTGTCTTGTCCGTATATTGTTTAATATGTTGTAATTGACATCTTTGATAATGGCTTATGTAAGCTGAAAGCTTAGATTGTATATGGATCAATATTGTCAATTTCTTTCTTCGTTCAACGATAATGTTATTAAACTTAACAGATGTTACGAAAAACTTTTGCATAAAATAAATAGACAACACTTGTCTATAATATTTAATGAAATGTGTATCAATGAAAAGATGCTGCCTAAATACACACAATATATATATATATATATATATATATATATATATATATATATATATATATATATATATATATATATATAAAGGCTTAAACTCTAGTATTCTATGGTCATGATTTATTCCATTCTACGAGAAGAGTTTCTGGATAACCTAAAGTCTATTCCTTCAGGGGTGTGCTTTATTATGTCTGTAGGGTGGTTATATATATATATATATATATATATATATATATATGTGTGTGTAAATCCAAAGAGGATGAAATCCTGAGAGCTCAATGTGAGGACAGAGCTAATATGTAATGAAAAACAAACCACTTTAAGGTACCATTACGATAATTTATTATTGAATTGAATTCGTTGTTGGAAGTTTTACCTGATGATCCTGAATCCTTCAAAAAGGATTTAGGTGAAATAAATTATCGTAATGGTACCTTAAAGTGGTTTGTTTTTCATTACATATATATATATATATATATATATATATATATATATATATATATATATATATATATAACCACCCTACATATATATATAACCACCCTATATATATATATATATATATATATATATATATATATATATATATAAAATAAAGAATATGTAAAGAACTTAAAGAGAGTGGCTCACAAAACTAAACTAGAATTTAAACCTCAAATTAAACAACATACGAAGAACAATTCCAGGAAAAGAAAATCATTTGGTTTAAACCTCCGCCTTTTTAACTTAGAGGTAAATAGGGAAGTTATTCATCACAAAATAAACACCTCCCCCCAAAAATTCAGAATTACATAAGATTAACAAAAACATATTTAATTTAAGCTACAGCTAGCACTAGTAACCTAGAAAGAATAATAGACAAACCGCCAGAAATATCAAAACTAACGTGCAGCAAAATATAGTTAACACTAGTATTTTATGCAACTGTAGAAATAAGAATAGACGTCCATTAGATGGAGCTTGTAAAACCGAAGCTATAACCAATAAAGTAGAAGTAATAGATACCAATGTCCAGAATAAATCGTACATAGGATGTACTGAAGGTTCTTTCAAATCAAGGTGGTAGAATCACAGGTCATCATTCAAGCTAGTAGGTCATAGGAACTCTACCAAACTTGCTAATCATGTGTGGAATTTAAAAGAAAAAGATATTAAGTTGGTGCAAAAATAATGACGTAATAATGTCGTTTTCTGATGTATTTTTTAACGTCAAAAAACGACATTATTGCGTCATTATTTTTGCACCAACCTAATAGTAGGGACCCGATTTTAAGATGAAAACGTTTAAAAAAAAGGCGAAGCTTTACAAAAACCGCAATAAAATTTTCAACCTCTGCCAAAAAGAAAAAATTAGCAACAATGATTTTTCCGGTTCCAAAAAACCTTTTGAACAAGAGAACCGAAATCATGAGCCATTGCATTCATTCAAGAAAATTCCTCTTAAGCTTATATGAGACTGGGTAAAAAAGTATGTACAATTTAATTACCCCCCCCCACCGATACATTTATAATACCCTTGCTTTTCTCTTTCCCCCACTTCTTTTCTTTCCTTCTTCACATGTCCTCCTCCCTTTCTATCATACCCAACGCCGTGCGTTTGTTATTTATTTTTAAAAATAATATAGTATTCATTGTTTTCTTTTTTTTTTAGTAAAGCGTTGGGAGGTCAATTGATAAAAATCGCCTAACAATACTGTAAGGTTGAAACCAAGGTAGCAAAATCAAATTATCTCCTAATTTTTAAAGTATATATATATATATATATATATATATATATATCTTTTTGCTTTTCAGATGGATTGGTTACAAATTTCACTTTCAATCTTTGGAACTTTACATTCGATCCGAAACTCTTCGACCGAAACAGTCCAGTCTTCATCAGGAAAGCTCTTGATTTCTGTGATAACGTAAGTAGATATAAGTGTTGTAAAAACGTTCCTTGGGATATAAATATAATGTATTTTTAATCAGACTTCCTTCACTCATTTTCAAGGTCACAATTTGTGTATCAGCCCTGACATGCATTTCATGAAGTTTATCAATTAATGACGTCAAAAATGTCAACCTGATTTTTATTAATTATTTTTTGTAATTACTTATTAATTATCATTCTGTGAAAATGTGAAATGTGAACTCGGAGAGAAGAGTCTGAGATTCCAGTTGGCTTCGTTGCATTCACTTATATTTCAATAACCTTGTATGAATGCATCCTTTCCCCTAGCTATGGGTTAAATAGTTGGACATATATCTGGAAAAAATCGTTTTTGTTCTCAAAAAAATTTCACTCTCACTCAATCCATAATATAATAAGATAAAGAACAAATAGGAAAAGTTTCTAAATCTATCATGTTTCGCTTTTATTAAAGCTTCATCAGAGAATGAGATATAGAGAAAAAGAACTTGTGTGGTTGATATATACATATATGTATGTGTGATAAGATGAAGAACAAATAGGAAACATTTCTAAACCTAACATGTTTCACTTTTATTAAAGCTTCATCAGAGAATGAGATATGGAGAAAAAGAAGAACTTGTGTGTTTGGTATATACATATATGTATATATAGAGAAAAAGAAGAAAGAAATTTTGGTATTTTTACTTTCGTGTTTTTTTATTTTTATTGGTTAATCAGGTTTCACATGCATTTGACTTGTTGAACAAACGTTAGTATAATTTTTCTGATCCCCAGGAGAGACGACACGTTCTTTCGAAGTTCCAAGAAATTTTCTAAGTTTAACTGAAAAACCGTAAATATATATCAGTATGTCAGTGTATAATAATTCTGTTTCGGTTTTAAATAAACCACAAAGGGTTGATAAACCGTAAAAAACAAATCAATCAATCAATGCCAGAAATACTATTTAATTTCCTATCAATGTTATATTTCTATTTAATTTAATATCTTTATTTTATTTAAGAAAAGCTTTTATTATATTTTCCAGATTCGGAATATTATCGATCAGGATGTTCTGAGTGATCGATTCTGGGGATGCGATATTTCAAACTTTGAGTAAGTAATGCACATCATATTTCTTTACAGTTGTGTTCACCCTGTACAAGGCCTGAGAGTCATTCAAGGTAGAGGTAGCTGTAGCGCATCATATCACAGAAATCCATGCCCTCAAAAATAAACAAATAACAGAGTCTCAAACGGACGGTTTTCCCTTGACACCGCTATTATTTTCAATTTTTGTTATTATACCATGATTAAGACAACCACTCCAAGTTTCTAAATTTAAAAAAAAAAAAAAGAAGAAAATAAATAACTTTTCTTGAACTTTGTAACTATAATAAAATATCTATTTCTTCCTGATCAACTGAAGAACCGAGTTTTTTTTTTTTTTTTTTTTTTTTTTTTTTCAAGTCAGGTTCGTTGCTTTCACTTTGGCACAAATACTCTTGCGAAAGGTATTTATCCAACACCCCCAATCTGTGGGTTAAATAGTAAGTCTTGTATTGGGAAAACTTATAGTTATCTCAAAAAACTCATTAATGCAATATTCTCTAGTAAAAGAAATAAAGAAATTATTCCTACAAACCCAAAATATGTTTGTTGTTTAAATAACTGGCAAAGGGTCGATAAGCTGTAAAAAGAATTAATCCGTCACTTTTATTTTGTTCAATTTTTTAGCAAAATCACTTCATCAGTGAGGGTTATCCTCATCTTCCGCGGTACTGACGACGCTGGAGTTTTACCACTGATGGTGGAAGATACCATCAGACAGCACGCTCCCAAGACTAGTCCAACCAAAGGTGACGACCTCAGACAAATCGGAGAGACCATTATTTGGCTCAACAGTTCATTGGTCAGCCTTCATGCAGCCAATGTTTCGGACTGGACAACACCGATGCCGACCACTACAACAGAACTGACCACACCAGACTGGTCACAACTCGGAGGTATACGCCACAATTTTGTTTGTCTTTTTTGTTGATTTTCATTGGTTTTTATGCATAATCTTATGCGCAAAGTACTGTTCTTTAAACAAGCATTTCTGGGGTTCCAGGAACGGATTAATTTATTTTATATTTTACTTCTATAGGAAAAATAGTTTCGGTTTACGAACATTTCGGGTTACGAACAGCCTTCAGGAAGGAAATGTATTATAAACATATAGGGTGTTCCAATAACTTGGACCGATTTTAAATGTGAATTAAGTTTAAGCGTCTAATGATTTCTTTCTTTTTCTTTCAGATTTAACAACTTAAGTCTTTGGCAATTTCAACCATGGAAATATTAACAATCAAACAAACTGCTAAAGTTATTGAAGCTTATTACGAAAATGGACGTTCAAACAGAAATGTATTTCGCACACTTCGCGATTTTTTCGTCAACATAATCGACAAACCGAGAGTGCAATTGTAAGAATTGTTCGTAAATTCAAATAAACTGGGTCGGTGTCAGATGTAAAAACACCGTTGCGTTCTCGTTTACGCCGTTCAGCTGCAGTGCACGAGAATGTGGCCGAAAATCCAGACACTTCTATTCGTCATCGAGCGCAGGAAGTGAACCTCTCCACAACAAGGTTACAGCGAATTTTGACAACAGATTCGTTTCTACACGCTTACAAAATTCAATTGACACAAGAACTGAAAATCGAGTGCGTGAAATACATTTCTGTTTCAACGTCCATTTTCGTAATAGGCTTCGATAACTTTAACACGTTGTTTGATTGTTAATCTTTCCATGGTTGAAACTGACAAACACTTAAGTTGTTAAATCTGAAAGAAAAAGAAAAAAAAATCATTAGACGCTTAAACTTAATTCACATTTAAAATCGGTCCAGATTATTGGAACAGCCTAGATATAAAGTAATAAAAGCGATAAAAAGATTAAGTATTATTTCTAAACATAGATCTTCGTAACTTCAGTAATATTTTTTTCTTTCCTTATTAAGTTGAGATTTTTCACCTTAAGTAGGCCTGTCCTGGGTAAGACGATAAACTACATTCGGCAGCAAGGCATTTGAGCAGGAGGTTTTGAGGAGCATGGAACACCTCATTTAATTGCTGGTAGTCCCAGGTCCAATTTGACTTGGGGTGGTAGCACCTGTTAGAGTCCCAGGTATGTGCAAATACTTAACCCCCAAAAGGTGTCAAAACGCTATGAAATTACAAAAATAGGTTTTAATACCAACAATACCTTGTTTGAAAAATTATTACCAGCAGTACACTTTTGAAACAGAAAAATATTACCAACAATACATTTTTCGAAAAAAAATATTACCAGCAATAAAAATGGCATTGTCGGCATTAAATAACCCGTTCAGGTTGATAAACTAAAACAATCAAACCAAACCAAACCAAACCAAGCCAAACCAAACCAAGCCAAACCAAACCAAGCCAAGCCAAGCCAAACCTAACCAAACCAGACCAAGCCAAACCTAACCAAACCTAACCAAACCAAATAAACTAGACATTAAGTAAACACATTCTGGATTCTTTTTGGTGTATTCGAATTGTCAACATTTTTACTTTTTGACGTTTGATACTATTACTAAGTAAATCTTATGAACTCATATGTTTCACTTCCCGGTTTTGAAGAGTACTAAAGTTTTATCCCTTGTTTCCTGTTTACGATTGGGTTTCCGGTTCCTTCTAAAGTCTACTTCAACTCTATACTTCTAACGTCTCCACCTAAACTCTGAAATGTTATTTATTTATTTTCTTCCTTAAGTAGGAGTCGATAGCTTTTTTGAACAGGAGTAGAGGTTTATCCCACGTTTCCTGTTTACGATTGGGTTTCCGGTTCCTTCTAAAGGCTACTTCAACTCTGTACTTCTAACATCTCCACTTAAACTCTGAAATGTTATTTATTTATTTTCTTCCTTAACTAGGAGTAGATAGCTTTTTTAATAGGAGTAGAAGTTTATCCCTTGTTTCCTGTTTACGATTGGGTTTCCGGTTCCTTCTAAAGTCTACTTCAACTCTATACTTCTAGCTTCTCTTCCTAAACTCTGAAATCTTATTTATTTATTTTCTTCCTTCAGTAGGAGTAGATAGGATTTTTGAATAGGAGTAGAGGTTTATCCATTGTTTCCTGTTTAGGATTCGGCTTCTCGTTCCTTCTAAAAGACTATTTCATCTCTATATGCCTAATGCCTGTTCTTTGCTATGCTAATATAACTCCACACAATAACACTCTACCTTGAGTGGCTCTTGGGCCTTGTATTAGATTAGCATTAGTTAAAAGAAAAAAAACTGTTTATTGGATTGACCACGTATTATTTAAAAGAAACCTTGTCCCCATGTAGTGCAGCCGCAGTAGTGTTTTGGGGGCAAGGTAGCCTGACGGAGCCCAACCCTCCCCCTACCGGTTTTTGAATTCAGAGTTAATAATTTCATGGAGCACAGAAAAATTCTGGGTTCAAAGTGGGCCATGGTCTAAAAAAGGTTGGGAACCACTGAACTAAGCCATTATTCTTTCATACTTAGATCGACAAGCACCACTTCAAGGCCGAAGGACACAGCAGTCGAAACGTTATGATAATAACAACAAAGATAAGGACGATATTTCGAGAGTATATAATAAAAATTATAAATAAAATATAAATAAAAACGCCTTATTCCAGAAATCCATCAGCCATTGAATTTGTTTAACTTGATGCATGTAAAAATAAAATTCCCTGAGAAAAAAGAAAAGCCTTGAAACTTAGGCGAAAAATAGTATTGAATTTCTAAAAAAAAAAAAAAAAAAAAAAAATCCTTCAACCTGCTATTTATTTCTTCCAGATGGATTGACTACAAATTTCACATTCAATCTCTGGAACTTTACATTCAATCCTGAACTCTTCGACCGAAACAGTCCTACCTTCATCAGGAAAAGTCTTGATTTCTGTGAGAATGTAAGTACATTGTTTCGAGAAAAAAAATGGTAAAGTTTATTTGTTGATTTTTTTTTAATTATCTTTTTCTTATCGACACACGCATATATATATATAATTGAATTTATTTTTCATTATATATTTCTTATTACACACGCATATATATATATATATATATATATATAATCTGAAGTAAATCAATCCGGGGTGAGGGTGGGTGTCAAAGATCAAAAGCCAGTTCACACAACTAATCCACAGGGTTCAAGTCTCGCAGCGAAACTTCTCCACACACACACAGACATATATATATATATATATATATATATATATATATATATATATATATATATATATATATATATATATATATATATATATACGCAACGAGTTCGCTCCCCAGCAGACTGTGCAATCTACTAGTTATTACTATTTCCAATCACGCATGCCAATTGCTCATAGTATTAAAAAGAGTATAGTCACGCATGCGTAGCGGGACGATTACAAATGGCCGCTTCTTGCGACCACGTTTGACATCGTCGCACCCTTACGACTTTGGCTATTTTTGATTTACACGCCAAACAGGTACGTGCCCGCTTCGCCCGGCGAGGTACATGTATTACTTCGCTACTTAATCTTTATATAGTAACAATAGGGCTCTACTTAAGAGCTCTTAGGATTTGTAGCCGCTGATTCCTGTCCGAGGAAGAAAACTTCATTGAAAACACTTTCAGATGGATTGGCTAAAAAATTCACTACCAATCTCTGGAACTTTAAATTCGATCCTGAACACTTCAGTCGAGTTTTCAATCAGGAAAACACGTGATTTTGGTGAGAATGCAAGTCGTTATTTGAATAATATTACTTAAATTAAATCTGAAATATTCGTCAAATCCGATGTAATGTTTGACAACAATAATGCCCGCTGATATGACTCCAGTCGACCCTCTTCCGAGAGAAGTTTGCATATTTTTTTAATTTAAGATTTTTTTAATAACCGTATTCCTTTGCTGTTTGATCTAGAGCGTTTTTCGTTCTCCAAAATCTTTTATTTTTTATCAAGGTCTGTTTCTAGACCTAAGATATCATTATCTGTTTATGATTCTGAGATGAGTTATTATGTACACTATTTACATATCCGGACTATTGTCCTCATCTTTGTCACCATATTTATTACAACGTTTCGTCCTTTCAGTATCTGTCTATATTTCTGAGATGAGGTATTATGTACACTATTTACATTATTCGGACTATTGTCCTCATCTTTGTCGCCATATTTATTACAACGTTTCGACCGTTGTACGCTCCGGCCTTCTTCAGGTGTTTGGAATGTCGAACTGAACACTTTATTTCGCTCACTGGTGTAGACTGTTCTAGTTCCACGTGCTAAGGACACATGGCACCGTGGATAAAGGCGTTGGTTAGATACAGTGACAGGACCCAAAGAGTGTGAGTTCAATACCCGGTTAAGGCAGTGGAGAACTTGAAGAGGGGAATTAATAGGAGATAACTGATAACTGACATCCATCAAAACATACTTGGCTTATGTCAGAGGGTATACCCCAGACGAGGCTCTGCCGAGGGGCGGGGTGTTGTCTCGGGAATCTGACTCCGTTTTTACGTGGTCTGTAGGGAATTTTTGCCCGAGCCTACGGGCTCGGATACCCCACTTTAAACTCGGCCTTGTGCCACATCTTGCTGCGTGGGGAAGCGGGTAAATAATTAAAATATGGCACGTGGAACTAGAACAGTCTACCCCCAGTGAGCGAAATAAAGGATTCAGTTCGACATTCCAACCACCTGAAGTCTGGAGTGTTGTAATAAATATGGCGACAAAGATGAGGACAATGGTACGAATAATGTAAATAGTTTAAGATATCATATCCTGTTAATGTATATTCTGTTTTGCTGTGGTTTCCAGTTGGTAAACCTTCCTTTTAAACGTATGGAACAGGGCCGCACTTTTTATGTCTCTACTTGACCAGTGACAACTGCGTTAATGGGAATTTTTAAAGTAAATTTCTTTATATATGTTTTAAATCAATGCCGTCGATGGTGTGCTGTTAATAAATTTTCAACGCCATTGATTTTGTACACATAATATACGAGGATCATTCAATAAATAAGGTGAATTTTTCGGTATAAGGACTTCTAATACAGATAGAAGCTTACTTTTTTTTTCAACGTAGTCTCCCAGCACTGTCCCACACTTTACCTATCTGTGCACAACCTCCCGTATTCCCTCAGCGTAAAAATCTTTGGACTGATGTCTCAGCCAGTCGCTCACAACACTTTTGACTTCATCGTCACTTTTAAACTTCGTGCCTCTCGTGAACGCTTTCTAGGGACCAAACAGGTGAATGTCTGAAGGGGCAAGGTCTGGACTGTAAGGGGGATGAGGGAGCAGTTCCCAGCCCAGCTCATTGATGGTCTGCACCGTTTCGGCTGCTGTGTGAGGCCTTGCGTTGTCATAATGCAAAATGAATCCTTCTGACTGATGACCCCTGCGTTTGTTCTTTATGTCTTTCTTGACCTGCCTCAGCAGTTCACAGTAGTTCTTCTGTCAGACTGAATGATGTCATTGACTGATTCGATCACCTCAGGAGACCTCTCTTCTGTAGGCCTCTCAGGCCTGTCTTCATCCTCAACACTGCTCCATCCTTCTTTAAACAATTTAGCTCACTTGTAGACATTTTTTTGGCTGAAACATGTGGCACCATACTCAGTTGACATTCTCCTATGAATTTCAACTCGTTTGCACCCTTCAGCAACCAAAAACTTGATAACTGACCGCTGTTCAATCCTGGAGCATGCTTCTTGGTCGGCCATCTTTGTTAATCGCCAAAACTCTCAAAGTTTTTTTTTAATCTGCAAAAAAAATAAACCCATGTGAAAAGGAAGTAAAACAAACAAATTTTTAAAAAAAAGTAAGCTTCTATCTGTATTAGAAGTCCTTATACCGAAAAATTCACCTTATTTATTGAATGACCCTCGTATTACCATCGGTGGCATTTTTTTGTTTTTCGTAATATACTCGATAGCGACATCAGCGCCATTGATTTACAGTAAGATTGTATAACGTTCCGGTAAGCTAGAGGGGCCAGCTGGCTCATTGGCTCAACGTCATACTGGCATAATATTTAACAGCAGCTAGGGCGAAACACATTTTCATCATTCTCTTGTGTCGTTATGTTATTGTGTGGTAGCGCATTTTACATCCTTTCATTTTATTAAAATTATTATAAAATTATCTTTCCTTTCGTTAGGAATATTTTAAAATAATTCTTGATATTTAATTGAATAAAAACAAAATGATTTTAATGAAATATATAGATATTTTATTTCGATAATCTTTAAGGGACATCCTGCAGTAAGGCCTTTGATTTGGAGATTTTGTGGAGCGTGGAACCACCTTTTAATTGCTGTTGTTTCTAGGTTCACCCTGACCCAGAGTGGCAAAACCTGTTAGGGTCCAAATTGTGAGCAAATAGTTAACCCCAATACTGGGTTCAAAACACTATGAAAGTATAAAAATACATTTTTGTTATAAATATACTAGCAATATATTTTTATAAAGAAAATTACTAACAATACCAAGAAGATACAATTATTAAGTATTTCAGTAGTAAATGACACATAAGGAGGTGATATGCCGCTAAACAATCTTCCTGCTTTAAGGATTCAGTTTTATTTTATTTTTATTCATTTCACTCCAAGCAAGGCAATAAAGCCACTAACACGCAAGCGTATGAGAGAATATGAGAAGGAAAAAAAAAAACACCAATAAAGAGAGAACAAGAAAAGACCAAGAATTAAGAAGACAGAAAATAGCGATTGATATTGCATTTAAATTTTTGAAGATCAAAGTTGACTGCTAGATAAGATACCGGCAGTTGAGTTCCACAAGCAAGAAGTGTGAGAGAAGAGAATGTTAGCATAGAATTTGCGGTTGCATTATCCATTTCAACTAATGAAATGAGACCTTGCCGCCAATCAAGCACTGCGCTAAAATTTCTAAAGTCTACATACTACAGAGGAAAGAGATATCTATTTTGAATAATACAAAAATGTGGCACAAGGCCAGAAGGAGCAATTAGGGAAGGCTGGTGTTCTATATGTCTTAAACTTAGCGTCACGATTACTGACGCAAACATACCACAGTATTCTTTACACTAAAACAACACATCCCTACTTACCATTCTTATTGGAACCCCCATAACATCTCAAAGTTTCTATTTAGTCCTAACTAGTTCCCATATGTGAAATTTGTCGGGGGGGGGCGGAGAATAAAAATAAAATTTGAGAATGAAATCCAACTAATGCCATAGAAGAAAGTGATATTTATTTTAATAATACAAAAATGTGACACAAGGCCAAAAGGAGGGATAGGGAAAAGCTTTTCTTCAACTTGTCTTATTTTAAACTTAGCTAGCCACGATTACTGAGCCAAATATAGCACAGTATTCCTTACATCAAAACAGCACGTTCTTACTACAGTCACCATAATACCTTAAGTCTCTATGTAGTCCTAACTAGTTTCCATATGTACAATTTGTCTGAGTGCGGTGGTAGAGGGTTAAAAATAGTAACATTTAAAAAAAAGAAACCCCAATGAATATTTACGATGAATACAGTTTATGCTATAGAGAGAATATGGGAAAATATACTAGAGAAGACAAACCACCCTTTTTTGTCCTCATCTAGTCTTCAGTCTTAAACTTATCTAGCCACGATTACTGACCGAAATGTACCACAGTATTCCTTAAACCAAAACAACACATTCTTACCATTCTTACTACAGTCACCAAAATACCTCAAAGTCTCTATATAATCATAACTAGTTTCGATGAATACAGTTTATGCTATAGAGAGAATATGGGAAAATATACTAGAGAAGACAAACCACCCTTTTTTGTCCTCATCTGGTCTTCAGTCTTAAACTTATCTAGCCACGATTACTGACCGAAATGTACCACAGTATTCCTTAAACCAAAACAACACATTCTTACCATTCTTACTACAGTCACCAAAATACCTCAAAGTCTCTATATAATCATAACTAGTTTCCCATATGTACAATTTGTTCTGGTGGGAATAAAAGTAATAACATTTAAAAAAAGAAACCCCAATGAATATTTACAATGAATACAATTTATACTATAGAAGAAAGTAATATTTATTTTGCTATAATATAAAAATGTGGCACAAGGCTAAAAGGAGGATAATGGGAAGGCTGGTCTTCAATATATCTTATCTTGAAGTTAGCTAGCCACGATTACTGACCCAAACGTACCACAATATTCCTTACATCAAAACAACACGTTCTTAATTACCATTCTTACTACAGTCACCAGAATACCTCAAAGTCTTTATGTAGTCCTAACTTGTTCCCATATGTATAATTTGTTTGATTGCGGGATAAAAAAATACCAACATTTAAAAATGAAACACCAATGAATATTTACAATGGATAAAATTTATATTATAAAGGAAATTTCATCAAATAATTGCTATGAAAATGTTTACCAAAAAGTACCTGGAAGCTATGTGACGATTTATTTAAGAATAAAATCTTTCTTTCTTTTTTTTAGATGAAAAATATTATTGATCAGGATGTTTTGAGTGATCGCTTCTGGGGATGTGATATTTCACACTTTGAGTAAGTAATTTATATTATACGTTCATTAAATGCCATACCTTAACATTATTTTATTGTTTGATAATGCCTCATCAAGACGTGACTTTCCTAGTGTATTTTAAATTTACTTTTGCGGATATCTGTCGGTGAGTTAAGTGTCATACGCCATACATGCTTGGGCGAACATCGCTTTTTCTATTCATGATTGACTTGGCAGAAGATTTTCCTGTAGTTGGTTGCCGTTTCTTTCTGCGGTAGATGAGTTGCAAATCAAGGTTATAAGACCTAGCCTAGTCATGGGCAAACTGCGGCCCGTGGGCTACATTCATCTCAGATTGACATTCTGAATGGCCCGCCTAATTTCATGCGGAAAATAACATCATTAAAATGGTTATTTTCTTTCTCACTTATTCAATGATGCATAGCCACATGCATAGACAATTATTACGTACAATGTGTCTTAAATTTTGTAACATTTCGATGAATGTATCGTTGTCATCAAGTGAAACCACTGGCGATTTTCACTAAGGAAGATCGTAAGTGTAAACACCTTTTGCATCAGAAATCGGAAACATTAATTTTCTCGAGAGAATAAATATACTTCTTTTAAAAAAAATGTTTTTTTCATTATCAAATGAATAAATAAGAAATAAATGAAACAGCAGTGTGTGTTAATCACTCTGTTATTTTACTTATTATAAAACGCAGATTGTGTGTGTGTGTCTGTTCGTTTATATATTGGATCGTATTTCCTACATTTTTCAACCGATTTAAACAAAACTTCACAGGACTACGTAAAATTACCTTGCAGTGGTTCTGACAGTGCCAAAAATTGGAAAAACACAATTGTTTTTGCACGAAATCAATTTAAAAACACGATTAAGAGGCATTAATGAAAGCGGGAAAACTCATATCGAGTTATACTTATTAATATCGAGTTATACTTATTATAAAACCCAGGTAGGTTGGTTGTGTGTATGTGTGTGTGTGTTCGTTTATATATGGGATCGGATTTCCTACATTTTTAAACCGATTTCAACAAAAATCACTTTTTTTTTTGGCAGGTAGTGTTTCTTATTGTCTTGCACACTTTTTTCTTTATTTCTACATTCAGAATGCTTTAAAAATTCCATTTACAAGACAATCGTTTATAATAAAATTCTACTCAATCGGTAGACTCATAACAACTGAAAACAATGTTTTTGTTTGAGTTTGGGTTTGACCAATTCGTAAAAAAAAACAAAACAAAACAAAAAACTAATTAAGACATGCGAGTCCGTCAACCTTAAACAATAATCTTTGTCAATTTTATTTTTCACTCTTTATGATGGTCGATACTTGATCTATCTCTTACTGTTACATCCCCGGGCAACGCCGGGCTCTCCTGCTAGTCAGTTATATTTTTACAGGACGTTTTATTTTATTTTTTAAATGATACAAAGAATCTTTTCTCTGGAAAAAAATCAAGTTTTCTCCATTTCTAAGGCTGATGCGCATGCGCTTTGGTTGTCAAAATGGCTCCGGTATCTGTAATAAAAAAATATGTTTAGTTGTGCGGCCAGCATTATGATGAACAGTGTCTCATGCGACCCACTGTTTGAAAAATATTGCCCATTCTGCCTGTTCTGCTCTTCGAACCGTAGCTGCGGTGGGGGAGGAGATGGTTTCTAATTTTTCCCTGGGGTGCGTAAGTGAATGCAACTAATCTAACAGGGTGAACATTGTTATTAAAAAAAAAGAAGTACTGAACATAAGTTAAAGAGCATGCGCGAATACCACGTGGTACAATTTTCCCAATTGCAGAAAAAAAAGGACACTTATCATTTTCCTGTCATGCGCCTGATTTTTTAAAATTAACGAAGTTTTCTTTGGCGTTGAACAATCAAATTTATTTTCCATTTTTTTTCTCTTTCTTCTCAATTTCCAGCAAGGACACCTCTTCCGTGAAGGTAGTTCTCATCTTTCGCGGCACTGACGACGCTGCAGATTTACCAAAAATGGTGGAAGATACCATCAGAGTACGCGGCCCCAAGACTAACGCAACCAAAGCAGTCGACCTCAGAAAAATAGGACAGACTATTATTTGGCTCAACAGCTCCCTGGTCAGTCTTCACGCAGCCAATGTATCAGACTGGACAACACCGATGCCGACCACCACGACAGAGATGACCACAGCGGATTGGTCCTTACTCGGAGGTACGTCAAACAGCTATCCAACGATTATGTATCATCTGTATAATAAATAGTAATGTCAGTGTGTCACACTTTTTCAATCAAAGGGACACAACTAGCAATAGCTCATCTTCTGTATAATAAATGTCGCGTCCTGAGTAAGACGATAAACTACTTCTAAAAGCAAGACTTCTGATTAGGAGGTTTCGAGGAGCATGGAACCACCTCTTGATTGCTGGAGTCCTGACCCGTGGTGGTAGCAACTGTTAGGGTCCCAGCTATGGGCAAATAGTTAATCCCCAAAATGGAGTCAAAACTCTATGAAATGATATAGATTTTAATACTTGAAATACTTTGAAAAAAAAAATTATTACCTGAAATAGAGTTTTGAAAAAAAATATTAGCAACAATAAAAATTTTGTCGGCATTAAATAACCCATTGAGGTTGATATGCCGTAAAACAAAACAAAACAAAGCAAACATATAATAAATGTCAATGTGTGTCTCACATTTTCAATTAAAGGGACACAACTCTCATTAGCTCATCTTCTTCTACATAATAAATGCCAATATCGGTGTGTTAGCCACTATACTATATAATTTATGGAAAGTAAAGATAAAAATGGGTAAACATGATCGAATTCAAGTCAGCCTCGATTTGGGAAGACCAGGTATGTCCGTTTTCCTTTTTGGTTCCGAAATTATTTATGGGAAGTAAGGATATGAATATACAAAGTTTGTCGAGCTTCACGCTGAGTTGGGATGACCGAGCACTTAGTTCAGGGGTAGGGCTGCTAAAACGCGTCCAACTGGAAAAGTTCAGTCGTCAGTGGACCGGAGAAACTAACATTCCCCAGTGGGAAGGCTGATACCATGTGGTTAACATCTTGAAGCCAAGAGGAGAAAGAGGAAGAGTTTGTTGATTCCAGAAGTGGAGTCATAAAGTCGCACACGTGACCAGAAACCCTTTCTGATTTCTTAATAATTTGCATCATGTTAAAATGAGTTTTTAATATTTTTTTTATTTATTATTATTTTATATATTGCTTTTATTTCAATTTCCTCACGGTATTTAAACCTTGAATTTCGATGTTTCTGACCTGAAACTAAACAATTGCTCTTTGCCAAATGAATGAAAAAAAAAGGGGGTTAAATTAATTAAAACAATATTTTCCCTGTTTATTTTTTTCCCCAGATGGATTGGCTACAAATTTCACTTTCAATCTCTGGAACTTTACATTCGCTCCTGAACTCTTCGATCGAAACAGTCCGGCCTTCATCAAGAAAACTATTGATTTCTGTGAGAACGTAAGTCAACGCTTTCATTTGCGACCGTTCTCTAAGATGTGATTAATTTTAATTAGGATCTTGAGTCGCTATTTTTCTGGCAAACATATGCCTGTCCGTTTCTGCCATGTATTTGAATGGTGTATTTCTTTTTTACAGCTTATCAACCCGTTGCAGGTTATTTAAAGCTAGGACATAATTTTAGACAGTAAGAAATATTTTATGGTTGGGGAGGAATAATTAGGATTTAGTGATAAAAATCTTAATAATTAAACGGCGTAGGGAGTGGCAAATTCATGCCTTTCCCTAAAATGTGCATAACTTAAAGTAACAAACCCAACGGAAATTGAAACTTGGCTCCCCGATGAACGTTTTTGAGCCATTATCCATTATACCAGCTGCACTTCCATGCTTACAGCACCCGCTATTCCCAATCGGTCACTCATTTAGGTACTGACCAATCTCGACGTTGCTTAACTTCGGTGATCCTACGAGAAACGTTGTTTCAAAATATTATGGCCGTAAGTCCTTAATGCACCCCGCACTTACATGCCTAGAGCACCTGGTATTCGAAAGTGGTCACCCATCTAGGTACTTACCAGGCTCGATGTTGCTTAACTCCGGTCATAGTATGAGAAGCGGTGTTTGAACGTGTTATAACCGTAAGCCATTTATACCACCCACTACGCACTTCCACGCTTTCAGTACCTGGTTTTCACAAGCGGTCACCCATCTAGGTACTGACCAGTCTCGACGTTGCTTAACTTCATTGATCCTACGAGAAACGGTGTTTGAACGTGTTATGGCCGTAAACCCTTTATATTCCCGCACTTCCATGCTTTCAGTAACCTGTATTCCGAAGCAGTCCGAAGCGGTCACTCATGTAGGTACTGACCAGATTCCAGGTTGCTTAACTTTTGTGATAATACGTGATGCGGCCCTAAGCCCATTTCATTTCATGAAAATTATTAATTTATTTCGTAAAAAAACAAAATAAAAGAATTTTAGTCATTTTTGCCTACTAATTTATTGCCATAAATACCAACTATATATATATATATATATATATATATATATATATATATATATATATATATATATATATATATATATATATATATATATATATTGTTAGGAAAATTCTGTACAAAATGAGACCTGAAAAAAAGGCTACCTAATATTTAATATAGCAATATTTATTTATAATATATGAATTTTTACAGAGAATTAAAACGATCCTTCTATATCTATCTATATTTCTGAGATGAGGTATTATGTACATTATTTACATTATTCGGACTATTTTCCTCATCTTTGTCGCCATATTTATCTGATCCTTCAGTATCTGTCTACATTTCTGAGATGAGGCATTATGTACACTATTTACATTATTCGGACTATTGTCCTCATCTTTGACGAAATGTTGTAATAAATATGGCGACAAAGATGAGGACAATAGTCCGAATAATGTAAATAGTGTACATAATGCCTCATCTCAGAAAATGTAGACAGATACTTAAGGGCCTAAACGCTGTAATAAATATGGCGTTTAATTATTAAGATTTTTATCACTAAATCCTAATTATTCCTCCCCCACCATAAAATATTTCTTACAGTCTAAAATTATGTCCTAGCTTTAAATAACCTGCAACAGTACAATATTGTCTACATCTTCGTCGCCATATTTATTACAACATTTCGGCCGTTGTACACTCCGGCCTTCTTCAGGTGGTTGGAATGTCGAACTTAACCCTTTATTTCGCTCACTGGATTAGAATGTTCTAGTTCTATGTGCCATGTTTTTAATGGATGTCAGTTATCAGTTATCTCCTGTTAATTTTCCTCTGAAAGTTCTCCACTGCCTTAACTGGGTATTGAACTCACACTGTTTGGGTCCTGTTACTGGATCTAACCAACGCCTTTATCGACTATGCCATGTGTCCTTGAGGATAGGCCTGAAGAAGGCCGGAGCGTACAACAGCCGAAACGTTGTAATAAATATGGCGACAAAGACGAGGACGATAGTCCGAATAATGTAAATAATTAAAACTTTGTTACTTACAATTGGAGTTTCAGTGTTTTATCTTAGAAAAATAATTTGTTGTTTTCCTTATTTTTAAACTTTTTTTTTTAATTTTAACCAGTTTCACTTAGCTTTTCAAAAAGTTTTGAACTGTTTCTATCTCCACGTGTTGATGCTTATGTTTTGTACAAATGAAAATCAAGGGGTGTAACTAGCTATCTATGTCGTTTATGGTAAGGGGATTTGGGTTGAATCTATTTATAAAATGAATTAAGTATGGGTTTGGAATTGTTGAGGAAAAATGTTTCCTTCTTAATCCGCCTTTATTCAGTGGTTCTGTAGTCGCACTGGTAGAATGGGAAGACAATAAAATTCGGCAGATTTTACCGTCGGCATTCCTTTATATGTTAGCTAAGGGGTAATTTTCTGGTGTGAGGATCCTAAATTCGTTGGCAATGAACTGTCATCCTTTGCCGAAGTGACTGGCCGTTTTCATCAATATAATGCTCATGGCAACCTTTGCATGTAATTATGTATGTTAAATTCTCTGGGTCGCACGAAAAATCCTTTTTAATTTTTAATTTTGATCCGTCTTTGAACTGAAATTCATGGCCCTCTAATAGGTAGTTGCATATTCCACAAAGTGGTCGGTTGCATTATTTTTCACCTGAGGGTCTTCAATTGTGTTCTGCAGTTTTGCGCTGGTCAGTATCTTTTTAATGATTTTAGGTTGTTGTTTAATTTTATGAATGTATATTTTTGTAATAGGCTTTTTATTTTTTATTTTTTATTTTATTTTTTTCCTTTAGTAGAATTGATAGATTTAGTTGTATGTGTGTATATATTTCTGTGTTCTTTGGGTTGAAAGTTGAAATATAAGAGATGACCTTTTTTCATTTTGTTGTATATATATATATATATATATATATATATATATATATATATATATATATACAACAAAATGAAAAACTAGTTAAATCGGAGAAATATATATATATTGAACAATAAAAAAATATTAAAAAAATTAAAATCTTCAGACACACTGGGTTGTAGAGTAATATTCTTTCGTTTTTTTATTATTATTTCATTTAGATTCCTCGACTAGTTTCGGCCAAAATGGCCATCATCAGGAGAAGAAATATTTCTGCTTGTTGGTAGCAGTGAACTACAGAAATTAATGTCTTGATGGAGAAAATGAACTTTTGTCTGTAGTTTTCATTTGTTTTTTTATTTTTTTTATCTTTTTAACATGAATCTTTTAACATTCCTTGTGTTGGTCAAACAGTCTCTTTTAAGTTGTTATTTGAGATAAGATCTGGATGGATCTATGCTTTTCTGAATTCCCTTGGTCAGTTTGACAGTTTTATTGGTCCTGGAGAGGGGATGTGTCTCTGTTTAGTGTTTGTGTGTGTGTTATTTGGTTCTTAGGGGGTGAGTGAGTATGATATGTGTAAGCGTGTGTATTGCTGTGGGTGTGTGTTATCATTTGGCTCATTAGGGAGTGAGTGAGTGAGTGTGATGTGTGTAAGTGTGCATATTCGTGTGGATGTGTGTATAAGTGTGCGGCCTCAACACCTCCGTAAGCATGTCTGCCTTGTGTGGGTGAGAAATGTGGGTAGGTTTTGATTTGTTGAGTTATATATTAGTACTATCTATATTGTTAAATTTATGGTTTAGCCCGGCTGGATGTTGTGTTTTTAGACGTTGTATCCACTTATTTTCATGGGACTCTAAAATCTTTCTAATGTTATCTGCTCTGAACTTTTCTATTCTCTCAATTATAGTGAATTTGGCATGGGTTTTGAAATCGTGTTTTTCCAGGCGGAAATGTTCTACAGGTAATAATTTTTCATGGGGAGTCGACTTAATTCGTTTACGATAATTATTAATTCTGTAGTGAAAAGGCCATTCAGATTTTCCTACATATTGTTTCTGGCATAGTGTGCATTCTAGGAGGTAAATTATGTTATGTATTCTACAGTTAGAATCGTGGTAGATTTTGAAAGTAGATTTAGTGATTGAGCTAGTGAATGAATTCATGTTTTTAATATGGTTGCAACATAAACTTCTTTTGTTGTTACATGGTTGGGAAAATCTTGTTGTTTTTGTTCTTAGTTTATTACGGATTGTCCCCTGAAATGTGTTTACTACCTATGATTTCTTTTAAGTTCTTAGGTCTACGATATGCAAGAAGGCCGGGTTCCTTAAACAATTTTTTTAGGTCTGGTTTGAGATGTAGTATTTCCCAGCGACGTTTGATTATCTGGGATAGTGGAGGCAGAGTGGGGTTGAAAGTGGTTACTAGAGGGATGCGGCTAGATTTATTTTTAATCTTGTACATTAGGTTGTCTTCTCTAGGTGTGGAAATTGCTTTATTTATTTGTTCCTTGATTAGGTGTTGTTTATAGCCACGTGTTGTGAACTGATGCTCCATGTTAGAACATATCCTTCTGAGTCTAAGTGCTTGTGAATAGGGAAGGTTCTCTTTGAGGTGTTTAGGGTGGGAAGACTTAAAGTGTAGATAGTTGTTGGTGTCGGTGATTTTAGTGTGTAGTGTCGTTTGTAGTTTCCTGTTTTCATCTATTTAAATGCGGGTGTCTAAAAATGTTACTGATGTTGTGGATTTTTCATAGTCAATAAATATATATATATATATATATATTTATATAGTCAATATATAGATATATAGTCAATATATATATATATAGTCAATATATATATATATATAGTCAATATATATATATATATATACATATATATATATTGTTGTATAAATACACCTAGTGAGCCAAACAAACCTACCTAGGTTTCAGCTAAACGGATCGTCAGGGAAAGTTCGGCTAACGAGGCAAAGAGAAACGCATATTTATAGGCGATGGCTAAAATTATACCACGTGACCAAAGAACCACAAACACAAACACCTAAGTGGGGGGGTAAATATTTATTCAACAAAAATAGGGAGGGAGGGAAAAATGAATAAATAAATAAAAGAAAAAACATTAAGGTGGAATTACAAATAAGCGGGAAAACGTCTAATTTATTAGCCAAGATTTTTTATGTCTACATACGTTAAGGATTTCAGTTTTGGAGTTTCATAGCTGTTTAGGTTGATCATATAAAGCTATGGCTAATTTCTCCTGTGCACATAATTTACAAAATTTATGGCCTGCTTTATATTTGGGGCATTTTTTTTAATATTTCCCATTTAAGGATGGGGTCTATATTATCTTCTTGTTTGGTTTTCCATACATAAGTAGATAGCGTGGTGCTATGTTTAATTTTTTCGTTTTTAAAACTACTCGTGTGGTTATAATATCTTTTTTTAAATTTATCCCGAGTAGCACCTATGTATGTTTTAGGGTTAGTATCCTCGCTATTTTTGTAAATTTTCACTTGATAAACCACGCATTCTTGCTGACATTTTCTCTGTAATGGACAGATGTTTTTGTTTCTACAATTACAAGTAGGAGGATTACTGCGTGGATTATTCCTAGTTTTTTTCTTATTCAATCCATTTATTATAGTCCCTACGTTCGGCATGCAACAATAACTAAGTTTTACATTGTTTTTGTTAAATATTTTATGTAACTCAGTTTTTTGGGGGAAATGTTGCTCTAATAAATCAAAAAATATCTTGCCAATTTTTGTTTTTACCGCTAAATTAAAAGGAGGATTGAACCACAAAATCTTTCTTTGCCTATTATTACGTTTATTCTGAGTACTGTTGTGGTTATTTATATTAATATATTCTAATTTATTTTTATGTCCACTCTTAAATAGGGCTTCCTCATAACTTGTTTTATTGGCCTCAAAAATGTCCCTATTGGAGGAATTAGTAGAAAGTCTATACCCAATATTTTTTGGAATATGTCTTATGATATGGGCTGGGTGGTTAGATTTTATGTTTAAATATTGGGGTTCTTGGTTTTCTTTTTTAGACGGGGATATTTTGCTATTTTGTAAATTCAACGTAATATCTAGATAGCTGGTGATTTTCAAATTAGTTTCTATATCGAGATTGAATCCGAATTTTTTAAAAAACCAGTGCAGTTTTTTACGGACAGTGTCACATTTTTGAGGGTTACTATTGTCCATTATGATTAAACCGTCGTCAATGGTTATTAAAGTCTATATATTCATTAAGCCTATGGAGCAGCAGACACCCTACTATCTCGCACACCTCTGCTCCATCATACGCTCCCATAGGGTTGTTAAAACCGTTAATATTATCTTTTTTTATCCATAAAGTATTATCGTGGAATAGCAATGTTTTTCTACAATGTCTAATTAGGTTTATTTTGTCATCAGAAATTTGGATGTATTCTTTGGCTAAGCTGAGGGCTTCATTTAGGGTTTTCTCTGAAATAGACGGATAATATTCCTTAATATCATACCTAATGAATGAGCACTTTTTATTTTTGTTGTAATTTTCAAACCATTTAATGCAATCCTTAGTAGATTGCCATTGGTTAATATTAAGGAAAGTCCTAAGGGATTTACATATATCCTGCAGAATTATTGTACTTATTTTACCTAATTCTGTCTTGGTAGGGTTTTATAAGTCTATATTCAGGATTATTAATAAAATTACTTTTATGATCTTTTATGGGGATAAAGCAAGTGTTTAGGTTTATTTTCTCAACCCGATTACCTAATTGAAATTTATTAATTAAGATACTAGCCTCATTGTTAATTTTAGTCTCTATGTCATTAGAAGCTTTTATATAATGTTTTATTACCTCTTTATGTAATATATTTTGTAATTATTGGGGCTCATTTTATATAAGAATTTAGATTTATCAGCTTTTACGTAGATATTCATGTCTTCCTTTATTTCTTTTAAATTCTTAGTAATTTGTTGTTGCATGTTATTATTCCTTATCTTCCTATATTTTAATCTTTTAATAATGCCGATTAACTCCGATTCGAAGTTATTGAGTTCCTTAACATACGGGGGATGGGCATTGGTCTTAAATCCATAGCTCTCGTTGGTTTTACTATTTGGTTTCTTATTTAGACAAAAATAGGCACGCCACCTCATATTCATTATAAATTTTTCTATTTTTCTTAGTAAACATAACTCGTATGAGTGACGGTCAGGTATAGGTATGTTTTTAAGTGAATAACCTATGTCTACACGTTCCATATTAGTCGATTTAAAACAGTTCTCGATAGAATAACCTAGAGCTTTATACATACAAATATAGATAACTAGACTCGTTTTGAAAAACCCTCGAATTTTTTATTTGCAAATAACCAAATCAATCTCGAGGGAAAAAAAAGGTTTTAAAAAAGAAAGAGCTACAAACATGAACTACTGCCAAAATAAATCGCACAGATGCAGGTCTGAAGCCCAAAGAAAAAACCCCGATACGAGTAAACAACTAACTAACAAAACAGCTCAATACAACCGTAGAGTAGACCTAGATATAGGTGCAAAAATAATGACGTAATAATGTCGTTTTTTGACGTATTTTTAACGTCAAAAAACGAAATTATTACGTCATTATTTTTGCTCCAACCTAATATATATTGTATATATATATATATATTGTCATATATATATATATATATTGTTGTATATATATATGGTCATATATATATATATATATATATATATATATATATATACATATATACATATATATATTGTTGTATATATATATTGTCATATATATATATTGTTGTATATATATATATTGTCATATATATATATACTTTTGTATATATATATTGTTGAATATATATATTGTTGTATATATATTGTTATATATATATATTGTTATATATATATATATTGTTGTATATATATATATATTGTTATGTATATATA
>OZ010612.1:25925673-26048173 GCA_963932145.1 Acanthosepion lycidas
TCAACGTTGAGTTTAAGCAAGCGAATGAGCCAATTGGAGTAAAGTGCCATGCAGATTTAAATTTTTCCCACGTGTGACGAATGCAGCTATCGATTTTTTTTGCATGCTAGCATGCTTGTTAACATTCGTGTCAGTCAGCTGTTGGTTCACACGCTTGCCAACAGAATCTTCCTGTCTATTCGTGGCAGCTAGCTATAGGCTCTCACTCTGGCCAGTACAAAATGGCCACAAACTACATGAAAACTGCCGTAGAAGCATGAAAAAATCGATTATTTCCACTATCGATGGGAGTTGGGAAATGCAACGTCGGTCTTAGCCTTTCCACTAACTTGGAGCATGTGCATGTAAATTTTGGTGCAAATTTGTCGAAAATTGCGGCCGCGCATTCGTTACACACACATACACACACACAAACACACATCCTGCCTTTTATAGATAGAGATGTATGTAACTGTTGTTGACAAACATGTCCGTATGCGATCTGAGGCTACTTTGCTTCTGTAAAAATCGAAACACATCATTTTGAAGTAAACCATTATTTTTTTCCAGCAAGGACAGCTCTTCTGTGAGGGTGGTTTTTATCTTCCACGGCACTGACGACGCTGCAGATTTACCGCAGATGGTGGAAGATACCATTAGACAACACGCCCCCAAGACTAACGTTACCAAAGATGCCAATGCCAGGCAAATAGGTCAGACCATTATTTGGCTCAACAGTTCACTGGTCAGTCTTCATGCAGCCAACGTCTCAGACTGGACGACACCGATGCCGACGACCACTACAGAGATGACCACCCCAGACTGGTCACAACTTGGAGGTATGTCAATCATTTTCAGTCAAAATTTACCCTTTTTTTTTTTTTTTTTTTTGTTGCGATATATTAGGTTGGTGCAAAAATAATGACGCAATAATGTCGTTTTTTGACGTTAAAAATACGTCAAAAAACGACATTATTACGTCATTATTTTTGCACCAACCTAATATTCCAATATACGATGAGACCCCGTCTATTGATGTTTCAGGATTCGGGGCTTCACACATTCGTGGATTTTTCTTTAAAACATATATATTTGTTATTCGCGGAAACTCCGAATATTAGTGTCTTTCTGAAGAACGTATGTACAAATTATTGGCTGAGAACTCCCTCGATTCGCGTATTTTTTCGATAGAACATATTTAAAATATTCTTGTATTAATTACCTGCTATTTAAGTGACTTAATATATATAACAGTTTATGGTAACAATTGGCAGAATTGTACAACTACATTGTAAAAACCAAACGCAAAAACAAGCGTAGTGCTTTGTTCTTAGTTAAGGACTGCGGCTGGAGTTTTAAAAGTGACTTATGCTAAGTCTCTGGGCACCATCACAGTTCTGTTTTTTAGAAAATGTTCTAAACTTTAAATTTTATGTCTTGTTACACATATTTTATACAGTAGTAGCAGTAGAGCCTGGCGTTGCCCGGGGATGTAACATTAAGAGATAGATCAAGTATCGACCATCATAAAGACTGAAAAATAAAATTGACAAAGATTATTGTTTAAGGTTGATGGACACACATGTATTAATTAGTTTTTTTGTTTTTTTACAAATTGGTCAAACCCAAACTCAAACAAAAACATTGTTTTCAATCGTTATGAGTCTACCGATTAAATAGAATTTTATTATAAACAATTGTCTTGTAAGTGGAATTTTCAAAGCATTCTGAATGTAAAAATAAAGAAAAAAGTGTGCAAGACAATAAGAAACACTACCTGCCCCAAAAAAGTGAAGTTTTGTTGAAATCGGTTGAAAAATGTAGGAAATCCGATCCCATATATAAACGAACACACACACACACAAACAACCTGGGTTTTATAAGTATAACTCGATATGAGTTGTCACCCTTTCATTCTCGCGACAGCGATGCCTCTTAATCGTGTTTTCAAATTGATTTCATGGGGAAACAATTGTGTTTTTCCAATTTTGGGCGCTGTCAGAACCACCGCATGGCAATTTTACGTCGTCCTGTGAAGTTTTGTTGAAATCGCTTGAAAAATGTAGGAAATTCGATCCAATATATAAAGGTACAGACACACACACAACCTGGATTTTATAATAAGTATGATCTATCCCACAAAAGGACATAATCTCAAGTTATGTACGGATGGGGGCTGAAGAATCTTCGTTCCGACCAAGAAGTCCTTTAAAAGTTGTTTTTTTTTGTTTTTTTTTCTATTTTGTTTGAAATATAAAAGACAAATGATAAGCAGCTTTTTTTATTCGTTGACTTTATTTGTCATCAGAAAAGCACAGTATCGTAAGACAGATACATTTATAATTTTCTTCTTTTTCTAGATGGATTGGCGACAAATTTTACTGTCAATCTCTGGAACTTTACATTCGATCCTGAACTCTTCGACCGTAACAGTCCGGCCTTCATCAGTAAAACTTTTGATTTCTGCGAGAATGTAAGTCGGTATTTTAATTTTGTCTATTCGATGAGATATTCGTTCGTTCTATTCAGTTAGCGCATTTTGCGTCGCGACTGTGGTCACCAACCCCTTCCATCTCACAATTAAGGTTCATTGGGTTCATTCCTAAACAAAGTAGATCAACGGCTTGCCGGTTCCTTTTGCATCCGGGATGTTGAGGATACTCTGTCCCACATCTTACAAGTGGATTTGTTTTTGAAGTGACTTTCTTCTAACCCAATATTTCTCAAGGTAGGCCATACGTCTCCTGCTTGAGTCAGGGACCCTTGAATCGCGGACTACTTGAGTCACGGACCTCTATAAGAACTAGCCCTTCATAAACAGATAGACAAGCAAATACTCGCAGTCTGATTGGTTTTTCACAACATGTGTTCGTGAATTCCTCTATACTTTACTCTAATGGACACTGCACATGTATCAATTATCAACCAGCCATGCTTGAAAGAAATTACAATCAATTAATCCTCACCAGTATATGAGAAGATAATCCGTGATAAACCGTGGAAAATGAGATTTATCACTTGTTTTTTATAGAGTGGTAAAAGATGGCGGTCGTACAGAGAACGATGATGCGTTTAAATGATAAACATGAACCCAACAGCATTGCCAAGAGATGCCTAGTAGTAGGCTACATAAGTAGTGACTGGGAGCGTTTTCCTTTAACCAAGATGACCGGATGTATTTTCTTTTATTTCTTTTAAACGGGAAACAGTTCAATAAGACGGTGGAGAACTTTGAGAGGGTAATTAACAGGAGATAACTGATAACTGACGTCCATTAAACATGGCACGTGGAACTAGAACAGTTTATCCCAGTGAGCGAAATAAAGAGTTCAGTTCGACATTCCAATCACCTGAAGGCCGAAACGTTATCATAAATATGGTGACAAAGATGAGGACAATAGTCCGAATAATGTAAATAGTGTGCATAATACCTCATCTCAGAAATATAGACAGATACTGAAAGACCGAAACGTTGTGATAAATATGGCGACAAAGATGAGGACAATAGTCCGAATAATGTAAATAGTGTGCATAATACCTCATCTCAAAAATATAGACAGATACTGAAAGGCCGAAACGTTGTGATAAATATGGCGACAAAGATGAGGACAATAGTCCGAATAATGTAAATAGTGTGCATAATACCTCATCTCAAAAATATAGACAGATACTGAAAGGCCGAAACGTTGTGATAAATATGGCGACAAAGATGAGGACAATAGTCCGAATAATGTAAATAGTGTGCATAATACCTCATCTCAAAAATATAGACAGATACTGAAAGGCCGAAACGTTGTGATAAATATGGCGACAAAGATGAGGACAATAGTCCGAATAATGTAAATAGTGTACATAATACCTCATCTCAGAAATATAGACAGATACTGAAGGGCGGAAACGTTGAAATAAATATGGCGACAAAGATGAGGACAATAGTCCGAATAATGTAAATAGTGTGCATAATACCTCATCTCAAAAATATAGACAGATACTGAAAGGCCGAAACGTTGTGATAAATATGGCGACAAAGATGAGGACAATAGTCCGAATAATGTAAATAGTATACATAATAACTCATCTCAGAAATATAGACTGATAAGTGAAACGGTTTATTTGGACGAGGACTATAACGAATAAAAATTTTAATGTTTAAATGATCCTCACCCACTCCCTGAAACCCATCGGTGGAGCCCCTAGGTATACATCGACCCCAAGTTAAGAAGCCCTGATATACAGAGTATTTGATTGAAGTGCAAATGTTATAAATCTGTTTAATTAATTAGCTTCGTCTTGATTTTAGAAACTCTTTTATTTATTGTCTTTTTCAGATAAGGAATCTTGTCGATCAGGGAGCATTAACTGGTCGCTTTTCTGGATGTGATATTTCCTACTTTGAGTAAGTAATGTAGATCGTACATTTTCTAAAGCATCGATTCTATTTTTAAGCTATTTGTTTAATACGCCCAACTTTCATTGTGCGTTTTACAGTTTGGTGATGTCAACGAATTCTCGTTTTGACTTTCGTAATGCTTGATTGTAGTAGAGACTTTGTAATCGCAGATACAACTATAGTAATGCCGTTGCACAGTACTGGTGTCAAACACCTTCGAATATCACTCCGACTAATAGTACTTGCTCGATAATACTTGCTCGAATAGTAACCGCCGAATAGTTATCCAGATAGTAATCCGTATAGTGATCAGTATAGAGAAATAGTATAGTGAATAGTATAGAGGATAATAATCCGTAAAGTGATCAGTATAGTGAAATAGTATAGAGAATAGTAATCCGTATAGTGATCAGTATAGAGAAATAGTATAGTAAATAGTGTAGAGAATAGTAATCCGTATAGTGATCAGTATAGAGAAACAGTATAGTAAATAGTGTAGAGAATAGTAATCCTTATAGTGATCAGTATAGAGAAATAGTATAGTGAATAGTATAGAGAATAGTAATCCGTATAGTGATCAGTATAGAGAAACAGTATAGTAAATAGTGTAGAGAATAGTATTCCGTATAGTGATCAGTATAGAGAAATAGTATAGTGAATAGTATAGAGGATAATAATCCGTATAGTGATCAGTATAGAGAAACAGTATAGTAAATAGTGTAGAGAATAGTAATCCGTATAGTGATTAGTATAGAGAAATAGTATAGTGAATAGTATAGAGGATAATAATCCGTAAAGTGATCAGTATAGTGAAATAGTATAGAGAATAGTAATCCGTATAGTGATCAGTATAGAGAAATAGTATAGTGAAATAGTACAGAGAATAGTAATCTGTATAATGATCAGTATAGAGAAATAGTATAGGGAATAGTATAGAGGATAGTAATCTGTATAGTGATCAGTATAGAGAAATAATATAGGAAATTGTATAGGTTGATAAGCCGTAAAAAACAAATCAGGCAATCATTGAGTGCCTATTGAGACTTGAGCCCACCCCAGACACCAAGACGCAGTACCTAGATGAACACTTAGGAAGACCAGCTGCTGTACGTCCGGATGTGCGGGTGGTGCAATGGATAAATACTCGGAATTTGAAATCGGAGATCTGAGTTCTAATTGCAGTAGGAGCATTCTCGTGTAAGCATCATTTAGGGTTTTCTCCACTGATAATGTCCAAGTGGTTGAGCTGTCGACAAGAATGGATGCAACAGTTGTACAGAAGGCCTCTTCTCTACTGCTTCTGCATCCATTGCGTCGAAGAAGGCCCGATTTTTCACATCCTGTCAGGTTTGTTAAGGATGCGCCAGGCTTTTCCTGATTTAGAGAGTCATGTCGATTTTAGAGCTTAAAATATCGTTCCCTAGGTATTTAGTCATATTTATTTCTTTTTTCTCTTAATTTCCAGCAAGGACACGTCGTCAATGAGGTTCGTCCTCATCTTCCATGGTACTGAGGATGCTGCAGATTTAGCGCAGATGGTTGAAGATAATATCCGACAACACTCTTCGAAGACGAATCAAACCAAAGCTGACAACGTCAGACAAATAGGGCGGACCTTTATTTGGCTCAACAGTTCCTTGGTCAGTCTTCAGGCAGCCAATGTTTCAGACTGGACAACACCGATGCCGACCACCACTACAGAGATGACCACCCCAGACTGGTCACAACTTGGCGGTACGTTTAACGGTCATGCTATCAGTATATACCGTTTTCGTTATCTCTCAGTATGCATCAACTTGTCTGTTTTATATGAGCGGCAAATCTTTATAAGGGATGTTCCAATAACTTGGACCGATTTTAAATGTGAATTAAGTTTAAGCGTCTAATTTTTTTTCTTTTTCTTTCAGATTTAACAACTTAAGTCTTTGGCAATTTCAACCATGGAAATATTAACAATCAAACAACGTGTTAGAGTTATCGAATCTTATTACGAAAATGGATGTTCAAACAGAAATGCATTTCGTACACTTCGCGATTTTTTGGGTCAACATAATCGACCAACCGAAAGTGCAATTGGAAAAGATGTTATGTTGTTTTGTTCAATTCCTGCGCGTGATGACGAATATAGGGGTCTGGATTTTCGGCCACTTTCTCGTGCACTGCAGGAATGTTTTCAGCTGAACGGCGTAAACGAACGCGCAATGGTGTTTTCAAATCTGCCACCGACCCAGTTTTGTTTGAATTTACGAACAGTTTTTCCAGTTTCACTCTTGAAACTTTAACACGTTGTTTGATTGTTAATCTTTCCATATTTAAAACTGCCAAAGTTGTTAAATCTGAAAGAAAAAGAAAAAAACAAAACATCATTAGACCCTTAAACTTAATTCACATTTAAAATCGGTCCAAGTTATTGGAACACCCTTTATTAGCCAGCGTGTGCGCGCTGACAACAGACGGAAGCTAGCGAGCGAACACCTTCGCTACTAGACTTGATGCTATTTAGCGGACATCCCATTCGAAAGCGAACTCCAATGAAGTAGCAGCCGGTCTTTGGCGATTAGGGTACGCGCTGAGCTAGCTGACAACAGCCATAAGTCTATTTTTTGCGACACTGGACTAAAATTTACCATGAATTTCGAAAGCGAATATTAACTATTGCATTCAAACAGCATCAACGTTCCTAATTCTAGCCGTAATATCAGTTGGTCTTGACAACCATGGTTTAGCTAACTGACTTAGACTCTGAGCTAAAATTTACCTTGATTCCGATTCAAAAGCGGAAGCTGTATTTATTATTATTATTATTTTTTTAAATAGCTAGAAATCTTCATGTTGACGATGGCGGCAAAGTCGGTTGTTGAAAGCCCGGCTTGCGATTCTGAGCGGAAAAACATTACCGGACTCTAGCCGAGGTAGCAGCCGGTCGCGGCGACCAGCACTTCGAGATTGCTCACTACAGCGCCAAGCCCCCTTCCCGCCCCTCTTTTTGCGACGCTGAGCTAAAAAATTACCTGAATTCTGAAATCGGTCCAAATTATTCGAACACCCTTTATAACGAAATATAAACTTCGAAAATTGGAAAAATATAATGAAAAATTAAACAGATAGATGTCACTATACATACATGAACATATATATATATATATATATATATATATATATATATATATATATATATATATATATATAATATATATATAATATATATTTCACATATATATATTTAATATATATTTTATATATATATATATATGTAATATATATTTTATATATATATATATATATGTATGTATATTTAATATATATTTTGAACAATAAAAAAAATTAAAAAATTAAAATCTTCAGACACACTGGGTTGTAGATTAATATTCTTTTCGTTTTTTTTATTATTATTCCATTTAGATTATATATATATATATATACGTAATATATATTTTATATATGTACGTAATATATATTTTATATATATATGTGTAATATATATTATATATATATATGTGTGTAATCTATATATAATATATATTTTATATATATACACAAGTTTCATTAAAAAGAACTTTTAATGAAACTTGTGTAGATATATATTGTTGTTCCTGTATGCATAGTGACATAGACTTACCGGCTATAATGTATGGTGTTGTTGGTACTGGCGTGGTCGTCGTGAAATAAGCCATTATATAACTGGTGTTCAATATATAATTCACCATATTCGATCTGTTCAGTTGAACCCAGACGTTTCCCAAACGATACACAGATTTACCGGTGACTGTCTTGTTGGGGGCGTATTTGCGAATAGATTTTAAAGTAGCATTGCGTAATCCTAAAGGATTAGGCCCATGCCAGTAGAGGTCAAACGAAATCTCGTCAGGGCGTCTTCTGAATAAAAAACTGAGCTAAAAATTACTTGAATTCCGATTCGAAAGCAAACTCTAACCAAAAAGCATCGACGTACCAAACTTGTTCCCATTTAGCAGACTTCCGATTCGAAAGCGAACTCTTGGCGTAGTTTGTCTGGAAAGCAAGGAATCTCTAAATTAGCAGAGAAGTGGGAAGTTATAGAGCTTCCATCATTGTTCAGATATTCGCTGTTCTTGAGAGAGAAAGTACTTCGGAGGTGGGGCTTATAGTAAATATTCATGGCAATAACCAATTTCTATCACAACGCTTACGTCAACCAGTATTATGTATTACAGTCATTTTCCAGGCCGATAAAATCAAGTCGCCTTTCCGACAAATAGAAACAAGTGAAATTCGAACCCGGTTCTCGTGGTCAGAAACGAACGTTCTAACCACTCAGCCAATAAAGTCACATGGTTTTACTTGATGGCACACCAAATCTTAAGGCATATAGGATAAAAAATACAACCCCACCCTCCCAAAAAAAACAAATAGTTGAGCTTGTAAGATAATTTGATTCCTTTTCCTTTCAGATGGATTGGCTACAAATTTCACTTTTAATCTTTGGAACTTCACATTCGATCCTGAACTCTTCGACCGAAACAGTCCGGCCTTCATCAGGAAAAATCTTGATTTCTGTGAAAATGTAAGTTCATTGTTACGAAAAAAATTATTTGTTAATTTTTAATTATCTAAATATTAGTCATATTTCACATGCATATATAAATATTATTTATATAGTAATAATAGTAATAACTGGGTTCTGCTTTAAAGCTCTGAGAATGTGTAGCGCCAAAATCCTACTCGAGGAAGAAAAAAAAACACTTTCAGGTGGTTTGGTAACACATTTCACTGTCAATATGAAAATGTAAGTCGACATAGATTATGATCGTTCGCTGAGACGGAAAATCTCTGTCTCTGTCTCTCTCTTTCATATATATATATATATATATATATATATATATATATATATATATATATATATATATATAGGTAAAAAAGTAAGTGGGTAAGTGGGTAACTGATCCACAAACGAGAGCTCGATATAATATTTATTAAAGAGCATGTAAGTGAATTACAAACAATTTACCTCATACAGATGATCATTTCGTCCATGGAAAAAATGTTTTTCACTAGACTTATCAATGCAAATATATTTACTAAAAAGAGTTTTTAGTAAATGGTTTTGTATTGATAAGTCCAGGGAAAAATACTTTCCGATGGATGAAATGATCATCTACATGAGGTAAATTGTTTGGATCTCATTAACTCATTAACACACACACACACACACACACACACACACACACACATATATATATATATATATATATATATATATATATATATATATATATATATATATATAGTTGGATAGATGTGAGCTTGTGACCCTGGGTTTCACGCTTTAGCGATCGTCAGACAAATTCTCTCTATATATATATTTATTTATATTTATATACACACACTTTTCACATATATATATATATATATATATATATATATATATATATATATATATATATATATATATATATATAGCAAGACTCTTCGCATAGCGAATTGAGTCACTGTCAGTCATTGGGCGTGTTTATAAATAAATAAATACGCTAAAAATCCACCTACTTCCATGCCGTGCGCCGACGGGTTAGTGGTAGAATCTCCGGCTGATACCAATTCAGTCGGGTTTCGATCCGAGCTAGAGGCAACCGGATGTCTAGCCACACTGATGAGCTGCGAAACAGTCTGTCTGTGGATGATGTTTTTTTTATTTATTTTTTTTATATATATATATATATATATATATATATATATATATATATATATATATATATATATATATATATATATATATATATATATATATATATATATATATATATATATATATATATATATATATATATATATATATCCAAGTATAGGATTGGTGTATACGGTATAAATTCCAATAACCAACAAATACTAATCTTAAAAGAGTGCTCAATACAGAGTAGAGCAAATATAATAATTCATTCGAAAATTATAACATTAGTACAAATCACAACAAATATAGGCATTTTTCTAATTTGATAAGACACTAGAAGTGTTGAAACAAAATTGTAGTGATTTTATAATATTTTTCTGTTATAATTTTCGAATAAAAGATTATATATCTGGTATATCAGCAAAATTGTCTAAATCGATTAACAGAAAAATTTTAGAATAATATTTGAACCGCTGTATCCTATAAATGAATAAATATATCTTACTGGAATTCTCCGAGTTTTTTTGTTTTTTTTTTTAATAACACTATTAGACTAGTGTGAGAAACGCTCTGCTTTCCATCACCCAAGTGTCTGCTTTGGAAAGATCCCTCCAGTTTGACTACCAAATGACTGAATTTTGGCTAAACAAAATGTTCGAGTTATCCCGACAGATAAACTGATGTCTGCTATTATTTATAAAATATGCGAAATGTTGTAACTTAAAAATGTACAACATTTACAACATTTACAACATCTCATATTTCATAATCTTTCTCAGTTATTGATTTTTTAAAATCAATTTTCTTCTTTGCAGATGAGGAATATATTCGACCAAGAACTTTTGAGCGATCGATATGAGGGGTGTGATATTTCACAATTTGAGTAAGTAATGTTATATCAAAGATTGATTGATTCTTGTTATTGAACTGGGAGGCACGGTGGAGTTACGGATTGCCGCTTGGATTGAGGAATCGGAGAGCTGATTTCGAATTCCAGTCGAGTTCTATACATTCATTTACGTGCTAATACCCTTGGGAAAGGCATGAATCAAACTCTTCTGGCCTGAAGAGGCACGGTGGAGTAATGGATTGCGGCTCGGATTGAGGAATCGGAGAGACGAGTCCGAATTCCAGTCGAGTTCATTACATTCACTTACATGCTAATACCCCTGGGAAAGGCATGAATCCAACTCTTCTTGCCTGAAGAGGCACGGTGGAGTAATGGATTGCGGCTCGGATTGAGGAATCGGAGAGACGAGTCCGAATTCCAGTCGAGTTCATTACATTCACTTACATGCTAATACCCCTGGGAAAGGCATGAATCCAACTCTTCTTGCCTGAAGAGGCACGGTGGAGTAATGGATTGTGGATCGGATTGAGGAATCGGAGAGCTGATTTCGAATTCCAGTCGAGTTCTATACATTCATTTACGTGCTAATACCCTTGGGAAAGGCATGAATCCAACTCTTCTGGCCTGAAGAGGCACGGTGGAGTAATGGATTGCGGCTCGGATTGAGGAATCGGAGAGACGAGTCCGAATTCCAGTCGAGTTCATTACATTCACTTACATGCTAATACCCCTGGGAAAGGCATGAATCCAACTCTTCTTGCCTGAAGAGGCACGGTGGAGTAATGGATTGCGGCTCGGATTGAGGAATCGGAGAGACGAGTTCGAATTCAAGTCGAGTTCATTACATTCACTTACGTGCTAATACCCTTGGGAAAGGCATGAATCCAACTGTTCTAGTCTGAAGAGACACGGTGGAGTAATGGATTGTGGATCGGATTGAGGAATCCGAGAGCCGAGTTCGAATTCCAGTCGAGTTCATTACATCCACTTACGTGCTAATACCCTTGGGAAAGGCATGAATCCAACTCTCCTGGCCTGAAGAGTGCACGGTGGAGTAATGGATTGCGGCTTGGATTGAGGAATCGGAGAGACGAGTTCGAATTCCAGTCGAGTCCATTACATTCACTTACGTGCTAATACCATTGGGAAAGGCAGTTCTTCTGGCCTTAAGAGGGATGGTGGAGTAATCGACTGTGTCTTGAACTCAGAACTCGGAGAGCCGAATTCGATATCCGGTCGAGTTTATTAAATTCACTTCCGGGAAAGTTATGAATCAATCTCTCTCCCTCCTACTTGTCTTGTGGATCATTTACGATTGAATAGTGAGTTCGATCCTCATTGGGCGCTCCCTAATTTTCGCTCTCTAAGAGGTTAGATTAGAAAATCGCTATTTGGCTATTTCTGCGTGGTGTAATGGCTAGGAAACTTGTCTCGCTAGATCAATTACGACTGATTAGTGAGTTCGATCATCACTAGGTGCTCCATATTTTCGGTCTCGTGCCACATCTAAGCGACGCGTCGAAAACCACTATATCTATGGGTAAAATAGCAGGACAATTTGGACCCTATAGCTTTGCTTGGCAACCAGTCTAGGAGAAGGAATACTGTGAATTCCAATCAGCTTGCTGTCTTGTACATCTTGTTCCTTTAGGTAAAGGCTAGAAGGTAACATCAGAAACAAATCTACCTCATATGTCGACTCGAAAAGAGAAACTGTCTCCTATCTTCGCAACGACGTTGAACCACGACAGAAAATAATGGATTCTTCGGGCCTAGTACAATTATTCGAACAAACACAAGGTCAGGAGAATTTAACATTCAGGTGTTTATCCAATATAAGAGACTAGACAGAACGATAGGGTAAAGTATATAGAAAGTTGTACCAAATGTCCGAGGGAGTAAGTAGCAAAAATGGGAGTCGAAAAAGTCGAAAAGGACCAATTACGAAACAGGAAAATTTCGTTAGAAGCAAAGAAAAGAGGACTGAACTCTACTGTAATATTGGTCCACTGATATGGCCGTGAATGCTGGTCAATTTCTTCACAGATGAAGAGGAGACTTGAAGCAAAAGGAACAAAGAAAAGAATGCTGGACTGTTATGTAATATCAATCCTCCTATATGCCAGTGAATACTGGACAATTTCCTCACAGATGAAGAGGAGACTTAAAGCAAGAGAAACAAAGAAAAGAGTACTGAACTGCTATGTAATATCAATCCTCCTATATGGCAGTGAATGCTGGACAATTTCCTCACAGATGAAAAGGAGACTTGAAGCAAGAGAAACAAAGAAAAGAGTGCTGAACTGCTATGTAATATCAATCCTCCTATAAGACAGTGAATGCTGGACAATTTCCTCACAGATGAAGAGGAGACTTGAAGCAAGAGAAACAAAGAAAAGAGTGCTGAACTACTATGTAATATCAATCCTCCTATATGGCAGTGAATGCTGGACAATTTTCTCACAGATGAAGAGGAGACTTGAACCAAGAGAAACAAAGAAAAGAGTGTTGAACTGCTATGTAATATCAATCCTTCTATATGGCCGTGAATGCTGGACAATTTCCTCACAGATGAAGAGGAGACTTGAACCAAGAGAAACAAAAAGAATGCTGAACTGCTATGTAATATCAATCCTTCTATATGGCAGTGAATGCTGGACAGAAGAGGTGGATTCATACTTAATAAGAATTTGATAAACACACAAGAAATTATAACTTGGATATAAAGTGGGGGATCAATTCTATATGTCACAATATATAAACTGATCACTCAATTTGCAACCACATTATTTGCTATACATTTATATTCCAGAGAATGCCAATGCCTAAAAGACATGCCTGTGTAGCTAATCAGAATTTGATTGATTGATTGGCTCGTTTTTTATGGCTTATCAACCCTTTGCAGGTTATTTAAAGCCAGAAAATATTTTTAGATTGTAAGACTTTTTTTGTGGAGATAATAATGATTTAGTGATACTAGTCGTACTAATTAACCCATAGCTGGAGGGAGAAGAGCTGTATTCTTACCGTTCTCAAGAGTATTTGCCAGTAAGTGAATATAGCGAACCCAACGGAATTTGAACTCGGCTCTTCGATTATCAAATCCGCACCATTCTACATTACACTACCCACACGTCCAAGCTTACAGCATCTTGTATTCCCAAATGGTCACCCATCAAGTTAGTGACCAAGCTCGCCGCTGCTTAACTCCGGTGATCATACTAGAACCGTGGTTTCATCCTAGATGTTGCTGTAGGCGTCACAAAAAATAACAAGAATAAATCCAGATTCATGTGTTTGGGTCTTTATTAAAATTCGAAAAATACCTTTTCCAAACGATAAAAATATATCGTGATGTGATAGCGCCAGATTAAAACCGACATTTTGATCCATTGATTTTTTTTGCTGGTGAGTTTGTTAACCTTGAACATTTTATCTAACAAAGATTCATACTGCTAAGGTCGTTACCTGTATTTTTTGGCAATGGCCATTTGTGACCTTACCGACATAAAATATTTTATTCATTTTAACCTCGGACATTTCCTTTTTTTATTCAGCAAAGACACGTCTTCTGTTAGGGTCGCCTTCATCTTCCGCGGTACTGACGACGCTGGAGATTTACCACTGATGGTGGAAGATACCATCAGACAGCACGCCCCCAAAAATAGTGCAACAAAAGGTGACGACCTCAGACAAATCGGAGAGACCATTATTTGGCTCAACAGTTCCTTGGTCAGTCTTCATGCCGCCAATGTTTCGGACTGGACAACACCGATGCCGACCACTACAACAGAGATGACCACACCCGAATGGTCGCTACTTGGAGGTAAAACACGATATCATTATTATTTCCACTGTCCGAAGGGCCTTGGACAGATCAACCTATTTCGAATAGGTCCATTTAATTTTCACTTTAATAATCCTGTCAATTGTCAAGATCCCTTCTCCTCCTCCTACTACTACTACTTATCCGCCTTTTCTTCTTCTTCTTCTTCTTCTTCTTCTCCTCCTCCTTTCCTTCTTTTTCTTTCCTTCTTATTTTTCTTTCCTTCTTCTTCTTCTTCTTCTTCTTCTTCTTCTCCTTTCCTTCTTCTTTTTCTACTCCTCCTTTCCTTCTTTTTTGTCGCCGTCGTCCATGATTTTAATATTGCTACTACATATGGTCTGATATTCCTGTTGTATACTTAGACACCCTTTGGAAAAATCAAAACTACTTATCCACCTTTTCTTCTTCTTCCCCTCTTCTTCTTCTCCTCCTCATTTCCTTCTTCTTCTTTTTCTCCTCCTCCTCCTTTCCTTCTTTTTCTTCTTCTCCTTTCCTTCTTTTTCTTCTTCTACTTTTCTTCTTCTTTGTCGCTGTTGTCCATGATTTTATTATTGCTACCACATATGGTCTCATTTTCCTGTTGTATATTTAGACACCCTTTGGTAAAATCCAAAGAAGAATCTGCAATGATATTGGTTCTGACATGACATCTCAGCTTCAGTCAGTTTCCCACCGCCGTAATGTAGCTCCCTTGTGACTTTTCTATAAATAATTTCATGGTAATTGTTCAGATAAACGTTTCTCTGTGATACCGGGACTTTAAGCGCAGTACTAGATTGGCAACTAGCTTTCATCAATTCACAGTTGAATCGGCTAGATATCAACCTTAAGTTCTATATTAACAGTAAATAAATAAAAAAAAAACTTAACCTGATAGATATACGTTTGTGTCATGTTATTGATAATGTGTGCAGTCCACCTCTCCGGATTTATGTCATTCTTGCTAAAATTTCACGTTAAACTGGACGGTTACGCCATTTTGAATTGATGACCATAAAATTCTAAAAACGTATTTTTTTTTTCGAGGAGAACGAACAAAGGTTTGACAATTCTTGTGAAAAATATTCTTCCTTGCATTTTACTGAATGTTAGCGTTTACTATCAAGAGATATTAACTCCATAAATGAGATGCAGACATGATTGGAACAGGGAATGTTCAATTTGACACCAGAAATTCAAATATAAAAAAAAACGAAAGCAAGCATTTGAAGCAAATTTATAAAATAATGATTTTCTTCTTTCTTTCCACCAGATGGATTGGCCACAAATTTCACTTTTAATCTCTGGAACTTTACATTCAATTCTGAACTTTTCGACCGAAAGAAACCGGCCTTCATCAGCAAAAATCTTGATTTTTGCGAGAATGTAAGTTCATTCTTTCCAATAAAAATGTTAAAGTTTATTTCTTAATTTATTTTTAATTATTTAAATGTTTGTCTATATTTCTGAGATGAGGTATTATGTACACTATTTGCATTATTCGGACTATTGTCCTCATCTTTGTCGCCATATTTATTACAACGTTTCAACCTTTCAGTATCTGTCTATATTTCTGAGATGAGGTATTATGTACAGTATTTAAATTATTCGGAATATTGTGCTCATCTTTGTAGCCATATTTATTACAACGTTTCAGCCTTTCAGTATCTGTCTATATTTCTGAGATGAGGTATTATGTACAATATTTACATTATGCGGACTATTGTCCTCATCTTTGTCGCCATATTTATTACAACGTTTCAGCCTTTCAGTATCTGTCTATATTTCTGAGATGAGGTATTATGTACAGTATTTATATTATGCGGACTATTGTCCTCATCTTTGTCGCCATATTTATCACAACGTTTCAGCCGTTTTACGATCCGGCCTTCTTCAGGTGGTTGGAATTTGATCGAAATAAAGGGTTCAGTTCGAAATTCCAACCACCTGAAGAAGGCCGGAGCGTACAACGGCCGAAACGTTGTGTCCTCAAGGACACATGGCACAGTGGATAAAGGCGTTGGTTAGATCCAGTGACAGACCCAAAGAGTGTGAGTTCAATACCCGGTTAAGGCAGTGGAGAACTTTCAGAGGGAAAATTAGCAGGAGATAACTGATAACTGACATCCATCAAACATGGCACGTGGAACTAGAACAGTCTACCCCAGTGAGCGAAATAAAGGGTTCAGTTCGAAATTCCAACCACCTGAAGAAGGCTCCGAAACGTTGTGATAAATATGGCGACAAAGATGAGGACAATAGTCCGCATAATGTAAATACTGTATTTAAATGTTATTCGTTTAAACACATATATAAATATATAACAATCTTTATATATTTATCGAGCACTGTTTTTTTTAAAATAAGAACAGAAATACTAAAAAAAACTTTGGATTATTTACCTAACAAGTTCTTTCCTATTTTCTATATATTTTCACACACACACATACACACACATATATATATATATATATATATATATACATTAGGTATCTTACTATTTTTTATTTGCAAATACATCAATTTGTTTTTTTTTCAGATGAAGATTATTATGAACCAAGATGCTTTGAGCGACCGATTTTCCGGATGTCACATTGCCCACTTTCAGTAAGTAATAAACTTTGAAAATTAATGGCACGCTATGGATTTACGATTCCCATTCTCAGAACATAATACGGAGCCTTTATTTCAAGCCGGCTTCCAAATAGAATCGTTTATACAGTTATTTTTTTATTTTTTTTTTTTTTGAAAATCCCATGCTTCTGCTCAGATTCGTTTTGATTATTTGAGAATATCTGTGAGTTTTTAACCATTATGATCTCTTTCTGTCTTTGGAGAAGCATTTCTTTGATCTTCATTTCATTTGCTTTATTTCAACTATTATTATTATTAGTAGTAGTAGTATTAGTAGTAGCAATATTATCATCAATTTTTTATTATATGATGCATTGTCAGCCATTATTAATAATTGACTGATATTTCTTTTAGCATTTGGTATATGCAGAATTAGGAAAAGACAGCTTAAATTCCTTGCACACATAATGAGGAAAGACGACTTGAAAAACTTAACCCTCACAAGGCATAGTGAGAGCAAGATAGATGGGGGTAAGGAAGTGAGCCACTTACCTGACGAGCTTGCATAAGTGAAACAACACTTCAGCCAACAATCGGTCACGAAAAGACGTCAGATTTTTCCACTGGTGCTCGCCTTCACCATTGACCAGTGCTACTTGTCATTGAATCTATAAATATATCGCAGGAGCACCGGACCATATCTGGCAGCAATCTTCTAAGCATGGACAACTGGTAGACTTATAGAAAAGAGAAGACATTATGAAGAAGCGGGAACAACAAAAAAATCAGTAATCGGGAAGACAGTAGATAGCGATTGACATTGCGTTTAGATTTTTGAAGATTAAAGTTAACTGGAAAGCATGGAACCGGAAGAGAGTTCCACGAGCGAGAAATGAGAGAAAAGAAACTGTTAGCATAGAACTTACGGTTCAGTTTAGCCATTTCAACTGTAAAGAGTTAAGCACTGGTTGTGCTTAGCTTAAATTCATAAAGTTTAGGTACCATAATGGAACGTTCATCTGAACAATAACCATGAAAAGATTTAAAGAAAAGTTACAGGGAAGCTACATTAGGGCGGTGGGAAAGTGACTGAAGCCGAGATGCTAGGTCAGGACTAATAATATTGCAGATTCTTCTTTGGATTGTATCAGCAATCTCTGAATATATAGCAGGAGCACTGAATCATATTTGGCAGCAATATTCTACGCATGGATCAATAGTAGACTTGTAGAAAAGAGAAAACATGATCAAGGAGCGGGAACAAAAGAGGAGTAATTAGGAAGACAGTAGATGACGATTGATATTGCATTTAAATTTTTGAAGATTAAACTTAACTAGAAAGCATGGAGCTGGGAGAGAGTTTCACGAGCGAGAAATGCAAGAAAAGAAACTGCTAGCAAGAACTTATGGTTCAGTCTAGCCATTTCAAGTGTACATTGATGAGACCTTACCGTCAATCTAGCACTGCGCTTAAATTCATGAAGTCTAGGTACCATAATGGAATGTTACCCTGAACAATGACCGTGAAAAGAATTAAAGAAAAAACACAGGAAAGCTACTTTATGTTGTCTATATTTCTGAGATGAGGTATTATGTACACTATTTACATTGATCGGACTATTGTCCTCATCTTTGTCGCCATATTTATTACAACGCTTCGGCCTTTCAGTATCTGTCTATATTTCTGAGATGAGGTATTATGTACATTATTTACATTATTCGGACTATTGTCCTCATCTTTGTCGCCATATTTATCACAACGTTTCGGCCCTTGAACGCTCCGGCCTTCTTCAGGTGGTTGGAATTTCGAACTGAACTTTTTATTTCGCTCACTGGGGTAAACTGTTCTAGTTCCACGTGCCATGTTTGATGGATGTCAGTTATCAGTTATCTCCTGCTAAGGCAGTGGAGAACTTTCAGAGGGAAAATTAGCAGGAGATAACTGATAACTGACATCCATCAAACATGGCACGTGGAACTAGAACAGTTTACCCCAGTGAGCGAAATAAAAAGTTCAGTTCGAAATTCCAACCACCTGAAGAAGGCCAGAGCGTACAACGGCCGAAACGTTGTGATAAATATGGCGACAAAGATGAGGAAAATAGTCTGAATAATGTAAATAATGTACTTTATGTTTGTGGGAAAGTGACTGAAACCGAGATGCCAGGTCAGGACCAATAATATTGCTTTTTCTTCTTTGGATTTTATCAGGAATCTCTAAATATATAGCAGGAACACCGGACCAGATTTGGCAACAATATTCAAAGCATAGACGAATGGCAGACTTATAAATATGTAAGATAGATTATGGAGAGAAAAATTGTCTAGCGCGGCACATTAAACCAACTTTCTTAGCAGCATACCTAGTAATGGATTCAATATCTTTCAACTTCATATGAGCTGAGAATATTAGACAGAGTAGGCGCAAAGGGTCCTTTAGCATCAGCCATGCTGATGGGTGGCTGAGAGGGGTCGCTCAGATCGATATGATTTCTGTTAAAGAGTCCGTTTTTTGGATTAAACTCCAGGATGCCCAACTTCTTCTGTAGGTACAACAGATGGAAGAAGGGATTGTGAGCTCTTTGCTAATCGCCTCTTTTCTCTAGTTGGCTTTTTATAGTTCGCAGGTGAGCGAGCTTTTTTTTTTTTTTGGTGGAGGGGGGTCTGACACCCTGCTTGGGAATGATGTTTATGATTCAAGAAGGTCTGCTTCTTTGACTATTCTGGGTAGACGACACGTGTTTACTCCGGGTGTTGTCTGGCTCTATTTTCTTCTTCCTGGATTGCTTGTCTCTTCATTAAAGTTGCTGCAGGTAATGTTTTAGCATACAACTTACGGTCCAATCTAGCCATTTCAACTGTAAAGTGATGAGAACTGGTTGCTAATCTCGCACTGCCTTTAAATTCATAAAGTCTAAGAACCATAATGGAACGTTCATCTGAACAATGACGATGAAAAGATTTAAAGAAAAGACACAAGGAAGCTACATTAGGGCGGTGGGAAAGTGAATGAAACCGAGATGCCATGTCAGGACCAATAATTCTTCTGATTCTTCTTTGGATTTTATCAAGAATCTCTAAATATATAGCAGGAGCATCGAACCCTATTTGGCACCAATATTCTAAGCATGGAAGAATAGTACACTTATTAAAAAAAAAGATAAAACATTATGAAGCGGGAACAAAAGAAGAGTAATCAGGAAGACAGTAAATAGCGATTGGCATTGCATTTAAATGTTTGAGGATTAAAGTTAACTGGAAGACATGGAGCCGTAAGCATGGAGCGAGATGTGAGAGAGAAAAAAACTATTGGCATAAAACATTTATGCTAGGCCATAAGAATCTCCTGAGCCGACCAAACATAGAAATGAATACAATATGGGAACCAGTAATAAGGAGTGCCAAAGAAAAGCAATAATAACAACAAAAATTCCAATATGAGCTCTGGTAAAAACATAAAATGATAACAGCAAAAATTGCAATATGGGCACTGGTAAAAATTTGCTGAAGACATTAGGTTTATAATACCCAGAAATTCATACACAGATGTCCTCAAGGACACATGGCACAGTGGATAAAAGCATTAGTTAGATCCTGCGACAGGACCCAAAGAATGTGAGTTCAATACCCGGTTAAGGCAGTGGAGAATTTGGAGAGGGGAATTAATAAGAGATAACTGATAACTGGCATCCATTAAAAACAGGGCACGTGGAACTAGAACAGTCTACCCCAGTGAACGAAATAAAGGGTTCAGTTCGACATTCCAATCACCTGAAGAAGGTCTGAGCATAAAACGGCCGAAGCGTTGTGATAAATATAGCGACAAAGATGAGGACAATAGTCCGAATAATGTAAATAGTGTACATAATACCTCATCTCAGAAATATAGACAGATGCTGAAGGATCAGATAAAAATGGCGACAAAGATGAGGAGAATAGTCCGAATAATGTAAATAGTGTACATAATACCTCATCTCAGAAATATAGAAAGATATTGAAGGATCGGATTAATATGGCAACAAAGATGAGGACAATAGTCCGAATAATGTAAATAGTGTACATAATACCTCATCTCAGAAATACAGACAGATACTGTTAGAACATTTCGTTAATTTAAATTATCTTCTCTTTTCCCTGAAAAATCTGCGATCAAACCAAAATAATAAAGGTTTTGCGAATTTTTTTTTCGATAACTGGAGCACAAGGCTTGGGACTGAAACTCACTCAAATGGAAGTTATATTACAATTCATCGTTAAAGATGTTGGAGAAAGGTTCGGGTCTCTTGTACTACCCTAGAAAGTACCGGATTCTTCCTCCCATCAGTCAGTTATGTGTCCTGCATAATCATGTATCTTTCTGTGGTAGTTGCCATCCAAGGCTATAGAACCCGATCTGTCCTGTCCATAGCTTAGAAGAAGAGTATTCATAACTTTGCCAAGGGTATTAGCATGTAAGTGAATGTGATGGATTCGACTGGAAATCGAACTCGGCTCTCCAGTTTCCTCAATCCTAGCCGCTATGCATTACTGATAGTTAATGAACAGACTAAGATAGATAGATCAGTCAGTTATATGCCATGCGTGATACACTCTTAGGCGATCACGTATCAAAAGATACATGACTGACGAGTAGGTTGCCATTTCTTTCTGCGGTAGACCACCAGTTGCCATCCAAGGCTATATAACCCGGTCTCTCATAATATTTACCCATAGCTGGAGGGGAGAAGAAGAGGATTTATACCTTTCCCAAGGGTATTAGCATGTAAGGAAATGTAATGGATTGGACTCGAATTCGAACACGTCTCTCGCTTTCTTCAATCCGAACCACTATCCATTACTGATAGATAATGAACAGACTGAGATAGATAGATAGATAGATAGATAAGTTTATGCCATGCGTGCTCAGTGCCATGCGTGATACACACTTAGGCAATCATGACTGACGAGGCAGATTTTTTTTCCTGCAGGAGGTTGCCATTTCTTTTTTTGCGGTAGACCAGTTGTCATCCAAGTTGTAAAACTCGGTCTGTCCTCCTGGGGAGAGAAGAGGTTTCCTAACTGTTTGTAATGGACTGGACTTGAATTCGAACTCGGCTCTCCGACTCCTCGATCCGAGCTGCAATCCATTACTCCACCGTGCTTCCCCCTTCCTACCATGTTATATCTTTCAATAAGAAAAAAAAATCAGACTAGGTCAAAAATGGAGTATTGCTGACATATTTGGGCTGAGGCCACCCAGTCCTCAAATCCCAGACTTGACAGAGTTCAAAAACGTTTACACGGCCTTGTGGGTATTGAATCATTTTCCACCTTACAATACCTCTTCCACAGGCGATACATTGGTATAATCTATTGCAATGTTCTTGCCAAACGTTCAGAAGAGCTACATTACACCAGTTCAGACCTTCACGGCCATGCGACGCACACTGGATCGGCTCATCTTCATATCCTACGTATTCCATGAGTAAGTTCACACTAAAACAATTTCTTCCCTTACAGCCACATCTCTTTGAAAGACGGATTTATGCACGGTAAGCAACGATGAGCCTGGTCAGTAACTAGATGGGTGAGCGCTCGTGAATACCAGTTGCCGTAAGGTTGGATGTGCGGCTGGTGTAATGGATAATGACTCGGATCTGTTAATCGGAGAGTCTAGTTCCAATCCCTGTTAGGTTCGTTATATTCATTTACACACATATACCCTTGGGAAAAGTATCAATCCACCTCTTCTCCCCTGTATGGATTAATTAGTAAGATTTGTATCACTAAATCATTATTATCTTGAAAAAACAATTCTTACTATCTAAAAATCTCTTCTGGCTTCAAATAACACGAAAAGGGTTGATAAGCCATAAAAAAAACGAATCAATCAAATGCTGATTATCTACACAGGCATGTCATTTAGTTCTATTTACATTCTCTGGAATATAAATGTATAGAAATTACCGTGGTCACAAAATGAGGGATCAGTTTACATATTGATTGTAATACAGAATGGATCCTCCACTTTATATCCATATTATAATGTTTGTTTATCAAATACTGATTAGGTACACAGGCAAGTCTTTTAGATTTATTTACATTCTCTGGAATATAAATGTATAGTTTCTATACATTTATATTCCAGAGAATGTACCGTGGCCACAAAGTGAGGGATCAATTTATATATTGATTGTAATATAGAATTGATCCATCTACATTAGATTTCGTTTGTTTGTTTATCAAATCCTTATTAGGTATGAATCCACATCTTTTCCTCCCAGCTATGGGTTAATTAGTAAATATTGTATCATTAAACCTTTACTATTTCGGAAAATAAATCTTACAACCTAAAAATATTTTCTGGCTTTAAATAACCTGCAAAGGGTTGATAAGCCGTAAAAAACGAAACAATCAATTAATCCGATCACTGTCTTCTCAAAGTCTAGGGTCAACCCTTTATCTGCCCTCCCTATTTTCATAATTGCACTTTTTGCTTCTTACAATCTAACAAAAAGCCTATTCAGTAACTCATCTGACTCTTAAGCCTTTTATTAATTGGTTAATAATATTGAAGAGTTGTTAGTATTTTAACCTGACTCATTTGTGTTTTGTCCGAAATATTTCCAGCAAGGATCCGTACTCAGTGAGAGTCATCTTCATCTTCCGCGGCACTGATGACGCTGCTAGTTTGCCACAGATGGTGGAAGATACCATCAGACAACACGCCCCCAAGTCTAATGCAACCAAAGGTGTCGACCTCAGACAAATCGGACAGACGATTATTTGGCTCAACAGTTCTCTGGTCAGTCTTCATGCAGCCAATGTTTCGGACTGGACAACACCGATGCCGACCACCACAACAGAGCTGACCACACCCGACTGGTCATTACTCGGAGGTAGGTCTCGATATTATAAAATCATTGTACACGTTTTTGTAACTGAAGGTCACCATATTGACATTGAAATTCGTGGAATTACCTCATGTCGATATCCTTTCGAACTAGCGAGATTTATTTTTATATTTATTTTCGCATCACTACTCAGATATTAGAATCTGTGTCGTAGTGTAATGGATAATAGCTCGGAATGAGAAATTGGAGAGCCGGGTTCGAATTTCAGCCGGGTTCATTAGTCATTTACGCTCAAATACTCTTAGGAAAGCTATGAATCAATCACTACCCATCAGCTATGGATTAAATAGCAGGACAGACTGGTTCCTATAGCCTTGCTTGGCAACTAGTCTACCCCAGAAAGAAATGACAGCCTTCTGTGGGAAAATCTTCGGCCTAGTTTGTCATGAATCCAAAGAGACATGATCGCCCAAACATGCATCACGTATGGCACTTAATTGACTAATGCTCATCTTGAAGATATGAATCCATCTTTGCTCCCTCCAGCTATGGATTAAATAGCAGGACAGACTGGGTCGTATAACCTTGCTTGGCAACTAGTCTACTTTAGAAATGGCAACCAACTTCGGGAAAATCTTCTGCCTAGTCAATCATGAATCTAAAAACATGTATCGTATATGGCACTTAACTGACTGATTCAGGAGTTTTTCTATCCACCTTTTCTCTCTATTTGGTATGTTTTTTTTGTTTTTTTTTAATGTTGGACGGCTTCACCTGTCACTTTTGCTATCTCAAGCGAAAGCACGTTATCACTTCCAAAGATGCTCGTTATATTTGAGACTTCGTAGACGCCGGTACTACTAGTAACACCTTCTAATAATGTTCGAACTAGCAATACTTGTCCAAGTAGTAATCGCCAAATAGTATAATGATCAGAAGAGAATCGTATAGTAGTAGTAGAGTAGAGAGAGTTAACGTATAGCAAGAGTGGATAGACAAGAAGAGTGAACAGTGATTCTTATGCTACTTCGTATTTATTCACTTCCTTTATGATCACGTGATCTACTTAATAATGGAATCGCCCGTGTTACTCACTGGCGATCCAGTTTCAAACTACAGTGTCGGTAACGACATTGTTTTTATTCACACGGCTGTTGGTGAATATTGAAAGCAATACCTCTGGCAGGATCTCGGTGTAGAGTTATGAAATTATGCTATGTTGATATGTGTAAATCGTACGAGTAATGTAATGGTTACTGGTTTGAAAAATTGAAATCAGAGTTCAAAACCTGGCCTTGTCCGTTTCACTGCCTTTTGCACTAATACCTTGGGGAAAGACATGAAATCAGAAAGCAGAGTTCAAATTATATCAAAGGTATGAATCTATCACTACTTCCCCCAATTAGGGATTAAATAGCAGGATAGACTGGATCGTATAACCTTGGTTGGCAACTAGTCTATCACAGAAAGAAATGATAGCTTTCTGCGAGAAAATTTTCTGCCTAGTCTGTCATGAATCAAGAGAGACCTGTATCACGTATGGCACTTAACTGAGTGATGCTCATCTTGAAGATATGAATCCATCTCTTCTCCCTCCAGCTATGGATTAAATAGCAGGACAGACTAGGTCCTATAACCTTGCTTGACAACTAATCTATCACAGAAAGAAATGGCATCCTTCTGTGGGAAAATGTTCTGCCAAGCCTGTCATGAATCACAAGAGACTATTGAGGTTGATATACCGTAAAACAAAATAAACTAAACCTGATCTACAAACGAAAATAAGTCCTTGGTCAATAAGTATGGCGGAAACTAGTCAATTATTTAGCTGCGCACCGAACCTACAACCACGCCAGATCATAGGATTGATGATGGTGATGATAATGATGGTGATGGTGAGAAATTCAAAATATTTTTGGCATAAAAGAATTTACCAACAATCGGAAAATATGTGAGATCTCTTTTGACTTGTCAGTACATTCCGACGTATGTAATTCTTAAAAGAAATACATGATTCCTATTATACAATAATTTCCTTTCTACTTTTAGTTTAAGAAATCATGTTTGAATTGATTATTATTGGATTTGCAAAATAATTTTGTTCTTTTTTTTCCAGATGGATTGGCTATAAATTTCACTTTCATTCTCTGGAACTTTACATTCGATCCTGAACTCTTCGACCGAAACAACCCAGCATTCATCAGAAAAAATTATGATTTCTGTGAGAATGTAAGTTCAAGATTTCGAAAAGAAATGTTAAAGTTTATTTGTTAATTTATTTTTAATTATCTAAATATTAGTCTTATTGTAAACACTTCAGGATCGATCCTGATTCATGGCAAAATCGACCCTGGTTCACAGCAACAAACGTAGCCTTTCAGGATCGATCCTGGTTCACGGCAACAAACGTAACCTTTCAGGATCGATCCTGGTTCACGGCAACAAACGTAACCTTTCAGGGTCGATCCTGGTTCACGGCAACAAACGTAACCTTTCAGGGTCGATCCTGGTTCACGGCAACAAACGTAGCCTTTCAGGGTCGATCCTGGTCCACGGCAACAAACGTAACCTTTCAGGATCGATCCTGGTTCACGGCAACAAACGTAACCTTTCAGGGTCGATCCTGGTTCACGGCAACAAACGTAACCTTTCAGGGTCGATCCTGGTTCACGGCAACAAACGTAGCCTTTCAGGGTCGATCCTGGTCCACGGCAACAAACGTAACCTTTCAGGGTCGGTCCTGGTTCACGGCAACAAACGAACCCTTTCAGAGTCGATCCTGGTTCACGGCAACAAACGTAACCTTTCAGGGTCGATCCTGTTTCACGGCAACAAACGTAGCCTTTCAGGGTCGATCCTGGTTCACGGCAACAAACGAACCCTTTCAGGGTCGATCCTGGTTCACGGCAAAAAATGTAACCTTTTCGTCGTGGTCAGCTCGAGGTGGATCCTGGTTTGATTAATGGTGTGATCTCTTCGATCCTAACCTGCCTTACCCTAAGTTTCTGATTGATTGTACAATAAAATTGGAGAAAAAACGGCACTCGAAATATATAAAAATAATATATATATATATATATATATATATATATATATATATATATATATGCATATATATATATATATATATATATATATTTATTCAATATTTAAATAATTCCTCGAGGCTAGAATAAACCTCAACAGAATGCAGAAAGCACTGGACGGCCGTTTCGTCCTATATTTGGGACTCATCAGCAGTGCGTGTCCATTACAGAGAATTGAAACCCGGGCAGTTACGGTATTGGGCAAAAGTGATACCAACTGAACGAAGGGGTAGCGAATTACACTCAATATAGGGCCGCTCGATCACATATCCCATGGTAGCAGTCATCTGAGTTACCCTTACCGATAGGACTGTGCTCCTGTCACTTATATATATATATATATATATATATATATATATATATATATATATATATATATATATATATATATCCATTACATTCACTTACGCGCTAATAATATTGGGAAAGGTATTAATCCTCTTCTTCTCCCTCCCGCTATGGGTAAATAGCAGGACAGACTGGGTTCTATAGCCTTGGATGGCAACTGGTCTGGGAGAAGGACAACTCTGAATTCAAAACCTGCGGAGGGTCGTTTGGGGACCTTATAGCATGGAGTGCGCCAGGTGTCTGTATTCGGCTCTTTAAAAAGGGTGGTTGCTTCTGCATAAAGCCTTCACCAATATAATCAAATCATATGTGCTAGAAACGGAGCTGCATGACCCTCATACGTCGAATACGACGGGAGAGTCCACTAATCTTTCCCTTACGGCCAATGCGGTAGATCTGAAAAGCGTCAAGAACACCCCTACCAGCTCCTTGTTGAAACAAACATCGCTACACATAAAAAGCTAGGATGCTGACACCGAAATAGAATTAATACTGCGTATGTATGTATGCCCGAACGCACGGATATGTATTTGCGTCTAACCTCTAATTGCTTATATAGATGTGTTGGTGTGAACAAAAATAAGTACACCTATGTGCCTATGCGTATGATAGCAAAACCCCAAACAAAGAAGTAAATTCCCACCCCCGCCACCAAACATAGCCAAACAAGCATAAATAGATCCAATTTTAAAAAATAAATCAGTTTGTCTGATGATCGCAAAAGCGTGAAACCCAGGGTCACAAACTTATATCCATATAACTTATATATATATATATATATATATATATATATATATATATATATATATATATATATATATATATTAAACGATCATTATATAGTTTTACTTAAGAGCGCTTAGAATTTTTTGATCCCCGATTCTTGATAGAAGTAGATAAGTATATTGAAAAGACTTTCAGATGGATTGGCTAGAAATTTAACCACCAATCTCTGGAAATTTACATTCGATTCTTAACTCTTCGATCGAAATCGTTCGGCCTACATCAGGAAACTTTTGTGAAAATGTAAGTGGATATTTCTGCTACAATAGTTCAGTAACATAATTTGTCTCATGTCGGTGGTTTGAGCGTTTGCGCATGTCTATCTTTATAGTGCGTTTCGTGGACCTCATGAACTTATTTCCAAATAATTGAACATTTTTATTAACATATATATATATATATATATATATATATTATGCCTTTAAATTCCTTGAGGTACATAGGGCCGCAAGATATCGTTGCGTTTTCTTTAACAACCCAGTTTTCATTTTTAATTGAGTAGGTTGTTAGCCTACTGCACAGAGTTGTCCTCCTAGACCAGTTGCCGACCAAGATCTGTCCTGCTATTTACCCATAGCTGGGGAGAGAAAAAGTGGATCCATACCTTTTCCAAAGTATGAATCCTCTTCTTCTTACATCCATTACATTCACTTACATGCTAATACCCCAAAGATTTAATGGATTTGACTAGAATTCGAACTCTACTCTCCAATTCTTCAATCCGAACCGCTATCCATTACCCCACCGTGACTCCTTTTGATTTAATATTAGCTACTTTATGGCGATTTAGGCCGCAAATATCAATCACTACAGGAAGAAAACAGACACAAAAATTGAAAGCTTAAAGGAATATTATTCGTTTATACAAATACTATTTGAAATAATAGTTCTTCTTGCAAGCAAATTGTTCTGTTAGGGGCTATATATTATACAGTGTAACCCGGATATAAGATACCCGGATATAAGAGAAACACGGATATAAGAGAAATCCGGATATAAGAGAGATTTTCTCTGGTCCAAAATTAGTGCCATACTTACCTAAACAAAATAGACCAAACCCGGATATAAGAGAAACCCGGATATAAGAAACTTATTCGCCGGTCCCGACAACTCTCTTATATCCGGGTTACACTGTATAATGAAACAATATAAGTCTAGTTAACTGAAATCCTTGGTGTTGTAGTTGAATGTTTTACGTACAGTGTAACCCGGATATAAGAGAGTTGTCGGGACCGGCGAATAAGTCTCTGTTAACCGGGTTTCTCTTATATCCGGGTTTGGTCTACATTAATTAGGTAAGTATGGCTCTAATTTGGGACCAGAGAAAATCTCTCTTATATCCGGGTCTCTTATATCCGGGTTACACTGTACTAATATTATTAGTACGGCTCTCATGTCATAAATGCTGGTATTGAAGGGGAGACGTTTTTAACGTCCTGTCCTTTGCAGATCCCGGTAGAAAAGAGAGCGAGCAGAAGGGAATAGCGTTCTTTGATAATTGGCGCCAACATATTCTCGCTAGTGAATGGTTAGTTTGAAAAGGTGTAATGAAGCAAGCAAATACGCTATACGTGATCTCTAGAGAGTGCAGCTGACCAAGGGAGATAATTCACTTATCGACCATATATATTTTCTTATAATTTTCAAATATTACATCATTTTCTTAATCAGTGTAACCCTGATATAAGAGAAACCCGGATATAAGAGAAACTCGGATATAAGAGAGATTTTCTCTGGTCCCAAATTAGAGCCTGTGTTAATGTAAACAAAATATACCAAACCCGGATATAAGAGAAACCCGTATATAAGAGGCTTTTCCGGTCCCTACAACTCTCTTATATCCGGGTTACACTGTATATATAAATGTCACATTTCGATACTATTTTGTATTTTTTTTTTTTTTTCTTTTTCAAGAATCCATTTCCTTTTATTATTTTGTTTCAGATGAAAAATATCATGGACAAGAATATTTTGAATGATCGATTTTCAGGATGCGATATTTCAAACTTTAAGTAAGTAATATTCATTGGATATTTATTCTAAACTTTCTCCACATATTTTCCTTGATTTCACAACTGCGACGTCATTGGCAACATAATTCTCTTTGGCGTGTTTTCCATTTGCTTTTTCAAGGTTCAGGAGATTTTGAGGAGCGTGGAACCACCTCTTAATTGCTGGTGTTCCCAGGTCCACCTTGACCCGGGCTGGTAGCACCTGTTAGGGTGCCAGCTATGGACAAATAGCTGACCCCTCTCAAACTGGCGTCAAAACACTATGAAAGTGTAAAAATAGGTTTTAATTCCCGCAATACGTTTTTGTTAAAAATTACTACTAGCAATGAATTTTTGAAGGAAATATTATAGCTATCAATACATTTTTGAAAAAAATATTACCAACAATACACTTTTGAAGGTGAAACATATTATACATTTTTGAAGGAAAAACATATTACCAGCAATACATTTTTGAAGGTGAAACATATTAGCAGAAATACATTTTTGGAAAAATAATATACAGGGTGTTTCAAAAAGAATACGTCAAAATCATTACGCTGTTTTTTCAGGTCTATAGCATTGTAGTGGACTGAATCAGTGGTTATTTGATAGAGTAGTTATCAGAGTTTGATTGGGTGTCAGTTTCACCGCTGTCGTTAGTATAACTTCCGGTACAGCTGAATTGTGGGAAGATCAATCAAAATCGCGACTCCTCAGCAGAAGGCGTGCTTGAGTTCGCGAAAACAAACGACATTGTCACGGTGCAGGCAGATTCGAATGATGGAGCACCACCCCATTGGCATCTCGGGGTTAGTGCTTATCTGAATAAAAATATGCTTCAGCGATGGATTGGGAGGAGAGGTGCTAAAGACCTTGCTCTCTGTGCTTGGCCTGCCAGATCCATGACCTCACTGTGTGTGACTTTTTCTTGTGGGGGAATGTTAAAGACCAAGTTTATGTTCCAGCACTTCCAGCAAGTGGACCGTGGCATGCTGAGGCGTGTTTGGAAGGAATTCTCATATCGGCTTGATGTTGTCCACTCTGCCGGTGGTGGCCACATTGAGCACTTATAAAACATGAAATGAAACTTGAATGTATATACCACACATGTGTTCATGCTAGAGGTTTGTAAATGTTTTCGTTATTGACACATCACATGATGATTTTGGCGTATTCTTTTTAAAACACCCTGTATTACCAACAATACATTTTTGAAAAAAAATATTACCAGCAATAAAAATCTTGTCAGCATTAAATAACCCATTTAGGTTGATATGCCGTAAAACAAACCAAATCTAACCATTTTCTATTTAAATTATAGAGGATGACAGATTTACTTCTCTCTTTAATGGCATAGAGGACACCTTTTTTATTTTCTCCTCCGCACACGCCTCACAAATACAGTCCAGATTTTATCGACGATGTCGAAGCAGACGTTATTTCTGTCCTCACTTTCCAAATGCTACAATGTCAGTTTTCAAGCCATGATGTTTCATAGACCTTTCTTCGCTTTTGAATTCAAAATGGCGTTCATGAAGCAGACGCTTAACGAGATGCGATTGCACCTACTGCGCTATTAACAGAAGCATCCGTGATGTGATACCTAAATTCGAATGCACCCTTTTCTATTATACTATTGTCATGCTTCAGAATACGCTAACAGCATTACATACAGAGAGGAAAAGTTCAGGGTGTTACTTGAAAATTTCAGTATAAATAGGACCAGTAAAGGGAAAGCTATGAATCCACCGCTTCACCCAGCTATGGGTTAATTAGTAAGATATATATCACTAAACTATTATTATCCCCCAAAACTATTTATTTAGATATGGCCATTAAATAACCTATCGAGCCTGATATGCCGCTAAACAAAATCAATCAACCAACCAACAACCACTATAAATTGGTTCTAAGCCTACATTTTTTATTATAGTGTAAACTGCATATGTTTGTCTTTTAAATTCTAATGTAAACGGAATATATGCCTACCTGTTTGACGCTAGTGTAAACCGAACAACTGCCTTTTAAATTAAAATCGAAACTGCATTTATCAGGTCATCCCATGAATTCTGTCTGAATTTTGAATAAAGAAAACAAGTGACCAAATGTTACATTTAATTACAGATTTAATCAACAATGTATTTTCCCTGATTATCTATGACTTCCTTCCATCTATTAACAAGCTTACTAATTCCATTACTGTAAAATTCTTTTGGCTTTGATTCGAAGAACTCACAAATGTCAGTTTTAACCTCTTGCTGTGTTACAAAAGCTGTTTCTTCCAAATGATTCTGTAAGCTATGAAACAAATGGTAGTCTGAAGGAGCAAGATCGGGAGAATAAGGTGGATGAGGAATTTTCTCCCAACCAAGTTCTTCGATCTTTTGTGACATGATTCTTGCTGTGTGCGGTCGCGCATTGTCCTGATGAAACATCACCTCTTTTCGTTTCACTAGAGCAGGTCTTTTTTCCCCTCAAAGCTTGGTTCAAACGCTCTAATTGCTGACAGTATATTTGAGCATTAATTGTTGCATTAGGTGGTAAGAATTCAAAGTGGATTATTCCTTGGCCATCCCACCAGATTGAAAGAAGAACTTTTTGCCCATGAAGTTCCCTTCTCAGCTGTGGCTGGGGTCCTTCCCCTTTACCAAGCCACTGTCTACGACGCTTAACTTTTCGATAAAAGATCTATTTTTCGTCGCCAGTCACAAGTCTATTCAAAAAAGGTGAAACAAGTTGGCGAGAATGGAGAGAAGAGCAGATGTCAACTCGGGATTTGAGGTTGATTTCAGACAATTCATGAGGCACCCATTTTCCAAGTTTAGGAACTTTTCCAAGTTGTTGAAGATGACGATGAACAGTTGTATGGTTTGAACTGAGAACCACTACCAATTCCTCAACTGATAAAGCAGGATTTTCTTCAAGGGCTGCTTCAAGAAGCTTTTAATCAAACTCAACTGGACGTCCGGTTCGATCTTCATCTTCAAGGGTGAAATCTCCACCTCTGAATTTTGTAAACCATCTTCTGCAAGTTCTTTCATTCACACATTCCACTCCATAAACTGAGTGAATGTTTCTAGCCGCTTCGTCTGCTGAGTTTCCTTTCTTGAACTCATAAAGCATTATGTGCCTCAAATGATTCTTGGTTACTTCCATGTTAGCAGGGTTTTAATTAAACAAAATTTAATTTTATTGTTCTCTGAAATAAAATTTGATCAGTTTAAATGCATCTAAACATAAAAATAATGTTCGGCTCCATTAGACATTATAAAATTCTCTTTAAATTTCGTTCATTTTAACAAAATGTTAAAATTCGGACAGAACTTATGCGATGACTTGATATTTATGAATCTGGTGTAAACCGGAAAAATGTTTGAATTTTAAATTCTAGTTTGAACCGAATCTACGCTTATTTTTATTTTTTTTACTCTAGTGTAAACTGAACCTGTCTTTTAGATTTTAGTGTAAACCGAATCTACGCCTACTTTTTTTTACGCTAGTACAAAAAGAACCTGGTGTTTGTCTTTTTGATTCTAGTGCAAATCTAATCTACGAACCTCCGGTTTTTTGGCATACATTTCGGATACCTAAGGTTTAAAATTAAATTTTAAAAATAAAAAAAAACCTTTCTTGATGATTTCATTTTAGCTTTAATTGAAAGTTTAATAATTAAATTTATTACTTCCATTAAGTAAAATATTCTGGAGTATTTCAGATAGAAATGATATAGATTGGAATGTCAAATTTAATTTCGATTTCTTAAAATTTTCTTAAAAGCGGCCATTTTCTTAATTTTAAGAAATTTGTAAACAAAACAAGTTTTTCTATTTTAAAATTCTTTCAAAAAATAAATATATATTTCAGACACGTTATTTTAGTAAAATTAGAAAATTTAAAGTTGAATTAATCTCATTTGAAATAAATATTACTTACTTATAACATAAAAAATAATATACAACCAATTATTAACGATTGGTCCTGTTCATCTGATCCAACGTTTGATGGACTACTGATAGACGAAGCGATGACAGCTACTATGAATGACCCAATTGTCAGAAATCTAAGTCAACAAATATTTTTGGTTTTTAACTACCTAGTCATTTTTTACAAATGAACATATTTTCCGCAATTATTTAATATTTTATTGACATTTATTTACCTTTCGAATATGCAAAATAAATAAATAAATAAATAAAGTACTATAAAATTTTCTTCAAATAATTTACAATTTAATAACAAATGAAATATTATGATTACTCAATTGAAGTATGTCCCACACTAATGTAAATGCATAAAATAAAAATATTTAGCGAAATAGTATTTGAAAAAAGTAAAACTTAGTTTAAGCTTTAAACTTTTAAAGCTGGATAGAAATTTTGAAAACTTCTTGAAACATAATGGAAGCGACATAATAAAGGGACAAAATTGTTAGATCATAATAATGGCAATTTCAGTCTACCATACATGAAAATAATGAACGTATTAAGTAAAAAAATACAAAATAAAAAATTATTTTAAAAATAGAATAGCACAACTAAGTTGATTAATCTTTTCAATTTTGGATTTGTAAATTTTGTTTCCACTTAATTACTATATCACATTCAGGAAATAGCCCAATACAGAATTTTACACAATTTTCAACTATTATAAATTATTATAATTAAAATTTAAAAAAAAAAAATGAAACAAATCTTTTAAGACTTCCTTAGTCATCAGAAAAAAATTTATTTCCTCAGACAATAATGTCCTTAATATTACTTATTTACAAAAGCAATTAAAAGATTTTCTAATTAACTAATGTCATAGTTTTATTGGATTCATTATTTTTTCAATTCAGAGTAGATTTTCAGTTAGATAGCTCAAATTTGCAAAAAAAAACTAGGTGATTTACAATCTCCAAGGATTCCTACTTTTAACAAAAAAAAAAAATCATGAAATTAAGTTAAGTGTAACATATTTAAAAAAAAATATTTTTTACCAAAATTTTCTAAAAAAAAACATTTCCAAAATAATTTCATTCATTTGTGAATAAGTCCTGAAAATTTCATTAAAATCGGACAATTACTTGATTTTTTACAAGAATTTCCAAATCAATATTTTTTCAACGGAAAAAATGCGCAAAAAATTGTATTTTCTACCACCGCGATGACGTAAACAAAAGAAGACATTAACCAAAATTTTGAACGTTTTAGAAAGGATTAAAAAACTTAGAAAATAATTAAAAATATTTTAGTTTTTCATCTTAATAATAACATAAATATTTTGACGATAAAAATTTATTTTCGTTCAGTTTGTGGCCTTTTTCATTACGCTATCTGTTTTCCCACGAAAAGCGGTGGAGCCTATTCTAATCTACGACTACCTTTTTTGACTCGAGTGTAAACCGAACCTGGATATTGTCTTATAGACTCTAGCGTAAACCGAATATATTACTACCATTTCTGAGAATAGTTTAAACCGAACCAGATATTTGACTTTTAAATTTTAATATAAACCGATCTACGCCAACCTTTTTCGACTTGAGTATAAACCGGACCTAGTGTTTTTCTTTTAGACGCTAGTATAAACTGAAACTATCACTACCGGCTTTACACTAGCTTTTTTCTTATATTTCTGTCTTAAGAATACCTTTTTTACTCAAAACAGGACCAATGTCTACTGATGTCTGCTGGTTTAGCAGCGAAGTTAAAATTCGTGTTTCTATTTTTGCTTAATTCCAGTAAGGACACATCTTCTGTAAAGGTGATCTTTATTTTCATCCAGACTGGTTGCTAACCAAGGATAGAACTCAGTTTTCCCTGCGCCTTAACCCATAGTTGGAGGGAAAAGAGATAAAGTCAAGCTTTTCCAAAGCTATTTCTAGAATAGCGAATGAATAGGCTGGATTTTGAACTGAAGGCACAAATGACATTTAGGCCCCGATAACCGCTATTCTACACGCAAAGACAATCTGCCAAATAGGTTTTCTTAATTCAACAGAGCTTTGCTTCTTTTCCCAAGCTCTTGTGCGTGGTTAAGTAAATATAATTTACTTCTATATTGATTACTTAATTTCCAGCAAAGACTCCTCTTCTGTGAGGGTTGTTCTCATCTTCCTCGGCACAGAAGACGCTGCCGTTTTGCCACAAATGGTGGAAGATACGATCAGACTGCACGCCCCCAAGTCTAACGCTAGCAAAGGTGAAGACCTCAGACAAATCGGACAGACGATTATTTGGCTCAACAGTTCTGTGGTCAGTCTTCATGCAGCCAATGTTTCGGACTGGACAACACCGATGCCGACGACCACAACAGAGATGACGACACCAGATTGGTCACAACTTGGAGGTAAGATTCGTTATTATAAATGCCTTTTTTGTAGACGAATTTTTCATCTGGTTCACTACTTCTTATCATATTGCACAATAAATGTTATCTTGAATGGCCACTCTTCTAGATCTTTTGTATTAATGCGGGTGTTCCCCGGTGTTCTATTCTTGGACCTATTACACGTGTTATTAAAATACGCCACTTCTAAGGTAAACCGCCGGAAAGCATTAGACACTATATTGATTTATTGCGTTTAACTATTGTTGCCTAAAATATAAAGTCACTGATCAATAAGCGTCGGTGAAAGTTGGCGTTCTGTTCTTAGAGCTCATCTCGCAGGAGTCATTTAAGTCATATGATTACGCCACACCTGAAATTCAAAATAGTTCTAGAATGAGAGAAATAACTAACAATTAGAAGAAAAAAAATACGTTTAATTATACTTACTATTATTGTATTAAAGTTTACAATTTTGAACGTGTTTACATATTTTTGATAATTTCATATTTTACTTAGGATATTAAATAAGAATATTTTAGTAGGCGGTACAAAAATCCAAGGGAATAAAGAAGAAAAAAAATAGAAATATTATTATTGGATTTATAAAACAATTTCGTTACTTTTTTTTTCTCCAGATGGATTGGCTACAAATTTCACTTTCAATCTTTGGAACTTTACATTCGATCCGAAACTCTTCGACCGAAACAGTGCAGCTTTCATCAGGAAAACTCTTGATTTCTGTGAGAACGTAAGTATTATTTAAATTATTTCCGAATAAATTTAAAAAGATTTAATACTTTTCTTAAGAAAATACGACATAATTAAAAACTAAATATTATTAGTTATCTCATGCTTATAAATATTTAGTATCTATCTAATTTGATAAAATCTTTTTTTTTTTTTTTTTTTTTTTTGCAGATGAAGACTATTATGGACATGGATGCTTTGAGTGGTCGATATGCAGGATGCGATATTTCACAATTTGAGTAGGTTATATGAATCGAAGTTTTATTCTAAACTGTGTCTAAACATATTTTCCGTTATTTTTAAAGCACTTGTAAATTCTTTTGCAAATTTTCTGTTTGCAATTTAAACTTTGTTAAAAATGCTTAATTTAAAGCAATGATACATTTGATTCGGTATTTAAAAATATGAAGGATACTAATTTTTTCTCCTAAGACATATAAATTATATTATGTTCTAGCAGACATAGCCAGCAAGTCAATCAGGAAATTCTTTCAATTAGAATGGAGCAAAAACAACATCATGTTTAGATGTTTAATCTATCTTCTTCAATGAATTAAATTTAATTAATTAAAAGTACTTTCATTAAAAAAAAGCATTTAGAATTAATGTAGTTACTGATATAACAGAAGTAGTCTGTATTTATTCAATCGAAGTCAGCCGAGGACACGAAGGGATAAAACAGGAAACATGAAGACCCACGTGAGACTACAATTATTTTAGATATTTTGAAATCCAATTTGTCAGTGTGTTACGAGGGATGTAAAAGAGGATACATTTATAAAGCAATTGTTAACTTTGAAGAAAATTGATAGAAAGATCAACGAAAAATAATAAAGAAACCAGTAAAAAAATCGACATTTTTCGCTATATACGTGGATTTCTACGATATGAGTGGACTCAATTATGACGTTAAATGACTTTTAAACAATCTACTTATTGTTGGCTACAATTGAGTGAAGTTTGTATTAGATTGCTTAAAAATTGAGGGAGATTTTGGCTTACAATTTGTGTTGAAATCGATTTGTGATTAAATAGATTTTTTCGTTTTTCGCCGTTTTTCGCTAAACGCAGTGGCGTGTAAATAAAAATGATGTATCGTTAAGCTCGTCAAGATGTAAGTAACCTACATACCGAGTTTGAATGAAGTCGGAGGAAGAAAGTTGGATTTATCGATTTTTTCATCGGTTTTACCGATTATTGATTTTAATTTTTTCTTTTTATTACGCTAAGCACCTATCTCTTACATTGTACAATGTATGTATGCATTGGTCAAAATCGGTTGGATGGATCTCGAGTGGAATGGTATCACACAGAGAGACACAGGCATCCGCTGTTTTATATATATATATATATACAGATGCTATTCTTAGGATGCTAAGGATATCATAGTGTATAAAATCTCTATATATAATATAATTTTTATATCTTAGGAGAAAACATTAGTATCCTTCATATCTTTAAATACGGAAGCAAATGTATCATTGCTTTCATGGGCAGAGCGTGAGCAACGATGAGGTTTTGGGGAGGATGCGAACAAGGTGGAAGTTTATACTAAACATCAAGATGAGGCAGACGAAATTTTTGGAGCACGTAATGAGAAAGAAGGGTTTGGTGAATCTGATACTCACAGGGCGAATACAGGGGGAGAGAGACAAGGGAAAGCAAAGAATGACATACCTAGCGGGCTAAAGCAAGTGGAGGGTAGAATATGGCCTCGGGGAAGTAGCAAAGGGACAAAACTTATTGAGAGCTATAAGGGATTCGGAAGAAGTGGAGAGCCATGATCGCCTACGTCCTGAAGGGACACGGCACATAAAAAGTATGACATACGATGTCGGGACATAAGGTATGTTATGGTATGTTTAAAGCTCAATAAAGTCACATTTAAATATTCATGGAGACCTACCGGACACTATTCGTAACATACTTGTTGACAACTCAAATATATTAGCATCATCTACATGCAAAAAAAAAAAAAAAAAAAAGACTAAAAATAATGGAAGCCTTATTAATAAAAACAAAAAAAAAAACAACACTTAATAATATTAACTTTGAACATGGACACAATATCTTGACCGTGTTTTGAAAAATGAAAACATTATATAAATGCATACATGCAGCAAACTATTCCTTATTTAACAGTTAAAATATTTCAGCCTTGGAAATGGCTAAATGTATAGCCGAAAGCACTCGGAAAAAAAAAACATTCGGACAGATTTTATATAATTTATCATCTGAAAAGAAGAAAATTATTAGATCGCATGAGAAATTGTATAAAAACGTCAAATCACCTTGTGCGTCGCATTTAATGAAATGTGCATGAAAGAAGTATTGCTGCCTAAATACACACACACACACACATATATATATATATATATATATATATATATATATATATATATATAATATATATATATATATATATATATGAATGTGTAATATAGATTCTGGCCATAAAAAGGCATAGCACGGATATGGAACAAGGTTTCCTTGTTGCAGATCAAGCAATTGATCCAATATAATAGTTCTACGTGAAACCAACGGAAAACTTCAGCCTGAAAAGGGACATTGAGTCAATGTTCTGGAGGTTAGCATCAGCCATACTGATGGATGGCGAAACAGATTCTCTAAGACGATTAAAAAAGAACAGGTATTTTACGAGGTGAAGCTGCCCCACTCACACTTGCTTTTGTATTCATAGGTATTTTCTCCCAGACTGGTTGCTAACCAAGGATAGAACTCAGTTTTCCCTGCGCCTTAACCCATAGTTGGAGGGAAAAGAGATAAAGTCAAGCTTTTCCAAAGCTATTTTTACAATAGCGAAAGAATAGGCTGGATTTTGAACTGAAGGCACAAATGACATTTAGGCCCCGATAACCGCTATTCTACACGCAAAGACAATCTGCCAAATAGGTTTTCTTAATTCAACAGAGCTTTGCTTCTTTTCCCAAGCTCTTGTGCGTGGTTAAGTAAATTTAATTTACTTCTATATTGATTACTTAATTTCCAGCAAAGACTCCTCTTCTGTGAGGGTTGTTCTCATCTTCCTCGGCACAGAAGACGCTGCCGTTTTGCCACAAATGGTGGAAGATACAATCAGACTGCACGCCCCCAAGTCTAACGCTAGCAAAAGTAAAGACCTCAGACAAATCGGACAGACGATTATTTGGCTCAACAGTTCTCTGGTCAGTCTTCATGCAGCCAATGTTTCGGACTGGACAACACCGATGCCGACGACCACAACAGAGATGACGACACCAGATTGGTCACAACTTGGAGGTAAGATTCGTTATTATAAATGCCTTTTTTGTAGACAAATTTTTCATCTGGTTCACTGTTTCTTATCATATTGCACAATGAATGTTATCTTGAATGGCCACTCTTCTAGATTTTTTTGTATTAATGCGGGTGTTCCCCGGTGTTCTATTTTGGACCTATTACACGCGTTATTAAAATACGCCACTTCTAAGGTAAACCGCCGGAAAGCATTAGACACTATATTGATTTATTGCGTTTAATTATTGTTGCCTAAAATATAAAGTCACTGATCAATAAGCGTCGGTGAAAGTTGGCGTTCTGTTCTTAGAACTCCTCTCGCAGGAGTCATTCACGTCATATGATTACGCCACACCTGAAATTCAATATAGTTCTAGAATGAGAGAAATAACTAACAATTAGAAGAAAAAAAATACGTTTAATTATACTTACTATTATTGTATTAAAGTTTACAATTTTGAACGTGTTTACATATTTTTGATAATGTCATATTTTACTTAGGATATTCAGTAAGAATATTTTAGTAGGCGGTACAAAAATCCAAGGGAATAAAGAAGAAAAAAAATAGAAATATTATTATTGGATTTATAAAACAATTTCGTTACTTTTTTTTCTCCAGATGGATTGGCTACAAATTTCACTTTCAATCTTTGGAACTTTACATTCGATCCGAAACTCTTCGACCAAAACAGTCCAGCCTTCATCAGGAAAACTCTTGATTTCTGTGAGAACGTAAGTATTATTTAAATTAAAAAAGATTTAATACGTTTCTTAAGAAAATACGACATAATTGAAAATGAAATATTATTAGTTATCTCATTCCTTATAATTTTTTAGTATCAATCTTATTTAATAAAAACTTTTCTTTTTTTTTTTTCAGATGAAGTCTATTATGGACATGGATGCCTTGAGTGGTCGATATGCAGGATGCGATATTTCACAATTTGAGTAGGTTATATGAATCGAAGTTTTATTCTAAACTGTATCTAAACATATTTTCCGTGATTTTAAAGCACTTATAAAGTCTTTTGCGATTTTTGTGTTTGCTATTTAAACTTTGTTAAAAATGCTTAATTTAAAGGAATGATACATTTGCTTCCGTATTTAAAAATATGAAGGATACTAATGTTTTCTCCTAAGACATATAAATTATATTATGTTCTAGCAGACATAGCCAGCAAGTCAATCAAGAAAATCGTTCAATTAGAATGGAGCAAAAACAACATCATGTTTAGATGTTTAATCTATCGTCTTCAATGAATTAAATTTGATTAATTAAAAGTACTTTCATTAAAAAAGCATAATGAATTAATGCAGTTACTGATATAAGAGAAGTAGTCTGTATTTATTCAATCGAAGTTAGCCGAGGACATGAAGGGGTAAAACAGGCAACATGAAGACCCACTTCAGACTACAATTATTTTCGAGTTTTTGAAATTCAGTTTTTCAGTGTGCTATCAGGGATGTAAAAGAGGATACATTTATAATGCAATTGTTAAGTTTGAAGAAAATTGGTTGAAAGATCAACGAAAAATAAGAAGGAAACCAGTAAAAATCGCCTTTTTCGCTATTTACCCAGGTTTTCACTATATGAGTGAACTCAATTATCCACTTCAGACCACAATTATTTTGGAGTTTTAAAAATCAATTTTTCTGTGTGCTACTAGAGATGTAAAAGAGGATACATTTATAAAACAATCTTTACGTTTGACAAAAATTGGTTGAAAGATCAACGTAAAATAATAAAGAAATCAGTAAAATCGCCATTTTTCCCAAGTTACGCGGGTTTTCATAATATGAGTGAACTCGATTATCAAGTTAAATGACTGTTAAACAATCAACTTATTGTTAGCTACAATTGAGTGAAGTTTGTATTAGATTGCTTGAAGATTGAGGGAGTTTTTAATTTAAAATTTCTCCTGAAATCGATTTGTGTTGAAATCGTTTTTTCGTTTTAGCGGTTTTTGGCTAAACGTAGCGGCGTAAAAATAAAAATGAGGTATCGATGAGCTCGTCATGATGTAAGTAACCTACATACCGAGAGTGAATGAATGGTAGTAACAAAAATTGAATTTATCGATATTTGAACGGCTTTATCGATTATTGATTAGTTTAAAATTACCGATTTTTTACGCTAAGCACCTATCTCTTACATTGCACAATGTATGTGCCAAGTTTGGTCAAAATCGGTGGGATGTATCTCGAATGAAAAGGTATCACACAGACAGACAGACACACAGGCATCCTCTGTTTCATATAGAGAGAGATTTTATATACGATGATATCCTTAGAATGCTAAGGATATCATCATATATAAAATCTATATATATAATTCATATGTCATCGGAAAAAACATTAGTATCTTTGATATCTTTAAATACGGAAGCAGATATTTCGTTGCTTTCACGGACCGAGCGTGTGGGTAACGATGAAGTTTTGGAGAGAATGCAAACAAACAGGAAGGTTATATTAGGTTGGTGCAAAAATAATGACGTAATAATGTCGTTTTTTGACGGTAAAAAATACGTCAAAAAACGACATTATTACGTCATTATTTTTGCACCAACCTAATACTTAACATCAGGTAGAGGCAGCTGAAATTTCTGGGACTCGTAAAGAGAAAGGAGGGCTTTAATTTTTTCATAAACTTTTTCCGTGTTTAAGTCAATTTAATTCTCTTCTATATTGACACAAATACTTTTTATTCTTTAATTTCCAGCAAAGACTCCTCTTCTGTGAGGGTTGTTCTCATCTTCCTCGGCACTGAAGACGCTGCCGTTTTGCCACAAATGGTGGAAGATACGATCAGACTGCACGCCCCCAAGTCTAACGCTAGCAAAGGTGAAGACCTCAGACAAATCGGACAGACGATTATTTGGCTCAACAGTTCTGTGGTCAGTCTTCATGCAGCCAATGTTTCTGATTGGACAACACCGATGCCGACAACCACAACAGAGATGACGACACCAGATTGGTCACAACTTGGAGGTAAAATTCGTTATTATAAATGCCTTTTTTGTAGACGAATTTTTCATCTGGTTCACTGTTTCTTATCATATTGCACAATGAATGTTATCTTGAATGGCCACTCTTCTAGATCTTTTTGTATTAATGTTGGTATTCATCAGGGTTCTATCTTTAAACCTATTACATGCGTTATTAAAATACGCCACTACTAAGGTAAACCGCCGGAAAGCATTAGACACTATATTGATTTGTTGCGTTTAATCATTGCTGCCTAAAATATAAAGTTACTGATCAATAAGCTTCGGTGAAAGTTGGCGTTCTGTTCTTAGAACTCATCTCGCAGGAGTCATTCACGTCATATGATTACGCCACACCTGAAATTCAAAATAGTTCTTAAATGAGAGAAATGACTAACAATTAGGAAAAAAAAGTACCTTTAATTATAATTACTATTATTGTATTAAAGATTAAAATCTTGATCTTGTTTACATATTTTTGATAATGTCATATTTTACTTAGGATATTAAGTAAGAATATTTTAGTAGGCGGTACAAAAATCCAAGGGAATAAAGAAGAAAAAAAATAGAAATATTATTATTGGATTTATAAAACAATTTCGTTACTTTTTTTTTTTCTCCAGATGGATTGGCTACAAATTTCACTTTCAATCTTTGGAACTTTACATTCGATCCGAAACTCTTCGACCAAAACAGTTCAGCCTTCATCAGGAAAACTCTTGATTTCTGTGAGAACGTCAGTATTATTTAAATTATTTCCGAATAAATTTAAAAAGATTTAATACTTTTCTTAAGAAAATACGACATAATTAAAAACTAAATATTATAATATAATCTCATGCTTATAATTTTTTAGTTTCTATCTAATTTAATAAAATCTCCTTTTTTTTTTCTTTTTTTTTTTTTTACAGATGAAGACTATTATGGACATGGATGCCTTGAGTGGCCGATATGCAGGATGCGATATTTCCCAATTTGAGTAGGTTATATGAATCGAAGTTTTATTCTAAACTGTTTCTAAACATATTTTCTGTGACTTTTAAAGCACTTGTAAATTCTTTGGCGAATTTTCTGTTTGCAATTTCAACTTTGTTAGAAATGCTTAATTTAAAGCAATGATACATTTGCTTCCGTATTTAAAAATATGAAGGATACTAATATTTTCTCCTTAGACATATAAATTATATTATGTTCTAGCAGACATAGCCAGCAAGTCAATCAAGAAAATCGTTCAATTAGAATGGAGCAAAAACAACATCATGTTTAGATATTTAGTCTATCTTCTTCAATTAATTAAATTTAATTAATTTAAAGTACTTTCATTAAAAAAGCATATTGAAATAATGCAGTCACTGATATAACAGAAGTACTCTGTATTTATTCAATCGAAGTTAGCCGAGAACATGAAGGGGTAAAACAGGCAACATGAAGACCCACTTCAGACTACAATTATTTTGGAGTTTTTGAAATTCAATTTGTCAGTGTTCTACCAAGTACGTAAAAGAGGATACATTTATAAAGCAATTGTTAAGTTTGACGAAAATTGGTTGTAGCATCAACGAAAAATAAGAAGGAAACCAGTAAAAATCGCCATTTTTCACTACTTACCCAGGTTTTCACTATATGAGTGAAGACAATTATCAAGTCAAATGACTGTCAAGCAATCAAGTTATTATTGGCTACAATTGAGCGAAGTTTGTATTATATTGCTTTAAAATTGAGGGAGATTTAATTTAAAATTTGTTTTGAAATCGATTTGTGTTGAAATCGTTTTTTCGTTTTAGCGGTGTTTCGCTAAACGTAGCAGCTTAGAAATAAAAATGAGGTATCTATGAGCTCATTATGATTTAAGTAACCTACATACCGAGTCTGAATGAAATCAGAAGAAAAATTAATTTATCGATATTTGAACGGCTTTATCGATTATTAATTTTTTTTAAATTACCGATTTTTTACGCTAAGCACTTATCTCTTACATTGTACAATGTATATGCCAAGTTTGGTCAAAATCGGTAGAATGGACCTAGAGTGAAAAAGAATCACACAGACAGACACACAGACATGCTCTGTTTTATATAGAGTGAGATCTTATATACGATGCTAAGGATATCATCGTATATAGAATCTATATATAAAATTTATATGTCATAGGAAAAAACATTAGTATCTTTCATATCTTTAAATACGGAAGAAAATATTTCATTGCTTTCATGGACCGAGCGTGAAGGTAACGATAAAATTTTGGAGAGGATGCAAACAAGGAGGAAGATTATACTTAACATCAGGTAGAGGTAGCTGATTTTTCTGGGACACGTAATGAGAAAGGTGGACTTTTATTTTTGTCCAAAAATTTTGTCCGTGGTTAAGTCAATTTAATTTCCTTCTAAATTGATTCCTTAATTTCCAGCAAAGACTCCTCTTCTGTGAGAGTTGTTCTCGTCTTCCTCGGCACTGAAGACGCTGCCGTCTTGCCACAAATGGTGGAAGATACGATCAGACTGCACGCCCCCAAGTCTAACGCTAGCAAAGGTGAAGACCTCAGACAAATCGGACAGACGATTATTTGGCTCAACAGTTCTCTGGTCAGTCTTCATGCAGCCAATGTTTCGGACTGGACAACACCGATGCCGACGACCACAACAGAGATGACGACACCAGATTGGTCACAGCTTGGCGGTAAGATTCGTTATTATAAATGCCTTTTTTGTAGACGAATTTTTCATCTGGTTCACTGTTTCTTATCATATTGCACAATGAATGTTGCCTTGAATGGCCACTCTTCTAGATCTTTTGTATTAATGCGGGTGTTCACCGGGGTTCTATCTTTAAACCTATTACACGCGTTATTAAAATACGCCACTTCTAAGGTTAACCACCGGAAAGCATTACACACTATATTAATTTGTTGCGTTTAATCATTGCTGCCTAAAATATAAAGTTACCGATCAATAAGTGTTGGTGAAAGTTGGCGTTCTGTTCTTAGAGCTCATCTCGCAGGAGTCATTCACGTCATATGATTACGCCACACCTGAAATTTAAAATAGTTCTAGAATGAGAGAAATGACTAAAAAGTAGGAAAAAAACCTGCCTTTAATTATAGTTAATATTATTGTATTAAAGATTAAAATTTTGAACTTGTTTACATATTTTTGATAATGTCATATTCAACCTAGAATCTTAAGTAAGAATATTTTAATAGGCGGTACCAAAAATCAAAGGGAATAAATAAGAAAAAAATAGAAATATTATTATTGGATTTATAAAACAATTTCGTTCCTTTTTTTCTTTTTTTTTTTCTCCAGATGGATTGGCTACAAATTTCACTTTCAATCTTTGGAACTTTACATTCGATCCGAAACTCTTCGATCAAAACAGTCCAGCCTTCATCAGGAAAACTCTTGATTTCTGTGAGAACGTAAGTATTATTTAAATTATTTCCGAATAAATATAAAAAGATTTAATACTTTTCTTAAGAAAATACGACATAATTGAAAATGAAATATTATTAGTTATCATGCTTATATTTTTTTTAATATCTGTCTTATTTAATAAATTTTTTTTTTTTTTTTTTTACAGATGAAGACTATTATGGACATGGATGCCTTGAGTGGTCGATATGCAGGATGCGATATTTCACAATTTGAGTAAGTTATATGAATCGAAGTTTTATTCTAAAATTTGTCTAAGCAAACTTTTCGAGATTTTTAATGGCGTTCTGACATCCTGCTGGGTTATTAATTCCATCTTTTTTTTCTGTTATTTTTTTTTTTTTCATTTAAACTTTGGTAAAAATATTTAATTCAAAGCAATGATGTATTTGCTTCCCTATTTAATGATATGTAAGACACTAATTTTCTCTCCTAAGACATCTCACTAATATATTCCAAATTTTATCTACGATATCGAGGAATCACGCATGTTAATTGTTACCCTTATTAATACTATTAATAATATTAATATATTAATACTGTTAATATTAATTAATATTTGTACCGAGTCCAATTCCCTATAATTATTAAAGATATATTCTTTATTATTTCATAAATATTTTCTATAATATTTTATAATATTCCTATACAATATGTTAGGTTGGTGCAAAAATAATGACGTAATAATGTCGTTTTTTGATGTATTTTTTAACGTCAAAAAACGACATTATTACGTCATTATTTTTGCACCAACCTAATATATAATGGGAACTGTAATATTTGCTGTTTCCTTATAAGGAAACATTCGACTCTCATTGACCAAACAGTTAGTACAACTGACGGTTTTAAATTTAAAAAAGAAAATTGCGTCTTAAAACAATTTTACAGGAGCATAGCGATCTAACGTCCACTCTCATCTCTTTTTCCGGTGTTTTTAATCATTTCACCATACAAGGCGATAATTCCACTAAGACGCAAAGATTTACTGGAAGTGAAAGAAAATAAGTTGATGTTTGCGTGGAGAAAGTACATGAAAAAGAACAGCCTCAGTACACAAGAAAGTATCGATTGACGTTTCATTTAAATTTATGAAGACCATATCTATTTGAAAAGCAAGAGACCGGAAGGGAGTTTCACAGGCGAGAAGTTTGAGAAAATGAACTATTAACATAGAACTTCCGGTTATATCTAACTAATTTAAAAGTAAAACAATGACGCCTAATTTCCAATCTTAAGTGTGGCTTAAATTCTCACGGTCGAGGTATCAAGAATGAAAATTAGTATTTACCCCTCCCCACGAGGCAGGGATATGGCAAAAGGTTGAATTTTTGTGGTGCGATTCCGAGCCCGTAAGCTTGGGCAAAAATTCACCGCAGACCCCATAATAACGGGGTCTGCTTTGTCTATCTCCCCAGACGAGACTTTGTCCTTCGGCATAGCCTCGTCTGGGTTCCTCTCTGCCCGGAGGCAGAGAGTTTGACAAATAAGTCTTGATGCTTGATCACGCCCCATGATTGAAAGCTTATGAAACAATTGCCGTGGACATATTTCTAGAAAAGACAGGGAAGTCAGATGACGGTAGTGACTGATGTCGAGATGCTAAATCAGGACCGAATACACTGCGGAGTCTTTGGATTTTGTCGAAAAAATGAAAATATACAGCCGGAGCAGCAGACGGTCTATGACAACAATATTCGAAGCACAGACGAAATGTATATTTATAAATATGTGAGATAGATTCTGAAGTTGACTCAATATAATCTTTTCACTTCATGCCAGTCGGAAACGTCAGTATGAGAAGATACAATGAGTCAATCTCACGGAGGTTAGCATCAGTCATAGTGATAAAAGGCAAAACAGGTAATCCAAGACGACTAAAAAAAATAACAGCTATATTACGTGGTGGAGTTTACTCTCTCGCATATATTTTCTCTTGTATTCATAGCTGATTTCTCCTAGACTGGTTGCCAACCAAGGATAGAACTAAGTTTTCCCTGCGCGTTAACCTATGATTGGAGGCAAAAAAAATAAAGTCATATATTTCCAAAGATGTTACCGTGAAAGGGGTTGCCAATATCTCGGTTGGGTTTCTCACTCAACTTTGATTTTCTGCGCCGGTTACCGCTATTGTACACGCAAAGACAATCCGCCAAAAAGGTCTTCTAAATTCAAATGCACTTTTTTTTTTTTTTCAAAAATTTTTTTTCCGTGGTTACGCCATTTTAATTTTCTTCTATGTTAATCCAAATCCTTTTTTTTTTATTCCTTAATTTCCAGCAAAGACTCTTCCTCTTTGAGGGTGGTCCTCATCTTCCACGGCACTGAAGACGCTGCCGTTTTGCCACAAATGGTGGAAGATACGATCAGACAACACGCCCCCAAAACTAACGCTAGCAAAGGTGACGACCTCAGACAAATCGGACAGACGATTATTTGGCTCAACAGTTCCTTGGTCAGTCTTCATGCTGCCAATATTTCGGACTGGACAACACCGATGCCGACGACCACAACAGAGATGACCACACCAGACTGGTCACTACTCGGAGGTAAAATTCGATATTATAATATTTATTTTTTTTTTTTTTATCTAGACTTTTCGATCTCTTTAGAACAGATCAAACTATTTTGATTATCTCCAGGACTTTCGCTTCTTTAATATAAGTAGGCAGACATTTGTAAAGAGAATGTCTTCTTTGTTTTCTTCTCGGTAATCTCTCCCTTCAGGATATGGACGACCATCGTTCTCTACGAAATTATATTAGTTTGGTGCAAAAATAATGACGTAATAATGTCGTTTTTTGACGTTAAAAATACGTCAAAAAACGACATTGTTACGTCATTATTTTTGCACCAACCTAATAATAATTTGTTTCTTTTTATTTAGATAAGTCGCTGCTTGGCGGAACGACTTGTTATTATAAATAACTTTCTGTGGACGAATTTTTGATCTGATTCACGCTTTCTTATCAAATCGAACAATGAATGCCGTCTTGAACGGCCACTCTTCTGGGTCTTTTTTGTACATGTGGTTGTCCCAAGAGCTCTATCCTTGGACCTATTCCTCGCGTTACGACTAACTGGTCGTAAGATATGGACCTTCTATCGGTGACCGCTGGAAAGCATTAGGCAGTATATTTATTCCTTGCTTCCAATCATTGCTGCCGAAAATATGAAATGAACAATCAATAAGTGGACGATAAAATTGATATTGTTCCTAGTGTTCATCTTCCAGGGGTCGGTCTTAACTTTCAGTAACAACAGATATTCAACATATTCCTTGAATGAAAGAATAAACCGATAGTTATGCTTTTAATTATAGTTGCCATTATTTTATTAAAGATTACAATTTTAAGTATGATTGCGTGTTTTTATAATGTCCTATTTTCCTTAAAATGATAAATAAGAATATTTCTCTAGGTAGTACGCACAATCCTAGAGAAATAAACAAAAAAAAAAGATTAGAATAATTATTATTGGATTTATAAAATATTTTTGCTTTTTTCCAGATGCATTGGCTACAAATTTCACTTTCAATCTTTGGAACTTTACATTCGATCCGAAACTCTTCGACCGGAACAGTCCGGCCTTCATCAGGAAAAATCTTGATTTCTGTGAGAATGTAAGATTTAGTTAAATTATTTTCCGAATGTATTAGAAAGAGTTAATGCTTTTATTAAGAAAATAAAACGTAATTGTAATGTAAATATTATTAGTTACCACCCACCTATAATAACCAATTTTAATTTTAGTTAAGATTTTTTTTTTTCTTTCCAGATGAAAACTATTATGGCGCTGGATGGCTTGAGTTATCGATATGCAGGATGCGATATTTCCCAATTTGAGTAAGTTATATATATATATATATATATATATATATCGAAGTTTTATTCTAAACTGTGTCTAAACATATTTTCCGTTATTATAAAGGCATTGTGAGATCATACTTTGTGATGAATAGTGTCTTTCTCATTTGCGTTATTTTTGCTTGCCATTTAAACGTTGTTAAATATGTTTAATTCAAAGCAAAGATATATTTGCTTCCGTATTTAATGATATGAAGGACAGCAATTTCTTTCTCCAGAGACACCGCACAAATATATTCCAGACTATCAGCATTGCCCGGCGTTGCCCGTGCTTGATTCAAAAATCGTACGACTCATACAGCAATCGCTATCACTTGACTTAAAATATTTTTGCCCTTCCTTGCCTTTAAAGGAGTCCCCTTTGCCGTGCTGATGTTGCTACATGCCTTACTTCTTGCCTATCACACACTACGAATTTTTTCTAAGCTCTATACTAAACATTAAATCTGTTACGAAAAAAGAACTAAACAAAATGAACACAAAACGATCAGCTTTAAAAAAAGAACTCGTAACTGGAAAAACCGAATGAAAAAAGAATGTTAACAACATATACTTTTTCACAACCAACCCAGTTCTGCGGAATCAGAATCAACGTTGAGTTTAAGCAAGCGAATGAGCCAATTAGAGTAAAGTGACATGCAGATTTAATTTTTTTCCACTTGTGACGAATGCAGCTATCGATTTTTTTGTGCATGCTAACATGCTAGTTAACATTCGTGTCAGTCAGCTGTTGGCTTTCACGCTGGCCAATAGAATCTTCCTGCCTATTCGTGGCAGCCAGCTATTGGCTCTCACTCTGGCCAGTACAAAATGGCCGTAAACTACATGAAAACTGCCGTAGAAGTATGAAAAAATCGATTATTTCCACTATCGATGGGAGTTGGGAAATGCAAAGTCGGTCTTGGCCTTCCCGCTGACTTGAAGTATGTGCATGTAAATTTTGGTGCAAATCCGTCGAAAATTGCGGCCGTGCATTCGTCACACGCACATCCTGCTTTTTATAGAGATTTTATCGACGATATCGAGCCATCAGGCATGTTAATATTTAGCCGTACTATCTGTTAATACCGATATTTGTACCGATTCTAACTCTCTAAAAAGGGGGTTCTCAACCTTGCTTTGCCCCCTGCACCCCTTTCACCATTTCTCAGAATGTCATTCCCCCACCTCCTTTACAAGGTAGCACGCCAGATAGGCCAAATTCTATAATTGCTCTCCCACCCACTAAACTTACTGTGGTCACAATTCACCCTTGAAAATCCCAAATTCACCCCATGAGTGTGACTTTCTACCCTGTTAAGAACCTCTCCTCCAACCCTATAATAGTAAAAGATACTTTCTTATTATCATATAAATATATCCTAGAATATTTTGGAATATTAATATACAATATATATCTATATCTCTGAGATTAGGTAATATGATTACTATCCTTATTTACATTATTCGGACTGTTAACCTCATCTACATTGCCATATTCACAATGTTTCAGCCGTTGTACACTATGGCCTTCTTCAGGTGATTCGATCTCTGAGATGAGGTAATATGATTACTTGCCTTATTTACATTATTCGGACTGTTAACCTCATCTACATTGCCATATTCACAATGTTTCAGCCGTTGTACGCTATGGCCTTCTTCAGGTGATTCGATCGCTGAGATGATACTATGAAACCTAATTGTAAATCTAGTAGTACGCTGAAATTCGTGCGGCCGATGTGGCCAGAATGAGAGCTCATTTGAACAACTGCCATGGAAATATTCATGGAAAAGGCAGAGGGAAGCCAATTCACGGTGGTTGGATAGTGACTGAAGCCGAGATGCCAGGTCAAAACCGATAACATTGCAGGCCTACTTTTGGATTTTGCCGAGAATCTCGAAATCTATAGCCGAACAACCAAGGCGGATATGACAGCAACATTCGACACACGAAAGAATGGCGTCCGGCTGCAAGGCATCTGGTCGGGAGATTTGAGGTTTTGAGAAGCCTGGAACTACCTCTTTATTTCTACTATTCCCAAGTTCGCCCTGACCCGGGGTGGCAGCATCTGTCAGGGTCCAAGCTATGCGCAAATAGTGAACCCCCAAACAAAAGTAAAACACTGTAAAAGTATATAAATACAATTTTTAAATAAAAAATTACCAACAATGCCAATTTACCAAAAATACTTATCTATAATATATATCTAGTTGAAGCAATAAAATTGTGTTCAAAATATTTAGATTTCCGTATTTAATGACCCATAGCGATGTTGATATGCCGCCAAACAATATCAACCGCCCAAACAATCAACATGAAAGAACTCTTTCATGGCATTAATCCATATAATATTCTATTGTAGAATATTATATGGATTAATGGATTAATTTCTTACAGAAATTAAACTGTATTTCAAAATATAACTTCAATAAAACAATATAAAACACACATGTCACCGTCTCTAGTAATTATGTTAACACGAACATGTATATACACAAAAGCTGAGCATCATCTACCATGTACTCAATTGTGAAAGTAGAATAACATGTCATATTTTTTATTACTTCAAAGCTCCCGAGAAAATAACATTTTGGCCTTAAATTATCCATAAGGAGTTGATAGGCTTTTAAACAAATCAAATTATTCTGATTATGAATTTGATTTTGATTCTGATTTGCTTTACATTTTATGTGCAGTTGAAGGCAAGCAATTACGTTCAAAATATTGAGATTCCTTCATTAAATAACCCATAGAGTTGGATATGCTGCTAAACGAAATCAATTATCATGAAGAACTATTTAATGATATTAATTCATATAATATCCTACAATTTCTTAAAAAAAAATCAAACTGTATTTCAAAATATAACTTCGACAAAAGTACAACATAAAAACACACATATCACTGCCTATTGTAATTATGCCCACACAAACATGTATATACACAAAAGCTGAGTATCATCTACCACGTAATCAGTTGTGAAAGAAGAACAACATATATCTTTATTACTTCATTTTTTTTTTATTACTTCAAAGCTCTCAAGAAAATTAAATTTTAGCATTAAATGACCCATAAGAAGTTGATATGCCACTAAACAAACAGATCAAATCAAACCTCCTATATGTTTAGATATTTACATCAATCAACATGCAAGAACACTTTTATGGCATAAATCCATATAAAATCCTACAATTTCTTGAAAAAATCAAACTGTATTCAAAAATATAACTTCAACAAAACTACAACATATAGAACATAACCTCTAGTCATTATGTCCACACAAACATGTATATGCATAAAAGCAGAGTATCATCTACCATGTATTCAATTGTGAAAGGAGAATAACATATATTTTTATTACTTCAAAGCTGCCAAGAAAATTAAATTTCAGCCTTAAATAACCCATAAGTTGATATGTTGTTAAAGAAACAAATCAACCAATCAAATTAGGTAAATGTCATATCACTGGAAAGCCAGCCACGTCAAATTGCAATGCTTTTATAGTCTTTATTTTCTTGAACAATCTGTTGTTAACATGTGAAATAAAGAGTTATTCTGGCTACCACCTTTTACCAATTGGCTTTTTTGCATATAGTGATACAAATAATTTTTCCATAATTTCACCTTTATGAGTGTATATCATCAGTTTAATAATTGTTTTATTTTTCTTTCCTAAATATTCTTTGCCAAATTACGTAACTTCTTAATTGCTGTTGTCCCCAGGTCCATCCTGACCGAGGGTGGTAGCACCTGTTAGGGTCCCAGCTGTGGACAAATAGTGACCCCACCCAAACAAAACAAAACACTATGAAAGTATAAAAATACATTTTCATAATAAAAATACCAGCAATACATTTTTATATAAAAAAAAAATATCAACAGTACATATTTATAGTAAAACTACCAACAATACATTAATTAATGTGATTGCTTGCATTGGCTGTTGAAATCAACATTGGTGGTATATCTCCATTTCTGAAGGTTGGACCAGAATGGTGGTATATCTCCATTTATTTAGGTAGGACCAGAATGGTCAGGCATCACTAGAGCCAATAGGGAGGGATTCTGTATAGCTGAAAGAGAGCTGAGTGTAAAAAGTTGTGTCTTGACTTGAGCCTTTTTGTTATTGGTACACAGCGGTGGATTACTTGACAGGTATCAATTTCCTGCTTCAACTTCTCGAGTTGGGAGTGGGCTGTCCTTATGTCCTTAAATATCCTACAATTTCTTAAAGAAATCAAACTGTATTCCAAAATATAACTTCAACAAAACAACAAAATAAAAACACACATATCACTGCCTATTGTAATCATCAGGAAAACTCTTGATTTCTGCGGGAACGTAAGTCGACATTTACATATGATTGTTCGCAGAGATGAATTTTTTTAATCAATGTTTATTATGCGTATCTGTTTCTGCATGCATATTATTAAAATTATTCATATATTTATAAAAATAATTAACTATTTCGTAATATATGTGTGTGTGTGTGTGAATTACAATTAATGATATGTAAAAACTACTTTCCCATGGACGAAATGATCATCTGTATGAGGTAAATTGTTTGGATCTCATTAATTGTAATTCACTTATATGCTCTATAATAAAAAATATATTTTGCGCTCTTTTGTCGGTCAGTTTTACTATTTTATGTTAATTATATTTACTCACACAAATATGTATATGCACAAAAGCTGAGTATCATCTACCATGTATTCAACTGTGAAAGCAGAATAACATATATCATTTTTATTAGTTCAAAGCCACAAAGAAAATGCCGTTAAACAAATCAAATCACGTCAAGGACGAATGGTATATTTATAAACGTGTAAGGTAGATTCTGACGAAAAAATTGTCTAGCACTACACACAGATCAGGTTTTCCTAGCAGCAGACCTAGAAATTGATTCTATATAATCTTTCCATTTCAGGTCAGCGAAAAAGATTAGTCCGATAAGATACAAGGGTAAATGTGGTGGATTTAGTAAAATCGGTTCTCTAAGAGGATTAAAAAAAATAAGTGCAGGTATTTTACGGGATGAGTTGCCCCCTCTCACATATATTTCATTTCGTATTCATAGTTAATTTCTCCGAGACGGGTTGCCAACCAAGGCCAGAACTCGGGTTCCCTGCTCGATAAGCCATGGTTAGAGGGAGAATATATAAAGGTATTTCTGCGAAAGCAAATGCAAAGATTTCGGCTGGATTTTCAACTCAACGCATCAATCAGATTTATAAATAAGTAAAGAATGCTATACTATAAATAAACAAATTAATAAATGAATGAATAATTAAATTAATTAATTAATTAATAATAAATAAAAACAAATAAATAGATTAATAATTAATAAATAAAAAATAAATAAAATAAATAATAAATAAAATAAAAATAAATCGATAAATAAATAAATACATAAATAAATAAAATAATAAATAAAATAATAGATAAAATAAATAAAATGATATTAGGTTGGTGCAAAAAAATGACGTAATAATGTCGTTTTTTGACGTTGAAAAATACGTCAAAAAACGACATTATTACGTCATTATTTTTGCACCAACTTAATAGATAAAATAAAATAATAAATAAAATAAAATAAATGCATAAATAAATAAATAAAATAAAATAATAAATAAAATAAATAAATAGATAAATAAATAAATACGTAAATAATGCTCTACTTACAAATGTATAAGAGATTGTATTGCACGACAAAGCGAACTAGAAGAAGACCTTGCAATTGATTCAACATAATCTTCCCACTTCATATTCGTGAAAAAGATTAGACCGATAAGGTGCGATGTGTCAATCTCTTAGAGGTTAGCAGCAGCGATGCTGATAGAACTCAAAATAGGTTCTCTCAGACGATTAAATGGGTAATTAAAATGGGCGAGTTGTCCCTCTCATACATATTTAGTCTTGTAATCATGATTGATTACTTCGAGAGCAGTTGCATACTAAAGTTAGTACTGTTTTTCCTGGGCGTTAATCCATGCTTGGAGGGAAAAGAGATAAAGTTATATCTCCCCAAAGGTATTTCTGCGAAAGCGAATGCATCGGTTGGAATAAGAACTCAATGCCGCAATGACATTTTCTGCGCCGATAACCGCTATTCTAAACGAAAAGGCAATCTGCTAAATAGGTTCTTAATTCAAATGCACTTTTATTTTTTCCAAAACTTTTTGCCCGGTGATGTCAATTTAATTTTCTTCTTGATGCAAATCCTTTTTTTTTTTTTCCTTAATTTCCAGCAAAGAGTCTTCCTCTTTGAGGGTGGTCCTCATTTTCCTCGGCACTGAAGACGCTGCCGTCTTGCCACAAATGGTGGAAGATACCATCAGACAGCACGCTCCCAAGACTAACGCAACCAAAGGAGTCGACCTCAGACAAATTGGACAGACGATTATTTGGCTCAACAGTTCTGTGGTCAGTCTTCATGCAGCCAATATTTCGGACTGGACAACACCAATGCCGACCACCACAACAGAGCTGACCACACCCGACTGGTCACAACTCGGAGGTAAAATTCGATATTATAATTTTTTTTTTTTTTTTTTTTTATGTAGACTGTTCGATCTCTTTAGGATAGATCAAACGATTTCGAATATCTCCAGAGCGTTCGCTTCTTTAATATAAGTAGACGGACAATTGGAAAGACACTTTCTTCTTTGTCTTCCTCTAGTTACCGTGTCCCTTCATGATATGGTCGATCATGGCTCTCTACTCCTTCCCCATGTATTTTTTAGCAATATTTGTCTTTTTACTATCCCTGCCAATTCACATTCTCTCATCCATTCTCGCATGCTCGTTATAGAGGTTACTTTCAGTTTTCCTCTGATCCTCCTCCTTTCAGTAAATTCTATTATATATATATATATATATATATATATATATATATATATGTGTGTGTGTGTGTGTGTGTGTGTGTGTGTGAGAGTTTTTCCAACCATTATGTGTCCTTGTTATGTGCCCTTGATATTTCGAATGTCTCTTTCCGCTTTTATTTACAATTTTCCTATTTGTTTTCAGTTTCTTTAAAAACTTCCACGTTGTTTACATGCTCCGTCTATGGTATTCTCAGCATCATCCTGTCGAACCCCATTTCTTCATTTGCATTGTATTTGTTTAGCATTCACTTCCCTAACAGAATTGATATTACATAGCAGTTCAGCACACTTTTCTTTGTTTCTCTTGCTTCAAGTCTCCTCTTCATCTGTGAGGAAATTGTCCAGAATTCACTGGCATATAGGAGGATTGATATTAGATAGCAGTTCAGCACTCTATTCTTTGTTTCTCTTGTTTCAAGTCTCCTCTTCATCTGTGAGGAAATTGTCCAGCATTCACTGCCAAACAGGAGGATTGATATTACATAGCAGTTCAGCACTCTTTTCTTTGTTTCTCTTGCTCCAAGTCTCCTCTTCATCTGTGAGGAAATTGTCCAGCATTCACTGCCATATAGGAGGATTGATATTACATAGCAGTTCAGCACACTTTTCTTTGTTTCTCTTGCTTCAAGTCTCCTCTTCATCTGTGAGAAAAATGTCCAGTATTCACTGCCATATAGGAGGATTGATATTACATAGCAGTTCAGCACTCTTTTCTTTGTTTCTCTTGCTTCAAATCTCCTCTTCATATGTGAGGAAATTGTCCAGCGTTCACCCCAATGAGTGATTTTTAGTCGGAAGTTAGATATGTGAACCCGTGTACTTTGTGGCCGTTTTATTTCAAATCACCGAACAGAAGACTTCTTCATGTGTCCTAAATTTCACTCAATGCAAAGCTCGAGATTCAATCAAGTTACTATTAAAATAGTTCTGATGAATTGTTGCATGTTGAAAACAGTGAATGATCTCACCTCGGCTTTCACCACTGAAAGAGAATTTTAATTTAACTATTTTTATTTATCACGTCGACATGTAAGTCATCTAACTACGCAGTGATGGTGGCACCTTCACTGGGGAGCCTTTTCGGACACGAAAAGGAATACATCTACATCGCTTCACGGTCAAGAAAGAATTTACAAAAAAATCTTTCTGTATTTATCATTCCCACGCGAGTTCAGACAATCAAAATCGACTTCCTTATTATGTCTTGCAACTGACCCCGAAAGTCAACCTCCGGAAGTCGGAGCTGAGATACACTTCTCCCTAAAAATAATAGTCTGCAAAACTACTAGAAAAATTAGAGGTGATATAGGAATGAGTGAGATGGTGTTAGAAAGTGAATATAATGAGGATAAAGAGGATAGATAACAACTGATCCTTGCTTTCCAAAAGTGAAGATTGGCGTGTTCAGGGAAGAAAGCACACACACTTTCTTAACTTTGCAATACGAAGGAAATGAGGATGATTCGACACTGTGGAATTCGGAAGGCGAGTTTGGGCTGCGGAGGTTCTAAATGGGTCCGGAGAATGGAACTCCAATGTGAACATTTGCCATAGCAATACAGATAGAAAGAGAGGCGGGGAGCAGCGACAAGCTTTCAACGATTTCGAATTTTATCAAAGCTGGAAAGTGAGAATTTGACAGCTCCAAACGAGATTCAGAAGCTATACACCATTTTCTTTAGATAATCTGACACTTATAGCGAAAAACCTTTTGAACACGACTCTCCAATTCCAATTTTCGCGCTATCGCGAGGGACGGGTGTTTCTCTCAAGAAGGCCGCATTGCCTTCAACGCCTACCAGGCATCAAGTGGAACTCTTATATAAGATTCATAGCTGTAACACTGGTCGGTTACCCATACTGTTCTAATAAGTACCTGACCCCCTCCTACTATAATCGACCTCTACAAAAGCCAGATCCGACCGAAAATAGAGTATTGCTATCATATCTCGGTCAGAGCAGCCCAGTCCTCGTTTTCGAGTCCAGAAGCGTCTATGCGGCCTTCTGGATGATGAATTGTTTTCTACCTTACAATCTCTTTCCTATAGACGAAAAGTTGCAAGCCTACTCTACGGCTATTTCCATGGAAAGTGTTCAAGCGAGCCATATTCTTTGGTTCGTCCTACTCTAAGCTAAACAAATAAGAACCGCCACACCGTGTACATTTAGGCGAACCACCCTCATTCTCTTCGTATTCCATTAGTAAGGAGTAAGTTCCACTCAGATAGCATCTTCTCGAGAACTGCTACTTTTTGGAACAGATTACGAGGGGGATACTTTACCGACTACTACAATCTTATACTCGTAAAATCTAAGGTTATCAGGTTATATTTCACCCATATCCTCATAACCTGCTCTCCTTACTCTTACCCCGCTCACGCAACAACCGTCTTCAGTAACCGTCTAGCTTAAGTGACTCTTGAGTCTTTATAGGGTGAACATCAGCAAAAACAAATTAACCGCTCAAAATCTTAAAAAGAGCATGAAGTTTTTATGTCATGAGTTTGAGTTGAATCCAGATTTTCACAATGGTCTGAGGCCCACATATCCCTTCTTCTTTCATGTGCCGTGTTCAGGGCGTAGACGATCATGGCCATCCACATCTTCCTGTGCCTTGTAACACTTAATAAGTTTTGTCTTTGTGTTATTTCTTCCAAAGCCTTCCACCCATTTACTCAAGCTCAACAAGCTATGTTACGACTTCTTTCCATTGCCTCTCTTTCCCTCAATCTGTACCAGATTCTCCAAGCCCTCTTTCCTCATTATGTGCCTATGAAATTTTAGCTGCTTATACCTGATGTTAAATATAAGTTTCCTTTTTGTTTCCACTTCCTCGTGGTTGCTCACATAATCAGTCCATGGTGTCCTCAGCATCTTTCTCTAGAACCATGTTTGCCATTCCTAAAAGAAATCTACGGTGGGCATTATAAAATATTCTTTTTAATTTACCAAAAAATTCATGGTTGAAAAATGTCATTTTCGTTTATTTATTATTTTTTTTTTCCCCCAGATGGATTGGCTACAAATTTCACATTCAATCTCTGGAACTTTACATTTGATCCGGAACTCTTCGACCGAAACAGTCTAGCCTTCATCAGGAAAACTCTTGATTTCTGCGGGAACGTAAGTCGACATTTACATATGATTGTTCGCAGAGATGAAATTTTTTTTAATCAATGTTTTGAGTAACTCGTTTTAAAACGTCATTATACGTATGTGTTTCTGCATGTATTTTATTAAAATTATTCATTTATTTCTAAAAATAATTAATCATTTCGTAATATATATATATATATATATATGTGTGTGTGTGTGTGTGTGTGTGTGTGTGTGTGTGTGTGTGTGTGTGTGTGTGTGTGTAAGTTACTATTAATGGTATGTAAAAACTACTTTCCCATGGACGAAATGATCATCTGTATGAGGTAAATTGTTTGGATCTCATTAATTGTAATTCACTTATATGCTCTATAATAAAAAATATATTTTGCGCTCTTTTGTCGGTCAGTTTTACTATTTTATGTTAATTATATTTATATTAATAGGATCTATTTGAATTACTTACCCACGGATTTTTACCGATATATATATATATATATATATATATATATATATATATATATATATATATATATATATATATATATATATGTAAGCAAATATATGGATATAGATCCGACTGTATGAAGAAAAATATACGGAAAAAACAAACAAAAATCCTTATATGCAATTATGCTGTTTTAATGTTAATATAATGTCAACGTCGGACGTTTCGGTCTAATAAACCATCTTCAGAACATATTCATAAAATATAATTAACATAAACGATTAATTTGTCATGTTGAATTGATAATGTTAACGTCCGACGTTGACATTATATTAACATTAAAACAGCATAATTGCATATAAGGATTTTTGTTTGTTTTTTCCGTATATTTTTCTTCATATATATATATATATATATATATGTATAAGGATCATGAATTTTTTGTAAGCCGATGTTTCTGTATCTTATATCGATGAACCTTTATTCATTAATTTGCTTTAGTTCTTGCAAAGGTCACCCCTGAACCGAAAAGTATGGGGCACCCAGTGAGGATCGAACTCACTACTCTGTCGTAATTGTTCTAGCTAGACAAGCTTTCTAACCATTACGCTAATTCGAGGTGCCCTAGATACTTATGTAGTGATTTTCTAAGACCGGCTTAGATGTGGCACAAGGCCGAAAGTATGGTGCACCCAGTGAGGATCGAACTCACTACTCAGTCGTAATTGTTCTAGCTAGACAAGCTTTCTAACCATTATGTCAATTCGAGGTACCCTAGACACTGATGTAGTGATTTTCTAAGCCCGGCTTAGATGTGGCACAAGGCCGAAAGTATAGGGCACCCAGTGAAGATCGAACTCACTACTCAGTCGTAATTGTTCTAGCTATATAAGCTTTCTAACCATCACGCCAATTCGAGGTGCCCTTGACAATTATGTAGTGATTTTCTGCGCCCGGGTTAGATGTGGCACAAGGCCGAAAGTATGGGGCACCCAGTGAGGATCGAACTCACTATTCAGTCGTAATTGATCTAGCAAGACTAGCTTTCTAACCATTACACCACGTCGAGGTGCCCAAATAATGTAATTGGATAGTATTAGTTTGTTGCAAAAATAATGACGTAATAATGTCGTTTTTTACGTTAAAAAATACGTTCAAAAACGACATTATTACGTCATTATTTTTGCACCAACCTAATACTTATGTGTTTTTACCCAAAACTCATGAACGAACGCGTTTACACAGCGGGTTAAAAAATATGCAAAACAATTGAGAAAATTGGAAATAAACTTATTCAAACGACAGACCCTTATAATCGTTAATTTTTGTGTCATAGGGTATTTTTGTAATTCCCCTGAGATTATGCAGTATTGTGATATATGGAGGATTGAAATGATTATGTATAAGTTCTTTTGGTGGATCTGCAAATTGTAATGAGTGAATAGGTCGTGAATCTGATTAGCTAGGTATAAGATAGGAAGTGATGACAAGCCTCAACCTCTCCCCCATTTCGGCCTTGTGCCAGAATTGTATTTTATATACAATAAATCTCAACAACAGATCCCTTGAAGAATGAACAATTCCAAGAAACTTCGAAATACCAACAAAAATTGATATTTACAGTTAAGTAATTTTTCTGTATATATATATATATATATATATATATATATATATATATATATATAAGTTAACATAGAAGTCAACACTTAGAGGCGACAATCTGTTTCATGCTATATGCAATCGTCAGGCCATATATATATATATATATATATAATTGAATAAATTACAGTTGTTATGTCTGCTAATTTTTAATAAAATCCGTTCCTACTCACGAATAACCTTCCGTATATTGATGTTAAAAGATGAGAGAATTATGCTATAGCTATTTAAATTTCTTTTATTTTCATTTCCCAAGTACTTTCGATCTTTTTCCAAGATCATCTTCGGGGGTGCAAGTAGTACAAAACTATATGTTGTTCATTACTATAATTATTTTTATACAGAATTGTGTGTTGTCATCCATTGCCGTAATTTTTTCATTATGCTTTTAAATACAACACGGTTGACAATGTATGGAGCGTTCATTAGAACGTGAAAAAAAAATATCCATTATGGAATTTTTTTCCTCTAAGTTGTAATGTAATGGTCACGCGCGCATTAAAGAGTGAAAAAACTGTTCTTTTACAGGCATTTCAGAACATTACTGCAGTATTCATAGTTGATTCTGTTCAGTGCCGGTTTTAGTTTTTTTCATGTAAATTGCTTCTAGTATTTGTAATCTAGATTTGTTGTTTTCATCGTTTAGGATCGATGTGTTGTCGATTATTCGTGAATATGATATTAAAAATTAGCAGACATAATGTCTGGAATTTATACAATCAAACATGTCTAAAAGAGAATTTACTGCCTAAATACACTAATTTTAATATATATATATATATATATATATATATATATATATATATATATATATATATATATATATTAGATTGGTGCAAAAATAATGTCGTTTTCTCACATAGTAACATATGTGATAAAACATTATTTTTGCACCAACCTAATATATATATATATATATATATATATATATATATATATATAACATTGAAGTCAACACTCAGAAGCGACAGGTTATTTCCTGCTGGACGCAATCGTCAGTCCGCGAATGCTGGGTTTTTCCTCGGCTATTTATATATAGGGCCTCAGGCTCAACATGAAGGCTTACATCAAGTGTTTTCAGGAGGTAGTGCTGCCCTATGTCAAGAGGGCAGCTACTGGAAGAACCTATGTCTTGCAACAGGATTCTGAACTATACCACATACGCAAGAGAACCCCGTTATAATTGTCAGCCAATTTCTGTGACCACATCACTCCTTACATCCAGCCACCTAACCCCCCAGATTGCTACACCCTTGATTATTATGTGTAGGGTGCAGCTATTAGAGAATCTAACAAAAGTTCTCGTAACACCGAAGATGAACTGAAGGCAAGGATTATGGCAGCATTCACCAACTTAAACAAGGAGACTGTCCAGAAGAGTTGCAGAAGATTCCGAAGTTGTCTGGAGGCCGTGGTTGTAACCAATGGCGATTTTATTAAATAAATTTACTCTTCAGTATTTTAAGATATTTTTGTCTAAATATATCTGTTAAGATGAGATAAGACTGACATCTCATCTTAACAGATATATTTACACAAAAATATCTTAAAATACTGAAAAGTAAATTTATTTAATAAAATCGCCATTGTTTACAACCACGGCCTCCAGACAACTTCGGAATCTCATTTGCATCTCCTTTGCATCTTTGCATAATTTAAACAATTTAAGCATCCTGTATATATCTATCTATCTAGAATTTATACAATTTGTCACTTAGTTAATTAATGTCCAGAGTTTTGTATACAGAACTTTTTGTAATCGTTCAATCCACTCGTCAGGAGGTATCAGCAATTGACTGCCGATTTTCTTATTTTCCTTATTTTTATACTAAGTTAAAAAAAATATCATTTTTAATAATAACTTATTTTTTAAATAATTTATTTTTAAAAAGTATTTATCGTTAAAAAAAAAATTATTTTCTATTTTATGAGATATTTTTGGTCTTTTTTATTTAAGAGTCAATTTATTTATTTATTTAACAGATGGGGAATATTATCGACCAAGATGTTTTACGAGATCGATATTCGGGATGTGATATTTCACACTTTGAGTAAGTAATATAAATCGTTGAGAGTGTGAAAATTGCGTAATATACACAGGTGAGAGACTGAAAATTGCGTAAGATACATCGTTAAAAGAGTGAAAATTACGTATTATACATCGTTGAGGGAGTGAAAATCGTTGAGAGAGTGAAAAGTACTTAATAGACATTGTCGGAAGAGTGAAAATTGTGTAATATTCATTCTTGAAAAAGTAAAAATTACGTATTATAGAATGTTGACAGAGTGAAAATTACGTAATATACATTGTTGAGAGACTGAAAATTGCGTATTACACATCGCTGCGAGAGCAAAAATGATGTTTCGACGACATCATCCTTCTGTTGAACAGGAACTCTTGCTTTATACAAACTTCGTAAATTTCTTTTAACACATTTTATATTCGGTATTTCTAATGTTTGATATAAGGCACTGATGAATTTCTTTTTGGTTTCAATAGGATTTCAATATTAGCGGATATTTCTTTAAAATATAATTTACTCTAAAAGATAAAATGTTTTACTCTGACACTCCGTAAAGAATACTAAAAAATATGCTTCGACTAATAAATAAATGTCGTTCTATTTTTTCAAGATGAATTCTGACGATAAAAATCTTGCAATAGTTTATATATTATGCAAGTATATTGAAGACAAGGGAATCTGACAGGCGCATATGATTATGTAGCGTCATTAATTACATCGAATTAATTCCTAGATCTACTGGTAGGAAAGTTAGTTTACTGTGTCGGGCCAGACAATTTCTCTTGTCAGAATTCATCTTGAACATTTATAAATCTATGTATTGAATACTGCTGTCTTATCTGGTCTCGTGTTCCGGACGTATATCTTGAGATTCTTGACAAAACCCAAAGAAGGGTCTGTAATATAATCGATCCTGATCTGGCATCTCAACCAGTCACTTTCCCACCGCCGCAGCGTAGCCTCCCTGTGTCCTTTCGATAATATTTTCTTTTGCAATTTTGGGGGTTTTCTTTTTTAAATGTTGTTATTTTTATCCCCTCGCCACAGATAAATTGTACATATGAGAACTAGTTAAGACTAAATAGAGACATGAGGTATTATGGTGACTGTAATAAGAATGGTAAGTAAGAATTTGTTGTTTTGGTGTAAAGAATACTATAGTATGTTTGGGTCAGTAGTCAGGTTTAAGTCCAAGACAGATTGAAAACCAGCCTTCCCCTATTTCCCCTATCCCCAGTTTTTATATTATTCAAAATAAATATTGCTTTCTACATTGGTGCCTTGACCGCCTGAATTGAATTGGCAATTAGGTCTCATTGTTTTACTGTTTGAATAGCTAAATGTAACCCTATGTTCTATTCTAATAGAATTTTAACGTAGATATTTATAAATATACCATTAGTCCGTGCGTCGAATATTACTGTCATATCTGCTCTGGTGACCCGGCTGTATATCTCGACATTCTCGACAAAATCCAAAGATTCGGTATTTACCCAAGGCCTCCCTACAAGGCGTGATGTAGTCCAAGGCCGGTTTTAACGTGGGACAAAATTCAAAGAAGGGTCTGTAATATAATCGATCCTGATCTAGAATCTCAACCAGTCACTTTTCCACCACCGCAGCGTAGCCTCCCTGTGTCCTTTCGATAATATTTTCTTTTTCAATTTTGGGGGTTTCATTTTTAAATGTTTTTATTTTTATCCTCTCGCCACAGACAAATTGTACATATGAGAACTAGTTAAGACTAAATAGATACTTGACGGTATTATGATGACTGTAGTAAGAATGGTAAGTAAGAAGTTATGTCGTAGCCTCTCTCTGTTTTTTCTGCAAATATTTTCATAGCAATGTTCTGATGTCCTTTGCTCCTTGGTGCTTCGACTACACGAAGCGTGCTGCTAGATTGGCAATTAGGTTTCAACGTTTTAGTGTTGAACTAGCTAGATATATCTTAACCAGTGTCTCTTCTATAATGTTTACATTCATTTTAAATGTTTTTATTTTTATCCCCCCGCCACAGACAAATTGTACATATGAGAACTAGTTAAGACTCAATAGAGACATGAGGTATTATGGTTACTGTAGTAAGAATGGTAAGTAAGAATTTGTTGTTTTGGTGTAAAGAATACTGTAGTATGTTTGGGTCAGTAGTCGTGTTTAAGTGTAAAACAGATTGAAGAGCAGCCTTCCGCTATTTCCCCTATCCCCAGTTTTTATATTATTCAAAATAAATATTGCTTTCTACAGTGGTGCCTTGACCGCCTGAATTGAATTGGCAATTAGGTCTTGTCCTTGCGCAACATTTTTGTATTATTCAAAATAAATATTGCTTTCTACTTTGATGCTACGACCGCACGAATTCAATCGTTCTACTAGATTGGCAACTAGGTCTCATTGTTTTACTGTTTGAATAGCTAAATTTAACCCTATGTTCTATTCTAATAGATCTTTAACATAGACATTTTTAAATATACCATTAGTCCGTACGTCGAATATTGCTGTCATATGTGCTCTGGTGACCCCGTCTGCATATCTCGAGATTATCGACAAAATCCAAAGATTCGGTATTTACCCAAGGCCTCTCTACAAGGTGTGGTGTTGCAAAAGGCCGGGTTTTAACGTGGGCCAATTCCGAGCGGGTAAATCGCATACACGAGGCCGGTTACTGCCTAACCCGTCGGATGAGACTCTGCCCGTAGGCAAAGCCTTGTCTGAGTTCCTCTCTGCCTTCAGGCAGAGAATTCGACCAGCAGAGTTTGGGCGGACTTTAAAAAGATCTATCGGTTCTTTTAATGATATCTCGACTTCAGTCATTTTCAACCGTCGTAACGTGGCTTCCCTCTACCTTTTCTAGAAGTATTTTAATGGCAATTGTTCTAATGAGTTCAACCTCTTGGTACCTCGGTTGCTCGAATTTCAACGTACTACTGGATTGGCAATTAGGTCTCATCATTTTATTGCTGAAATAGTTGTAAGTTCTTTTGTAGTAGTTTCTTTTCTCACAATTTTTGCCCGTGGAACTTCCGGTTTCTTGCTTCCCTGCCACTGACTGTTTTCAAAAAATATTCAGCAGCTTTTTTGTCCACTATTTACATTATTCGGATTATTGTCCTCATTTTTGTCCACAAAGATGAGGACAATAGTCCGAATAATGTAAATAGTATACATAATACCTCATCTCAGAAATATAGACAGCTTTTTTTGTCTAACGAAACTTTAAACTCTGTTCCATTATATTTAAATTATATAATTATATTTATTATACATTTTTTACTAAAAGTTACCTAATACAAGACACAAGTGCCACTCAAGGTAGAAAATTACTGAATAAGGTTTTTGCATGGGCATAAGAGGAGCAATTACGTTCAGATTACGCGCAGGATATGTGGGATTGAAAATGTTCTCCACAATTATTCTACAGTTTGTAGCTCTTAATAAAGTTTATCGTTTTTGCTGTCTCTCCTTCTTCCATGTGCCGTATCCCTTCAGGGCGTGGTTCGATCATGCCTCTCCACAACTTCCTGTCATTTCTACTCTTAATATAGCGTATCTTTTTGTTATTTCCGTTTCCTGTTCTGGCAAACATTTACACGAGCCTTTTCTTCTTCTTCTTCTTTTCTGCTTCTTCTTCTTCTGCTTCTTCTTCTTCTTCTTCTTCTTCTTCTTCTTCTTCTTCTTCTATATGTCGTGTATGCCCAGGACGAGGACCATAGCTCTCTACAACGGTTCATTCGTTCGTTATTGTTCTTCTTGCCTGTGCTGTATCCCTTCAGGACGAGATCATAGCTCTCCACAACTTCCTGTCGTTTGTAGCTGTTGGTGGGTGTCACGACGGTGATATTAGACCTGTCTTTTTTTTAATCAAGCTCATCCCAAGCAAGATAATAAAGCCACTGGGACACAAGCCGTTACTGGGTGTGGAAGAATTAGAATACAGAAGCAGTACTAAGGAGCGAGAACAACAGAAAAGAGTAACCAAGAGGACACTAGATAGCGATTGATATTGATGAAGTTGTCCTGAAAGCGCATAGTCGGAAGGGAGTTCCACAATCAAGAAGTGCGAAAAAGAACAGTTAGCATAGAACTTACTGTTGTTGCATCTAGCCAATTCAACTGTATATGAATGAGACATCATTGTCAGTCTAGTCTTCTACTTTAATGTTCCGTGTTTCTTCAGGACGTACGCGATCATGGCTCTCCACTTTTCCCTATCCCTTGTAGCTTTCAATGTTTCGTGCCTCTGCCAACTCCCCCAGACCACGTTCTGTCATCCACTTGCTTAAGCCCGCCAGGTATGTCACGCGTTGCTTTCCCTTGTCTCTCTTTCCCTCTATTCGCCTTGTGAGTATCAGATACTCCAAGCCCTCCTTTCTCATTACGTGTCCCAGAAATTTCAGCCGCCTCTTCCTGATGTTAAGTATAAGCTTCCTCCTTGTTTGCATCCACTCCAAAACCTCATCCTTGCTCACACACTCAGTCCATGGTATCCTTAGCAACCTTCTGTAGAACCACATCTCGTTGAGGAAATTGTCCAACATTCGCTGCCGTAAAGGAGGACAGATATCACGTAGCAGCTCAGTACTTGTTTCTTTGTTACCAAAGAAATCCTCCTGTTTCGTAATACTCTGCCTAGGTTTTGGAATGAGTCTTTTGCTATACCAATACGTCTTCGGATCTAAGCGTCGCACCTACCGTCGTCTGTCAGATGTGCTTATATTCATAAAGTGTAGATACCATAGCCAAGAGCCCATCTGGAGAATTACCATGAATGTATTTATAGAAATGTTTTGTGATGTCAACAAACACTCCTTTGACACTTTTGTGATGTCAACGAATGCTCGTTGTCATTTTTGTAATTCTCGTTGTAGTAGAGACTTTGTAATCGCAGGTACAACTATAGTAACAGCGTTGAACTACACTGGTGTCAGACGACTTCATATAACACTCTCATTAATAGTACTTGCACGGTAATACTCGCTCGAATAGTAACCACCGTATTGATCCGAATAGAGAATAGTATAGAGAAGAAAATTGAGTATAGAGGTCCGTATAGTGATACAGGAGAAATAGCGATCAATTAGACGTCACTTAACCTCCTACTTACTGTCCTGGGTATGACGATAAACTACATCAGCGTCCTGGGTAAGATGATAAAGTACATCCGCGTCCTGGGTAAGACGATAAACTACGTCCAACATCAAGGCCACTGATCAGGAGGTTTTGAAGAGCGTATAACCACCTCTTAATTGCTGGTGTTCCTAGGTCAACCCTGACCCGGGTGGTAGCACCTGTTAGGGTCACAGTTATGGACAAATAGTTAGCCTCCGAATTGGGGTCAAAACATTATGAAAGTGTGAAAATAGATTTTAATACCAGAAATGCTTTGAAAAAATTATAACCAGCAATACGTTTTTGAAGAAAAAAATATTATCAGCTTTACATTTTTGAGACAAAAGATAAAAGAAAAATTACCAGCAATAATTGTTTGAAGAAAAATATTACCAAAAACAGATTTTTGAAGTAAAATATTGCCAGAAATAAATTTTTGAAGGAAAAATATTATCAGCAACACGTTTTTGAAAATATATTAACAGTAATAAAAATTTTGTCGGCATTAAATAACCCATTGGGGTTGATATGCCATAAAACAAACCAAACCAAACCAAACCAAAGCGATGAAAATATTTAGATACCAGCATTAAAAACCCTTAGAGATTGATAGATATTTTCCAAGCGAAGCTCAGATGTGGCCACCCATAGAGGTTGATATGCCGCTAAACAAAGACAACCAACCAACCTCTGACATGCGTTTCCTCTATGGTCACGTGGTCTACTTAATTCAATAATGGGATCGCCCATGTTTTCTCACTGGCAGTCTATATTCAAACTCAAGTGTCGGCAGCGACACTTTATTCCTATATAACAAAAGTTAAAGGGAGGTAACTTTAAGGTGGTACGAAAGTGGTTGTTTTATGGTTCAATTTGGTTGACTTTACGACATGTCAACCCTTCTTAGCTTATTTAATATCAGGTTTTATGTAACGACACCAAGTGAGAATCAAACTCATGACTCAGAAATAATTGTCAATCCGACTAGGCTCGTTTGCCTTTACCCAAGACCTAGACGTATCTTGTGATTTTCTCAGTAAATTATTTTTTTGTATTCTTGATGGAATGTTTTTTTCCTTCGTTTCCAGCAAGTTTACCTCTTCAGTGAGGGTGGTGCTCATCTTCCGTGGCACTGACTTCGCTGCAGAATTACCACAAATGGTGGAAGATACCATCAGACAACACGCCCCCAAGACAAACGTTACTAAAGTGGACGACCTCAGACAAATAGGACAAACCATTATTTGGCTCAACAGTTCCTTGGTCAGTCTTAATGCAGCCAATGTTTCGGACTGGACAACACCGATGCCAACCACCACCACGGAGATGACCACACCCGACTGGTCACTACTTGGAGGTAAGTTAAGAAATTAAAGAATTATATTTATTACTAGCAGCATGACCCGGAGTTGCCCATGCTTGATTCAAAAATCGTACGACTCATACAGCAATCGCTATCACTTGACTTTAAAGGAGTGCCCTTTGCCGTGCTGATGTTGCTTCATACCTTACTTCTTGCCTCATACTGCCAATTTTTTCTAAGCTCTATATTAAACATTAAATCTGTTACGAAAAAAGAACTAAACAAAACGATCAGCTTTAAAAAAGGACTCGTAACTGGAAAAAGCGAATGAAAAAAGAATGTAAACAACAAATACTTTTTCACACCCAACCCAGTTCTGCGGAATCAGAATCAACGTTGAGTTTAAGCAAGCGAATGAGCCAATTGGAGTAAAGTGCCATGCAGATTTAAATTTTTCCCACTTGTGACGAATGCAGCTATCGATTTTTTTGCATGCTAGCATGCTAGTTAACATTCGTGTCAGTCAGCTGTTGGCTCTCACGCTGGCCAATAGAATCTTCCTTACCTATTCGTGGCAGCCAGCTATAGGCTCTCACTCTGGCCAGTACAAAATGGCCGCAAACTACATGAAAACTGTCGTAGAAGCATGAAAAAATCGATTATTTCCACTATCGATGAGAGTTGGGAAATGCAAAGTCTTGGCCATAGCGCTAACTTGGAGCAAGTGCCTGTAAATTTTGGTGCAAATCCGTCGAAAATTGCGGCCGTGCATTCGTTACACACACACACATCCTGCCTTTTATAGATAGAGATATATCTTTCAAAACTGTACTTGATCCCGAGCAATGCAATAAAGCCACTAAGACGCAAAAGGTTACCGAGTGTGAAAGAACAAGAAAAGAAGAGGAATGAAGAAAAGTAAATAGCGATTGGCATTGCATTTAAATTTTTGAAGATCAACATTGGTTGCAAAGCATGGAGTCCGAAGCGAGTTCCACAATCGAGAAGTACTATCGAAGAAACTGTCAGCATAGAACTTACGGTTACATCTAGCCATTTCAAGTGTAAAATAATGAGACATTGCCGCCAATCTAGTACTGCGCTTAACTTCATAAAGTCTAGCTACCATAACGAAGAGTTCATCCGAACAATTACTATGAAAATATTTATAGAAAATGGTCCAGAGAAACTCCGTTATAGCGGTGAGAATGTAACTGAAGTCGAGATGCCAGGTCAGGACCAATAATATTGCTGATTCTTCTTTGGATTTTACCAGGAATCTCTAAATATATAGCAGGAGCACCAGACCATATTTGGCAGCAATATTCTAAGCATGGAAGAATGGTAGACTTATAGAAATGAGAAGACATTATGAAGGTGCGGGAACAAAAGAAGATTAATCAGGAAGACAGTAGATGACGATTGATATTGCATTTAAATGTTTGAAGATTAAAGTTAACTAGAAAGCGTGGAGCCGGAAGAGAGTTCCACGCGCGAGAAATGAGAGAAAAGAAACTGTTAGCATAGAACTTACGGTTCAGTTTAGTCATTTCAACTGTAAAGTGATGGGAACTGTTTGCTAATCTAGCACTCCGCTTAAATTAGTAAGTTCATAGGGACCTTTAATTTAATGTTCATTCGAGAAATGACCATGAGAAAAATTTAATGAAAAAACACAGGGAAGCTATATTATATTGGTGGGAAAGTGACTGAAACCGAGACGCCAGGCCAGGACCAATAATATTGCTGATTCTTCTATGGATTTTATCAGGAATCTCTAAATATACAGCAGGAGCACAAGATCATATTTGGCGGCAATATTCAAAGCATGAAAGAATGGCAGACTTATAGAAAAGACGAGACATTATGAAGGAGCGGGACGAAAAGAAGTTAATCAGGAAAACAGTAGATAGCGATTGACATTGCATTTAAATTTTTGAAGATTACAGTTAACTGGAAAACATGGAGCCTGAAAAGAGTCCCACAAGCGAGAAATGTGAGAAAATAAATCCTTAGCATAGAACTTACGGTTCAGTCTAACCATTTCAAGTGTAAAGTGATGAGAAATTGGTTGCTAATATAACACAAAAGACACATGGAAGCTACATTAGGGCGGTGGGAAAGTGATTGAAGCCGAGATGACAGGTCAGGACCAATAATATTGCTGATTCTTCTTTGGATTTTATCAAGAATCTCTAAATATATAGCAGGAGCACCGAACCATATTTGGCACCAATATGCTACGCAGGGAAGAATAGTAGACTTATAAAAAAAAAAAAAAGAGAAAACATTATGAAGAAGCGGGAACAAAAGAAGAGTAATCAAGAAGACAGTAGATAGCGATTGACATTGCATTTAAATGTTTGAGGATTAAAGTTAACTGGAAAGTATGGAGTCGGAAGAGAGTTCCACGAGCGAGAAATGAGAGAAAGGAAACTGTTAGCATAGAACTTACGGTTCAATCTAGCCATTTCAACTGTAAAGTGATGAGAAATTGGTTGCTAATATAATACTGCGCTTAAATTCATAAATTCTAGGTACCATAATGGAACGTTCATCTGAACAATGACCATGAAAAGATTTAAAGAAAAGACACAGGGAAGCTATATTAGGACAGTGGGAAAGTGACTGAAACCGAGATGCCAGGTCAGGACCAATAATATTGCGGATTCTTCTTTGTTCTTTATCGCTAATATAGACATTTTTAATCTTCGATATGGCAGTGAATGCTTGTTCTCCTCACATATAAAGAAGAGACTTAAAGCAACAGAGACGTGCTTTTGCCAATGGATTCTAAGAGGTCCATGGACAAACGTTTATGAAACAAGGAATATTTAATGGAAGTTAAAATCACAATGAAATTTATATTTACGCTAAGAAAGAGTCAATTTAAATTTTTAGGAAACATAATTTTCGGTGTCATATCAGTCTTACAATTTTTACTACGTTTTTAACAGAAAGTAAAGAATCTGCAATATTATCAGTCCCAACCTGGCATCTCGGTTTCAGTCTCTTTCCTTAGCACCGTAACGCGGCTTCTGTGTGCCTTCTCTATAAATATTTTCTTGACAGTTTCTTTCATGAGCTTTTCTCTTTGGTACCTCGACTACATAAATTTAAGTGTAGTAGATTGTTTTACCGTTGTTTTAGCCAGATCTAGCCTTAATCTATATTTGAACATTTTCTTCTCTCGTACTTCTCGCTTATAGAACACTCTTTCAGTTTCTTGCTTTCTTCTCAGCTACAAGTCGTATCTCGTTGAAACGCCGGTTCTTGGACGCTCACCGAAGTTCAGCAACGTCGAGCCTTGATATTGCATCGCACTTTTCCTAGTTTCTGATAAAAAAAATTTTTCAGTTTTTCTGATCATGGAAGACATCTTTCCCAATTCTAATCTGCCTTCGCATTTCGGTATCACGTTTTCTGTCATCTTTTATAGCACTTCCCAAATAATTCATTTATATTCTTGCATGATTTTGACGTCTACATTCTGTTGTTTTTTTTTAACAATTAATAGTTAGTCCTTTCTTCTCGCTATCCTTTACTACTTTATCTAATATAGTCCCTTCAGTTTTCTTTATGTGTCTACCTTCAATACAGTGTCGTCTGGGTCTGTTTGTTTAGTGACATATCAACCCACTATGAGTCATTTAATGCCGAAATTATTTTTCAAAAGTGTATTCTTGGTAATTTTTTTAACTATGATCTGTTTTTTTAAATAAACAGTATTAATTACATTTACTAGCCTGAATGTTCGAAAAATTTCGTAGTACAGCAGATCAAATGATCATTTCCATTGAGGTTACAGGTTCGATTGCTTTCGGGGAAGCACATATTTTCTGCGAAATTTCTTGAACATTCAGGCCAGTAGACGCAAACATTCAGAACATTTACTTAAACAGAGCGTTTACTTAAATACATTTAATCTATTTTAATAGTTAAAATTTATTTAAGTAAATGCTCTGTTTTTAGATAAACAGAATATATATTAAATAATTTTCGAACTTAATCCATTTCATCATATATATATGTGTGTGTGTGTGTGTGTGTGTGTAAAATGATGAAAGCGGATGCTTTAGAAATCCATGGTAATATTTTATTTCGCGAGATCAAATCGATCTCGTCTCATGAGGTTAAACAAAATTATTTGTTTTGATAGGACGAGATCGATTAGATCTCGCGAAATAAAATATTACCATGGATTTCTAGAGTAGCCGCTTTCATCGTTATTATTTGCTCTGTTCTTACATTGGGCTCTCTTTGGATTTATATCCTCTTTGTAATTATCTATACTGCTTATCAAACAATATTATATATATATATATATATATATATATGTGTGTGTGTGTGTGTGTGTGTGTGTGTGTGTGTGTGTGTATGCATGTGTGTATTTGTGTGTGTCTGTGTGATATATAATTCTTATTAAAAAAAATATTTAGTTTCTTTTACTGAATCCTCATTGGGTCCATGAGGAAAGTGTATATATACACTGAAAAAATTATTTCGTTTTTTTTTGTTTTTTTTTTTTCACAGATGGTTTGGCGACAAATTTCACATTCAATCTTTGGAACTTTACCTTCAATCCTGAACTCTTCGACCGAAACAGTCCGGCCTTCATTGGGAAGACGTTTGATTTCTGTGAGAATGTAAGTCGATGACATTTTAGTTTTTATCGTTCTCTAAGATTTAATGTATAATGGTTTTGACGAGCTGAATTCTGTCGTTCCGCCAACGGATTCTCCTCCAGTTCCTATCCCACGAATGCAGGTGTTCCTCAAGGCTCCATCCTAGGCCCTACTCAATTCCTTATCTACATAAATGACCTTCCTGACGCCGTAACTTCCCAAGTTGGCATCTACGCGGATGACACCACAATTTATTCCTGCCTCAAAAACAAATCTAGTCTCACTGTCAAAACTCACCTGGCCGTGCGTCTCAAAAACGACCTCCAATCGGTTGTGAACTGGGCCAAGAATTGGCTGGTCAACTTCAACGCTCTTAAGACAAAAAACTGCTCTCTATTAATCACCACAGAGATCCTTCCCTGCCCTCCATTAGAATGTCTGACGCTCAACTTCTCAAGAGCAACTCTCTGCGGCTTCTCGGTCTCACGTTGACTGCTGACCTGAGATGGAATAAATACATTGAGTCAATTGCTTCGTCCACCGCAAGGAAAGTTGGCTCCCTGAGCCGCGCCAGGAAGTTTTTCTCCCCGGAGTCGATCCTCCAGATCTACAAATCAACAATTCGCCCTTGCATAGAGTATTGCTGCCATATATGGTCTGGTGCCCCTTTTGTTTACCTCGGGTTTCTTGATAGGCTCCAGAGGCGGATATGCAATGTAGTTGGCCCTGCTCTGTCGTCTCGTCTACAGTCACTTTCTCACAGAGGCGCCGTTCCCTCCCTGTGTCTGTTCTACAAATACTTTCATGGAAATTGCTCCGAGACGTCATGAGTTCAAGCGCAATACGGGGCTGGCATCCCGCTCTCACCCCTTCACTGTCGAAACTCCTAAATGTAGCCGTCTCTTCTACTCCAATAGCTTCATGTCTCGCACCTCTCGCCAGTGGAACTCCTTTCCCTATTCCTGTTTCCCTGTGAGCTATAATCTCCAGCTATTCAAGTGTAATGTCAATCGACATCTCCAGTCACCTTGATCTATCCACTACCCTCATCCTTTCTTCTATCACTACTATCTGATCTTGCTCTAAATTTTCTGTAACCCCTTGCGTCCTAGTGGCTTCCCGCCTTGCTTGGGGTGAAATGCTTTAAAAAAAAAAAAAAAAAAATTCTAACCTTCATTGCTAAGATCCGTTATGCCACGAACACTGGGACCAATCATCACCATTCCTGTTATATTCCATTCCCAAGAAGAAAATTCTACTGGGACAGTTTCTTCCCAAGAACTGCTACATTGTGGATACTTTCACGATCATGACAATTTTAACCTCTTAAAGTCTAGTTAAAATGTTTATTTCCTATATATATCCTCCTAAAATGCAGATCTTGCCTCCTCTTTTTATGCTCAGTCGACAACCTCATTCAGTAACACTCTACCTCAAATGGCTCTTGGGCTTTGTATTAGGTAAAAAAAAATAATTACTATTAGGATCTATCGGGATAGCGGCTCAAAATGAGAAAGCAGAGGACCGAGTTCGAATTTCAAGCGAGTTCGTTGCATTCAGTTATACCCAAGTCCCCTTGGAAACGATATGAAGGCATTTCTTATTTCCCCCCCGCCCCTAGCTATGGGTTAAAACAATAAAATTTCACAAAGGTGTAGATGGTAAGAACGGGGTTAAGATGCATAAAACGTCCTTTTAACTAATGGTTTCTTTGCCTGGTCGTCAGAATTGGTTTCGTTTGTTTTGTTTTGTTTTACGGCATATGGATATTTAATGCCGACAAGATTATCTACTACAACACGAAGAACCATCTTTCCTAATAGCAGACATAGCAACTGATTCAATATAATCTATCCTCATTATGACATCGGAAACGTTAGTCCGAGAACGCACAGTAAGTCAGTTTCCTGGAGGTTAGAATCAGCCATGCTAACAGAATGTAAAAATGGTTCTCTCAGATGATTAAAAGAGAGTAGATACGTGTTTAGGGCGTTAAAATTGACAAACCATTCTTTGCCGTATTTAACAACAGAATGCAGAACCTTTTTGAGATCAGCTGCAAATTTGGTCGAATCAATGAAAATATTTGTAAAAAAAAAAAAAAAAAAAAAACGTCACAGTGTTGGGAAAGAGACTGAAGACGAGATGCCTGATCAGGACCGATAACATGGCAGATTCTTCTTTAGCAATATTCAATGCAGGGACAAATGATAGACTTATAAATGTGTAATATTGTCTCGTATGACTGAGTGAACAGATGTTTCCTAGCAGCAGACCAAGCAATTGATTTCAATTTAATCTTTCCAGTTGTCATAGGAAAACGTAAGACAAAGAAGGCTCAAAGATAAGGGGACCAGGCTGCCAATAATATTATTAATGTTGTTCTGATTCTTATAATTGTCATCATATTTGTTTCTCTTTTATTCAGATAAAGGATATAATGAACAATGGTAACTTGGGGAGCAGACATGAGGGTTGTGATATATTGAACTTTGAGTGAGTTATCTCCTTTTTATATTTCTTCTTCAATTTATATACACAGAAACGTAAGATTATACATATTATAGCCTTATTCATAAAACTTACATTTATTCCATACCAATGAGAATCCCTCCCTTCCTCATTAAAACACTGCTACAAAATAATAATTATACATATAATAGCCCTCTTCTATCAGTAATGCTTGCATTCATTCCTGACCACTGACAATCCCTTTCTTCCTCATTTGCAATGTATTCCTATAATAAAACATTGCTACAAAACAATAATTATACATATAATAGCCCTATTCTATCAGTAATGCTTGCATTCATTCCTGACCACTGACAATCCCTTTCTATTTCATTGGCAATGCATTCCTACAGTTAAACGCTGCTCCCAAAATAATAATTATATATGTTAATATTTATAATAATAATATACAAACACATACACACACGCATATGCACACACACACACACACACACACACACACATATATATATATATATATATATATATATATATATATATATATATATATATATATATGTATGTATATATATATATATATGAATAAACTATGTATCAATTTTTATATATCAAAAATTGTTGTTCATGATGACGGTCATCTTTGAATATAGAATCCAGAGGTTAGCAGTGAATATTTCAAAGACAGTAGGGAAGCGTAGTTCAGGTTAGCAGTGGATATCCTGGTAAAGTAGCAGAGCGTAGTTCTTCCTGTTGTTCCTCTTCGCCTGAAAAGCTGGCACTAGACATTCGGATAGAGTAAACAAAATGTCCGCCTTTATACACGACGGATTGAATATTCTACGTCTTCTGATTGGTTAACCTTCTATTGGTGGACTATAAAGTGAGTCAAGTCATTTGGGCTAGCTCTCTAGTTACATAATGTATCCAAAAATTGTAACAAAAATAACTGTAAGCAAATTTATCACAAATTAGGAAAAGTTTTCGTCTGAGGCTTTTTGTTCATTGTGTTCGTATGAGTTCCTCAAGGTCGAAATGTGTCACACGGAAACCTTTTCTAAATGTGTCATAGATTTCCCCAAAACACACACACACACACACACACATAATTCGCTACTCGATTACTTTAATTTTATTTACAGACCACAAAAAGTCATTTCTTCATTACCAATGCAATCTGGAAAAATTGATGAAAATGTTTTCTTCAACAAACCTTTAAATCTTTTATTGCTGTCTTGGGAAAACACGAAACAATTAAACTGGCAATTATTGAGCTTAAAATATTTAATGTGAAAATTTGAGTTGATCTCTATTTAAATGATTTGAAATGTCCTCCTTAATTTTCAAAAACCTTGATATATTTCTAGTAAAGACACCTCTTCAGTGAGGGTGGTCCTCATCTTCCGTGGCACTGACTTCGCTGCAGATTTACCACAAATGGTGGAAGATACGATCAGACAACACGCCCCCAAGACTAACGCCATCAAAGGTGAAGACCTCAGACAAATCGGACAGACGATTATTTGGCTCAACAGTTCCTTGGTTAGTCTTCATGCAGCCAATGTTTCTGATTGGACAACACCGATGCCGACCACCACCACAGAGGTAACCACACCTGACTGGTCACTGCTCGGAGGTACGCTAAAAAATGATAAAATTACGATTTTTATAAAGAGTACTAATGATTTTTGGATAGTATATTAAATATATTTTCTATTATTTTATTGAGGGACTAGCAGCATAGCCCGGCGTTGCCCGTGCTTGAATCAAAATTCGTACGACTCATACAGCAATCGCTATCACTTGACTTAAAATATTTTTGCCCTTCCTTGCCTTTAAAGGAGTGCCCTTTGCCGTGCTGATGTTGCTACACGCCTTACTTCTTGCCTATCTCACACTGCGATTTTTTTCTAAGCTCTATACTAAACATTAAATCTGTTACGAAAAATGAACTAAACAAAATGAACACAAAACGATAAGCTTTAAAAAAGGACTCGTAAATGGAAAAACTGAATGAAAAAAGAATGTTAACAACAAATACTTTTTCACGCCAACCCAGTTCTGCGGAATCAGAATCAACGTTGAGTTTAAGCAAGCGAATGAGCCAAATGGAATAAAGTACCATGCAGATTTAAAATTTTCCCACTTGTGACGAATGCAGCTATCGATTTTTTTTTGCATTCAGTTAGCATCTGTGTCAGTCAGCTGTTGGCTCTCACGCTGGCCAATTGAATCTTCCTGCCTATTCGTGGCAGCCAGCTATAGGCTCTTACACTGGCCAGTAGAAAATGGCCGCAAACTACATGAAAACTGCTGTAGAAGCATGAAAAAATCGATTATTTCTACTATCGATGGGAGTTGGGAAATGCAAAGTCTGTCTTGGCCTTCGCGCTAACTTGGAGCATGGGCATGTAAATTTTGGTGCAAATCAGTCGAAAATTGCGGCCGTGCACACACACACACACACATCCTGCCTTTTATAGATAGAGATTCATTTTTAGATATTTGCGGATTATTTGTTGAGAATATAAGAACAGATAATAGTGAAAATATTTGATTTCATATCTAATAATCAGAATGACAGGAGACAAAGACAGAAAAAGAGAGAGACGATGAGAAATAGATATCTTTAAACTAATAAAATTTTCATCTTTTCTTTTCCCAGATGGATTGGCTACAAATTACACTTTCAATCTTTGGAACTTTACGTTTGATCCTCAACTCTTCGACCGAAACAGCCCAGCTTTCATCAGGAAAACTCTTGATTTTTGTGAGAATGTAAGTCGCCATTCGAATCGTTAGACTCAACACTTTCCTCTGTCAAAAGCAATTCTGATTTTGAAAACCATTACTCATAGCCTTATATTAGTAAGACATAGAAAAACTTTCTCTTACCTTAGCTTCTAATTATTATTAATATTCTTTAATATATTAGCTTAAAATAAGTCTACTGCAATCTTTCTTAATCAATCCGAGGGCTCCAACTATAACAGAGATTGTTGATGTCCCCATGTACCACATTTTCAATATTATTGTTATTATTATTTTCTTTGATTTCTGGCGTTTACATATTTCTTTCCGGGTCCCGCCCAGGGACCTAAGGTTAGAGATGGCATCATGACACTTTCCACTGACAAAAAAAAATTACATAGATAAAGCCCTTCGTAAAGTGTGGACTGTACTTGTCAGAACAATTTTTTGTATTTCTTTGAGGCATAGACTTCCAGGAATCCCTTCAATTAGTCTACTGGAATATTTTCCAACCAATCCTAGGGCTCCAACTACAACAGGTTTTGTTGATGTTCCCATATGCCACATTTTCGAGATTTCTATTTCAAGGTCATTGGATTTTGACAGCTTTTTGAATATCTTCAAAGATACATTGCAGTCAGCAGGGACTGCCATATCAATAAGGAGGCACTTTTTTTGTTTGTGGTCTTTAATAACAATTATTATTATTATTATTATTATTATTATTCCTTTGATTTCTAGTGTATACTCATGTCTTTCCGGGTCCCAATGTCAGAAATGGCATCATGACATTTTTCACTGTGCATTTTAGATTAAAAAACACCGAAGGTCACACATATTTTAAATAGGTAAAAGCCCTTCATAAGGTGTGGGCTGTATCGGTTAGAACAATTTTTTATATTTCTTTAAGGCGTGATATTCCAGGAATCCCTTCAATAAGTCTACTGGAATCTTTTCCAATCAATCTGAGGGTTCCTACTACAACTGGAATTGTTAATGTCTTCATGCGCCACATTTTTGAGATTTCGATTTCAGGGTCCTTGTATTTTGATCTTCAAAGATACATTACAGTCTGCAGGGACTGCCATGTCAATAAGGAAGCACATTTTGTCTTTACGGTCTCTAATACCGATGTCTGGCCATTTAGCTTTGATTGTTCTGTCTCTGTGTATTGTAAAACCTCAGAAGATTTTTACATATCCTATCACTATAATCGGACTTGGGTGATGTTCTTACCAATTTCTTGCACCTGTGAAGACATTTTTTTTGTATTTCTTTAAGGCTTGGACTACCAGGAATCCCTTTAAGGAATCGATCAGAACCCTTTCTAATCAAATCGAGGGATCGAACTGTAACTGGAGTTATTGATGTCCTCATATACCACATTTTTTAGACTTCTATTTCAAGAGCCTTGCATTTTGATAGTTTTTTATTAAGATTTTCAAAGATCACCAGGACAACAATGTCAATAAGAAAGCACTTTTTGTTTTTGCGGTCTTTGATCCCGATGTCTGGGTAATTAGCTTTGATTGTTCTGTCTATGTGTATTACAAAGTCCCATAAAATTATTACAGTTCCTAACTCTGTAACCAGGTCCGGGTGATGTTCATACCAGTTCCTTGAAGTTTTCTTACCGTAAAAGTCGCATATCTTCCAATGCAGGTATTGACACAGTCTCTCATGCTGTGTTTTATATTCAGTGGGTGCCAACACTGTGCAACCTGATACAAGATGGTCAATTGTTTCTGGATATTTAATACATAATCTACATTTTGGGTTAACACAGTAATTCACTATATATGTTTGGTAATTTCTAGCAAGCATTGGTCCTGTGCAGCAAGAATAAAACCTTCAGTTTCGGCTTTTAATTCTTCACTACGTTACAACTGATGGCTATGGGGTTTGTCGAGATCAGTTTGTTTTGTCCTGGCAGAGTATTGACTATAAAGAGGCTTATCTTTTCATCGTTTTTTACATTTGATTTATTATTATAATTACTAGTGTACTTGTGCCGTCAAAATTGACGATAAGAAGCAATGTATTATAAGTGATATTATATTGCAAATAAATTTAATTTAATCCAAGTACAATTTTGTAAAAGTAAAATAGTTCGTTTTTAACGTTAATAATTGAACAGTGTACAATTTAGAAACTCCTAAGGAAAGATATTCGTATATTATCCTAATAAATGTTACATATTTACAGCCAAAGCACAATATTTTTTGTCTAAACTTTGGAAAGTCTGTGTAATCCTTGATATTTGGTAGATTCAATCTGTAATTGCAGTTTGCTTATTTCTCGTCTTACACAGAGCAACGTATTAAATTCCACAAGATATCTTCCGAATTGTAACATAAAAACTGCATTAAAACTATCGAATTATTTAATTGTATAAGCTTTTAATTGCTGTCATATATATTATAAATGAAGGATGTAGTGTGAATAAATAAAAAACTCTGTCGATGACAAATGAATATTTACAAGGATTATTCCCCATCTCTTTTTTTATTATAATTTTTAAAGTTTAAGCTGAATGACTAAAAATGAACAAAACATTCTTGAAGATATATATGGCGTATTATATATACGAACCCTCTTCCATAGCGATATCAGTACGCGTCAACGGGACCAAGTTTGTACGGCACCGGGTGGGTCATAGTTTGTACACTACCCGTCAATTCACACACACACACACACATACACACATACACACACACACACTTTTGCAAGATTTCAACCATTTTTCCTGTTACACCCGGTATATATAGAGAGAGAGAGCAGCCTGACGATTGTGTCTAGCATGAAACAGACTGTCACCTCTAAGTGTTGACTTCTATGTTCACTTTTGCATTTACACACGTTCTATCTCTGATATTGAGCACTTTATCCCATAAATATAGCATATCTTAAGACTATATTTCTTCATATATATATATATAATATATATATATATATATATATATATATATATATATATATATATATAGACACCCTATCGTAACCAAATTGAGCAACTTGACGTCTTCCACAAGAGATGTCTTCGTACTATTTGTGGTTTTACTCTTAAAGACCGGGTATCTAATGCAGACTTGTTTACATTTTGTTGCATCAGTGGAATAGAAAGTTTTCTGATCCAATCACAACTTCGCTGGGCAGGTCATGTTGTTCGCATGGACGATAGTAGGATACCAAAGCAGCTCATGTACAGTCAGCTTGATGGTGGTAGCCGAAATGTTGGACGACCTTGGCTTCGCTACAAAGACAAATTGAAAGCTAACCTTGCAGCTGTCCAGATCGATAGCAGAAATTTTGAGCTCAATGCTAATGATGGAGATGCTTGGAAGAGTATGTGTCACCAGCGAATCAAACATTTCTCCACGGTTGGTATTCACAAATTGAAGGAAACTAGGCTTAGAACAAAAGCGAATGCAAATATACCAGCGACGCTTTCTCTCAACCCTCACGGCTGCATCCACTGTGGCCTTGTGTGCAGGTCTCTAGCTGGACTCAAATGCCATCATCGCCTAAGCGTGTGCAGGCACAAGGAACCGTAAACAGGGATATTTGTCAGGACCTCATACGTCAAAATCGACGGGAGAATCCATCATATATATATATATATATGTATATATATATTGGTTTTATATTTTCCAGATGAGGAATATTATCGATCAAGACGCACTGAGTGGTCGATTCTGGGGATGCGATATTTCACACTTTGAGTAAGTAATGTACATCGTTGATTTATTTTAAAATAGCTGTAAAGTTCAATTTTAGTACATTTGAAAGAGCACTTTTTAGTTATTTGATTTTTTGTGATTTTTTGTTTTGTTTTTTTTTGTTTTGTTTTGTTTTTTTTTAGCGCATAACTCTCTTCAGCTGAAACAACCAAACCTGACCAGATAAACACTCCTGATAATATCAGTCAGCCGTAGAGGAGTCGACGCTTCTGAATCTCCCCATGTAATATGGCAATGTTAACATTATCCTTATAAGGAAACATTCAGAATTCATTGACCGAGCAGCTAGTGCCACTGCTGGCTGAAATTTATAAAATCTTTCTATGAAAACAATTTTTCAAGAAAATAGGTTTCTCGGATCCAATGGCTGTTACCGCCCCTTCCCCTATTGATGGGGGTTTCTTTCCTTATCTTTTGTTTGAAGTGGTGTGGAATGTCAAAATCTTGATTATGTCATTATTTTGTAAGTAACATGTGCAATCCATTTTATTTGTTGCAGTTGGTAGTCCTCACGTGATGTGGTTTCTGTTATTTGGTATAGCTCTTTGTTTGTGATTCTGCAGCGCCAGTCCACGAAGGATGATTTTCGCTAGGACTTGCATACGGCTCACGGTTTAGATATTTCTGGGGGAGTTTGGTTCCATGCAAGATGACTTTTTAAGCGTAGCTTAGATGTGGCATAAGGTCAAAAGCATGGAACCCACAGTGAGAATCAGACTCACTACTCAATCGTAACGTGGTGTAATGGTTAGCAAGCTTGTCTCGCTAGGTCAGTTACGAAAGGTACTCACAGGGTACCCCATACTTTCGGCCTTGTACTAGATTTAAGCTACGCTAAGTAAATCACTTTAATTTAGTCTTTCTTTTGGCCAGTTTGATGTTGGGTAATAATTAGCAGGCTTGACTCACTAGATCAATTATGACTGAATAGTGAGTTCGATCCTCACTGAGTGCCACATACTTTCGGCCTTGTGCCACATCTAAGCTACGCTTAGGAAAGCACTATAATTATTAGGTTGGTGCAAAAATAATGACGTAATAATGTCGTTTTGACGTTAGAAAATACGTCAAAAAACGACATTATTACGTCATTATTTTTGCACCAACCTAATAATTCTTTTTTGGGCGGGCGCTTCGACGTGTTAATGGTTAGAAAGCTTGTTTCGCTCGATCAATTACGACTGTGCAGTGAGTTCGATCCTCGCTAAATACTCCATATTTTCGGCCTTGGTCCACTTTTAAGCTATGCTTATTTTGTGATGTCAATGAATACTCGTTGATCGCTTTCTTAATGTCAATGAGTATTCGTTGTCACTTTTGTAATGCTCGTTGTAGTAGAGACTTTGTAATCGCAGATACAAATATAGTAACACCGTTGAACAATACTGGTGTCAGACGCCTTCGAATATCACTCGCAATTGCTCAATAATACTCGCTCGAATAGTAACAACTGAATTGTGATAAATATAGAGAATAGTGTAGAGAAGAGACTAGTAATAGGGGATAGAATAGTAATAGAGGATAGGGTAGAAATAGTGATCATATAGACGTCGCGCTAATTCCCATATGTGTGTGTGAATGTGTGTGTGTGTGTGTGTGTGTGTGTGTGTGTGTGATCACGTGGTCTACTTAATTCAATAATGGGATCGCCTTTTTTTGCTCTCTAGTGATCTATATTCAAGCTCAAGTCTCGGCAGCAACACTTAATCGTAATTGTTCTTGAAAGACAACCATTACACACCACGTCGAAATGCTTTCTTGGTACCACTGCATGTCAATCCTATGAATGTCTCGATCTGACGAGATAAAGAAGGGTATTTTTCTTCGTTTTGGTTTTGTAGCAGTGTGTGGCGTTGGGCAAAACTACCCCAGGGGCAGCCTTTTTCTATGCTTCCATCAGGCGGTAATAAAAGAATACTGCTCTACTATTGTATTGAACCCTATATTTAAATTAATGTCATGAACGTTTAAATTTATATTTGATTCGTTTACATTTCATTTATATATCATATATATATGTATGTGTGTGTGTGTGTGTGTGTGTGTGTGTGTGTGTGTGTGTGTGTGTGTGTGTGTGTGTGTGCGTGCGTGAAAATATATAGAAAATAGGAAAGAACTCGTTAGGTAAATAATCCAAAGTTCTTTAGTATTTTTGTTATTATTTTTTTTAAATAGTGCTCGATACAAAAGTAGAGCATAAATATAATTATTTATTTAAAAATATGATTCCAACACGCTACATAAGAATTCTCATGTTTCAAAACATGAGCCGAAAACTTCAATATAATTATTTGAATTAAATTGAATTAAAGTAAGCTCTGTTCCATCTTCAAGCGATTTTTTTTTTTTTTTTTTTTTTTTTTGGAATAACTTATTTCTGAAATTTACGTGTTTTAATAGCATATTCATTATTGAAATCAAAATTTCCATGGTAACGGCTAGAGCAATTATTTAAATAGAAAGGGGTGTTGAGTGTTAATAATTTTATCAGTATAGAGTTACATTGATAGATGTCAAGTTAGGGTAAGGTTGGGGTGTCTAAAGCGGAAGATGATTTCGCCTAGTCTGGTTTACGTGTCTATGGAGATTTATTTATTTTTTTATCTTATTTTTTTTCTGAAAGGGTTTTGTGTATATAAAAAAACTGCCGTAACATTTGTTTTTTGACGACTTCATAAAGGGTTATCTTTTTTGTAGGGTATTTAAACTATTTATTAGGACTAAGGATTTTAAAATTATTTTATTGTTTGTTTGTTTTTATGCTAATTTTTCAATGCAAAAATTTGATGATGTCGGCAAAAAACCGTTAACGCATGTCTATTGTTTAATAGATTTTTATTATTTAGAAACTTAATAATGTGTAGTTTCTCATGTAGGCATAAAGGGCATGGATCATCCCAAGTTTTACAAGTTCTAGTTTTGTTTATAATTTTCCATTTTACTTTTGGTATTTTATTCATTTCATTCAAATGCCAAAAATGTTTAGATAAAAAATGTTTAGATGTCTGATTTCTTTTATTTATATTATTGAAAGAGCACTTATGCTGCCTCCATCTGGCCTTAAATTCATTCTTCGTAGGCCCAATGTATATCATATTAGTATTAGGACTCTCAATGGATGAGATAGTACATTGGTATACCACAGATTTGATGCAGCATTTATTTTCCAATGGGCAGTCTTCCGTGTTTCTACAATCACATAATTTTTCACTGTTTTTGTCTAATTTAAGTGTAGGGTTTTTATTAATACTATTCAGGCATGGGGGTTTGTTCAGGATTTTATTATTGTGTTTTTTTATTATACTTTCTAGATTTTCAGTGCAGCTGTAACTCAATTTTAGGGTGTTCTTATGATACAAATTATTAACACCCTACACCCCTTTCTATTTAAACAACCGCTCTAGCCGTTACCATGGAAATTTTGATTTCAATAATGAATCTGCTATTAAAACACGTAAATTTCAGAAATAAGTTATTCCAAAAAAAAAATTTCGCTTGAAGATGGAACGGAGCTTACTTTAATTCAATGTAATTCAAATAATTATATTGAAGTTTTCGGCTCATGTTTTGAAACATGAGAAAGTCTTTATATGTATATATATATATATACATATATATACATATATATATATATACATATATATATATATACATATATATATACATATATATAGATATATATACATATATATATATACACATATATATATACATATCTACACACACACATATATATATAAATATATATAAATATATATGTGTGTGTGTGCGTGTGTGTGTGTGTGTTGTGCCTTTGAAATTACGGATTTATTTTGTGATTTTTTATTTCTTTTGTTTGTTTGTTTAGCGGCATATCAACATCCTTATGGGTCATTTAATGCCGAAATTTAATTTTCTTGAGAGCATTAGTAATTGCTTTTACAAAAATATGTTGTTGGTATTATTATTATTATTTTTTTTTTTTTTGACAAAAAATCATTGGTAAATATTATTTTATGGTTATATGATTTTATAGTAATATTATTTTTTACAAAAATGTATTGCTGGTAATTTATTTCTTCAAAAATGCATTGATCGTAATTTTTACTATAAAAATGAATTTTTATACTTTTATAATGTTTTAACCCCAGGTTAACTATTTGCTGCACATAGCTGGCACCCTAACAGGTGCTACCACACTGGATTATGGTGGTCCTGGTAACATCAGCATTTCAGAGTTAGTTCCACGCTCCTCAAAAACTCTTGATCAAAGGCCTTGCTGCCGGATGTCGTTTACCGTCATCCCCAGAACGTTTCAATAAATACGGCTTAAACTATTTATTTGTAAATAAATATACCTGTACCATATCGTCTGAGGATAATCCTAAGTAGATATGGTCACAAGTTTATGTGATTTACTCATATTCTTTATTATTAAGCCTAAATCCCAGGTGGCCTTTCATCCAGCTATTATCTCTCCCTCGGGAGAGGGCTGGGTTTATTGCCTATATTATACATGTTCATAAAAATTGAATTTAAATTTGAGTTGTCTTAAAATTGGAAAGATTTAGTGTAGCGTATTAACTGTCTCTTCAAAACATATCTCTTGGACTATGTATTTGAGGATGCCCGTTTACTAGGGTGGATAGCCAATCCCTATTGCAGGCGCCTGCTCAGTCGCATTTGTGTTTATTATACTTGTTATGGAACCTTACCCATAATAACATAATGGACTATTCCATACGTAATAAATACTGCGCCTTAAGAGGAAGCAGAGAGTTCAGTCCGAAGTCGGGCGACAGGCTGATCGGCTGATCGGTTGAACTCTCTGCCTACGGGCGGAGAGGAACCCGAAGGAGGCTACGCCGAAGGGCGGAGTCTCTTTCGAGGTGGTAGACCGACCCTGAACCCGTTTATAAGGGTTCAAAGGGCATATTTTTGCCCGAGCCCACGGGCTCGGAAACCTCACGTTAAACCGGCCTTGTGCCACATGATGCCCTCGTGGCGGGGTGACTAAATACCGTTCAGTCCGAAGTCGGGCGACCGGCTGATCGGTTGAACTCTCTGCCTACGGGCTGGGAGGAACCCGAACGAGTCTACACCGAAGGGCGGAGTCTCTTTCGGGGAGGTAAACCGACCCTGAACCTGTTTATACGGGTTCAAAGGGTATATTTTTGGCCGAGCCCACGGGCTCGGAGATCCCACGTTAAACCGGCCTTGTGCCACATGATGCCCTCGTGGGGGGGGGACTAAATACAGTTCCGTCTGAAGTTTAGAGTTCAGTATGAAGTCTGGAGTGAGGTCCATCAGGAGTCTGTCAGTCAGTCAAAGCGAGCGAGTCGAGTCAGAGGCAGTCCAAACAGAGTCGCGGTCAGACAATTACTACTAAACCTGATTGTTCGTACTAACCCTTTTCTACCACTCTGTATATATTCCTGTTTGTAATATATCTGTGTTATTCCATATCCGCCTTCGAGTTCTTCTTTATTGGTTCTACCTTGGACTATCCCCGTGGTACAAGGAACCGGACTATAACAATACTGCAACTACATTGTTATGCAGTAGTTTCTGTAACTAAGAGAGTGTCTAGCGCAATCAACAATTTGAACAAGGCTAGCACGCTCAAGCCCTCGGCCACGATAACTTGTGACTTCGTGCTAACACAGCTATTGACGGTACTCAAGGGTTCCGTCTGCCCAATTTCACTCAGAATGTATGGTTTTCAGGCACTTTCCAAAGGTATCACACCTCCAGCCCTATAACATCAGGAAGTCTCCTTCTTGACAAATCGACCATGGTAAGATTCGAACCCGGGTATAATGACCAGAATGCGAATGTTCTAACTACTCTACCACGTGCCCATGTCTCTTCTCCTGGTTTATACTATGACAAGGAAAGGTAGCATGTTCTTTTAACTGTCCAAGAGAACCCCTTTGACCACCAGGAGAGTTACACATTGCGCCTTCTCGGATGAAGGCTTTCGGCTGATGTTGGGATATTCCTTTTGTTAACAAATATTCATTTTTGGATTCTTTCAATTGACATTTAACAAAAAAAGAATGGCGTGGACATAGATGACAGATTCCTCAATAGAAATGGCTTTCAAAATTATTCTTTTCATTGAGAACTAATATATTCTTTTACATTTTTCTTAATTCCCAGCAAGGACACTTCATCCGTGAGGGTCGTCCTCATCTTCAGTGGCACTGAAGACGCTGCAATATTGACACAAATGGTGGAAGATACTATCAGACAGCACGCCCCTAAGACTAACGCTAGCAAAGGTGACGACCTCAGACAAATCGGGCAGACGATTATTTGGCTCAACAGTTCGCTGGCCAGTCTTCATGCAGTCAATGTTTCTGATTGGACAACAGCGATGCCGACCACCACAACAGAGATAACCACACCAGACTGGTCACTACTTGGAGGTAAGACCCGATATTATAATAATTACAGTTTTAAAATTCCAATAATATAATATGCTGGTCAATATTTGTGAAAAGTATAGCGCTTCGTATGAAATCATTAAATATCCTCAGATGTGTTTGTTATACTTTATTTCAAAAAATGTCTGGCCATCGGTATCTGAGGATGTCCGTCTACAAGGCGACCAGTCAATCCCTATTGCAGACGCCTGCTCAGGTACATTTGTGTTTATTCATCACCCCCACCTGTGATTTATACTACAACTATACTGAGCTGACCTTTCTGGCGAGTTATCAACACTCTAAACATGACCAGCACGCTCAAACCCTCGGTCACGATGACTTGTGATTTTCATGCTAGCACAATTATCGACGGCTCCCAAATAGTTCCGTCTACACAATTTCACTTACAAGGGTCAATCCCTGATACAGTTTGCAGGCAATTCCCAGAGGTGTCAGACGGTGGAATCATCTTTCTCAAGCCACTTTCCTGCTAACTCGATCATGGTGAGATTTGAACCCGTGTCTGATGGTTAGAAAACGAACGTTCTAACCACTCGGCCACGTGCTTTATTTATGAGAAGCTAAATAATCAAACTTTTTTTTTTTTTTGTTTCAGACGGCATTGGTGTGAACATGACATTGGGCTTGATAAACTTCACTTGGTCCCAAGAACTAATCACAACAAACAATTCAGAATTCATAAGACACAAAGATCTGTTCTGTACAAGCGTGAGTATTTATAGAAATCGTTTTATCATCTTTTTGATGCCTTAATCGGAGACAGTTTTCAATTTCTATTATAGGTTACCGGTAGTATAACTGATTGTTACCGTGGGACACACCTATTCTATAGTTAATAGACCCTCCTACCTATAATAAGTAGGAGTAGTAAGAGTAACGAGTCAGTCAGTGAGTAAGTCAATGCTGGACGACAGTTAGTCGAATACGAAAGTAGTGAGCGACCACAACTAGATTACTCTGCGTTATACCTATTATATCAAGTTCCTAATGTTTTGTACATCAAACCTATTTTAGGGCCGACTTAGAACAAATACAAACCTCCACTGTGAAATCACTCCACAACACTGATAATGATTCGGAATTGGAAGTCGGTGAGAGCCGTGTTCCAATTGCTATCAGATTCGTTATAGTCACTTACTCACAAATACCTTTGGAAAAGGTATGAATCAATCTCTTCACCCCGGCTATGGGTTAATTAGTATGACTTGTACTATAAATCCTTATTATCTCTATGTTATGGGATCTTACCCATAATAATAATAATGAATTATTCCATACTTAATAAATACTGCGCCTCAGGAGGAGTGAGCCATTAGTTCAAGTCAAGTCAAGAGTCGAGTCAGAGGCAGTCCGAAACAGAATCGCGTTCAGATAATTACTGCAAGACATTGGAATAGTGATACTGGTCGAGACTATATTGTTCTCTCTACTAAACCTGATTGTTCATACTAACACTTCTACTTCTCTGTATATATTCCTGTTTGTAATATATCTGTGTTATTCCATACCTGTGTTCGAGTTCTTCTTTATTGGTTCTACCTTGGACTATCACCGTGGTACAAGGAACCGGACCATAACACTCTACAAAAAAAAAGAAATTCTTACAATCTAAAAATGTTTTCTATAAAAGATTTTTTAAAATCTTTTACCGATTCTCAACTCGACAGCAATTGGATATCAGCTTCCCCCACCGACTTCTAATTCCATTCGTTATCCAATTGCAGTCGGGTTGATAATCCGGTGGTCAGTACTCAAAGGATTAACGGTGACAAGGGAGAAATATTCTTTCTATATATATTTTTATTGTTTCGATAATTTCGCATTGTTTTGTGTTTATTTAGGTTGATGATGTCATGAGGAATGACGAACATCTCGGACAGCGGTTGGTTCGATGCGAGATTCTCGAATTCAGGTAAAAATATACGTGACTTTCTTTTCATTAAGAGATTTTTTTTTCTCTTAGTGTAGATGTAAAGGATAGCGACTCGGAATAAGAAATAAGATACACGGTTTGAATTCCAGTCGTTAAATTGCCTTGCGCGAAAATAACTTTGGTATATGTATGAATTCATCTATTCGCCCCAGCTATGGGTTAAATATTAAGATCTACTTTTTTTGAAAAAAAATATATCGTTATTCTAAAAAAAAAATGTTAATACAAAATTCATTTACAAAGAGAAAATAATTATTCTTACAACACAAAATATGTCCCGGCTTTAAATAAATCATAATGGGTTGATAAACCATAAAAACAATTAACTCCTTAAATATTCTGTTATGTTAGTAACGTCTGATAAGAATAAGAGATTAAATTTTCCATACGTAAAATAACTGTTTATTAAATTCTGAACTTAACAAATTAACATCGGCCGAATCGAGGGCATGTGGTTTCGGGTCCTTCCTTCATACGTTCGATCTTCTTCTTGCGATGGTGTTAGAGATTCTACTGCTCCGTCCGTATTTATATAACTTTCTGTTATCTCGTTGTCTTATGTGTGTATTGCCTAAATTCAACCGGGTTCAATTCCTGTTTATGTTGGCATACTAACATATATACTTCGAGGCCCAACTCAGCACCTGGCGGCTTTGATGTTACCTTCTACATCGACCTGGGTTTTTTGACATTTGTACGTGGCACTGAGAACAAAATTCACTGCCGACATCTTATAGGAGTAATATTAAGGTCACCACAGATCAATTCTTCTTGGATCAAACGTTCCTGGTAGATTTCTGCCTGAATTACTGGGTTGACGTATTATTTACATTATTCTCATAGGGGCTATTTTCCCTATTTATTTTTATTTATTTATTTTTTTGTTATTACAACGTTTCGGCAGTTGTGCCCTCCAGCCTTCTTCAGGTGATTGTTGATCCAGGTAACCTACAAGGTATTTCAAAATGAGTACTTTATTTGGTCTGTGGGAAGAGATTCTTCTTCTGCAGCCTATGTCTATGAATAGCTCGTCTACTTTTTATTTAGTATTTGTTCGATTCAATCATTTGTGGAATGACTGCAAAAATACATGCCCTCCCCAATTTACAGACAGAAGCACCCAAATGCATGCTGGGATCTCTTCCTAGCCAATAAAACAGGCAAGTTGTCGGTTTCATCTGACTCGGTCCAGGGCTGCCGTTTCAGGCGGTTCGGGCTGACTTTTCGAGCTCTCTGCTCCAGACGAGGCTATGGATGGGAAGGTAGACAAATCCGACCCCGTGTATGTAGGGTCTACAAGGAATTTTTGCCGCAAAACGGCCTTGTGTCACATCCTGCCTTGTGGGCAGGCTAAGGTAAATAATCTGAGTCCATATCCGCTGATTCAGGCGATTCTTGGCTGTCTTGCCTTCGGGCAGAGAGTAACCCAGACAAGCCTCTGCTGAAGGACAGAACCACGTCTGTGGGTGTAGACAAGCTCGACCCAATTTTTGCCCAAGCCTACGTGCTGGGATTTGACCTACATAAAAATGGCCGTGTTCCACATCCTGCCTTGTGAGGAGACGCGGTAAATAACCTCAGTCCCAGTCTGTTTCGTCTTGAAATCAGAATGATACGTTTACTTATCCGAACTTGCTCTTGTGTGTCAACCCCAATTCTTAGTTTGTGAAGTTTTTGACATATTACTGTTGCTTTGCCTTATTACTGTTAATTTGCCTTGCATATATTTTTTGCTTGCTTTATAGTATTTTTCGGCCTGTTCTTTTTCTTGTTATTGCAAATTTTCCCAACTCTCTTGGACAATTCAATCATTCATTTATTTACATTTAACGGTGGCCATTTACTCTGGAGAATTGCTTACGCTTGTCATCACAACGTTTCAATCGATCCATTCTCCATCTCATGTCGGATGTCTTCCCTAAGGCGAATAGAGATTTCAACCTAATATGTTGTTTTTTTCTGCAAAGCGGCAATACAGAAAACTTCTGGATTTTCATTTTAATGCACCCACGTACTTGCTGTATCCCAGAGTTGTTGAAATGGATTGGTGTGGGAGGGTATATTAATTTTTCGATCTTTTAATTTTTCAGTCCGTCTCTCAACGCTGTCAAAATCATTCTGGTTTTCAACGGGACAGAAGAAGCGAACTTCTTACAGGGCGCAGTCATTGACGTCATCCGGAAGTTCGGCCCGCGTCCATTGTTCACTTCCGGTCAAGAGATCAGAACTCTGGGAGACCTTAACGTTCTTTTGCAAGACTCCGATGCAAGTTTATCGGCTATCAAAGTGTCAGACTGGACAACCACACCCGTACCCGACACCACGACCACGGAAATTTTCACTACAACTCTTGATTGGTCAGCACTGGGAGGTAAAGAAATGCGGTTTCTATGAATCTAAAGTCTAAGTGCAAAATATAAGAGCAAGTGTAATTTCTATAAGTGTAAGTGTATGTGTAATTATAAATGCAGTTTCTGTAAGGATAATGTTTAAGAGTAAATGAATGCAAATACACTTTTTGTAAGTGTCTAGTCTAATTGTAAATCTAAATTCAGCTTCTAAGTGTATAAAGTATAAGTGTATCTTTTATAAGTGTTAAAATCTAGCTATAAATGGAATCCTAAATGTAAGTGTAAAAAGCATGTTCTGTAAGTGTAAAATCTGACTGTAAGTTTATAGGTAGAAACCTAAATACACTTTCTATAGGTAAATCTCTATGTATGAGTATAAATTAAGTTTCTGTAAGTGGAACACAAAGTGCAAGTGTAAATGTACTCATATGAGTGTAATGTGTAGTGACATAAGTGTAAATTCGAACTGCAAATATAAGTTGTAGCCAAAATGTTCTATAAGGGTAAATCTAAGTGTAAGTATAATTTAATTTCTATAAGTGTAAAATGTTAGTCTAAGTGAAATGAAAATGCATTTTTAAAATAAAAAGTGTATTTCTATAAATGCAAAATGTAAGTGAAACATCTGTAAGTGTTTAACTAGAATTAACTATAAGTGTAAATCTAAATACAGCTTCTATAAGTGTAGAGTCTAAATTTATTCATAAGATTAAATCTAAATACAGTTTCTATAGGTGTAGAGTCTAAATTTAATCATAAGTGTAAATCTAAATGCAGTTTTTATAAGTGTAGAGTCTAAATTTAATCATAAGTGTCAATCTAAATGCAGTTTCTATAAGTTTAGTCTAAATTTAATCAGTGTAAATCTAAATACAGTTTCTATAAGTGTAGAGTCTAACTTTAATCTTAAGTGTAAATCTAAATGCAGTTTCTATAAGTGTAGAGTCTAAATTTAATCATAAGTGTAAATCTAAATACAGTTTCTATAAGTGTAGAGTCTAAATTTAATCATAAGTGTAAATCTAAATACAGTTTCTATAAGTGTAGAGTCTAAATTTAATCTTAAGTGTAAATCTAAATGCAGTTTCTATAAGTGTAGAGTCTAAATTTAATCATAAGTGTAAATCTAAATACAGTTTCTATAAGTGTAGAGTCTAAATTTAATCATAAGTGTAAATCCTAAGTGTTTCTATTAGTGTATCATATGTGGGGATATTATCCAACATTCACAGCCATATGAAAAGATAAATAACACATAGCAACCCAAAACTCTTTTCTTTGTTTTTAACGAATATTTTGTTAGTTTCTCAGCACATTGCTTAGCTCTTGGCGTTCTTGTTTCACATTTCCAATGTTTACTTCGGATCTCGGTGTCACATTTTTCATCCTCTATTAAACCGTTTCCCGGATATTTAAACTTCTGCACCTGCTTGATGTGGATACATCCAATTCTTGCATCTTTGGCTTTTTCCCATGTTGATGATCATTATTCAAGAGTGCTTGCAGTTGAATCATTAAAATTTTCTAATGTCCCCGACACATTAGACATCTCCACGAGGAATTATCTTATTTTCATCCTACATTTCTCATCATATCTTCGTCAAAAATAATTCATCACGACAAAGAAAATAATTCTTTTACACTATTTACATCTAGACTATTATCATCAGGTTTGTTGCTGTTGTCATCACAACGTTTCGGACGTTGTACCATCTGGACTTCATCAGGTGTATATCGATCCCTGTAACTTACAGGAAATAACGAATCGAAACATTTATTTAACCGACGGTATTTATCCGAAGCCTCTCCACAAGACGGAATGTGGCACAAGGCCGGTTTTTAACGTGGGGCATTCCGAGTGCGTACGCATGGTTTAAAATTCCCCGTAGACTCTGCGTATACAGCGTCGGGTGGCTGTCTATCTCTCCAGACGAGACTATGCCCCTTGGCTTAGCCTCGTCTGGATTCCACACTGTCCGGAGGCAGGGAGGTCGACAAGACGTATTCTAAGCGTAGCTTATATGCGGCACAATGCCGAAAATATGGAGCACCCAGTGAGGATCGAACTCACTACTCAGTCATAAATGTTCAAACGAAACAAACTTGCTAACCATTACCGATGTCTCGCCATTTATTTAATCTACGAGGGTAGACTGTTCTCATCCCACTACGATGTCATCGTTCGTCATTCTTCTACATAGTGTAAGGGGAATTTTAGCCTCGTTTTGAACTTCACTCCATTCTAGGTTGCATAGGCAATCAGTCAACTGTAGTACTTTATACAGCTTTAAGGACAATTCAAAAAGTAATTTGGTTTGTTGATTTTTCGACACATCATTCCTTGCTGGGTTGTACATTTTCTATGTGTTGTCGTGTCCATGAAGAAAAAAAAATAAGAATAATTATAGTATCGAAAATAATTATAATAAAATAATTATAACAATTAAAATTATCATCAGTTCACTTTTTCTAAACCAATAAGTATCAACTTTTCTCCTCTACCCATACAACACGTGTCATTCTCACTATCGGACAAAAAGTCAACACGGACAGGTCGTCAACACGTGCGTCAACGAAAATTTTGGCTCCCTTCCTTTTTTTCAGACCATAACAGTAACATTTATCGCTTAGCACTGAACAGAAATTCGAGATAAGATAACTCTAGATACTTCTTGTATTTTCCATCTAAATTATCTGGATACTCATTACACACATCTAAAAAAAACATACGAGAAAGACTGTATACACTTATTTTTTTTATTTTAACCTTCTGTCGGATTTTGATCAATATTTGATCTAAATTTGACCCCAAACTCAAAATTTTACTCAGTTTTAATGTCCCTCATTTCTCCAACACTATATAACAACCAAATAATAAATAATACTCGTTTCGTTTTTTCCTCGTCTTGCTGTTCCTCATTTTTACAAGTATGTTTTGTATAAATAAATGTTAGTGAGGGGCTTATAATTATTTACTCAGAGTTATAACAATTATAATTATCATCAATTTACTTTTTCTAAACCAATGAGTATCAACCCCACTTTTCTCCTCTTCACACGCAAATACATTACATTCCTAATATCGGACCAGCAGTCAACACCGACAGGCCGTCAACACGCTCGTCAACGAAAATTTCGTCTCCTTCTCCTTTTCCTTTTTCAGGTCATAATAGTAGCATTTCTTATCACTCACCAAAATTTAGTGGGGAAAATAGCCCAGATACTTGTATTTTCTAATTAAATTATCTGGACATTCATTACACACATCTAAAACATCTTTTGTTTTTTTTCCATATCTTTCTGTTTTTCATTTTTATTAGTATTTTTTGTATATATAAATGTTAGGGGGATTATAATTATTTACTCAGAGTTGTAATTCCCCTACACTGTTAACTACTGAAGATTGAACATAATGATGTTCAACTAGACCAGCTCGTTAAACATTACCCTCACGCTTGGAGCTTCTGTCTCGAATGCCAAGCAGTACAGCATGCCGTTCCCAAATTTCTGGCCGAGTGAATTGCGTCATGGTGCTCTTTTTCTCACAGACAGTGACAACTGCCCCCCACTACTGTACTGTATAGTCGACAAAAACAAACAACGCGCATGCGCAAAATTAAAAAAAAAAAAAAACCCGTTGGACAGATCAAGTTTTCAGATAGAAAACAAAAAATATTTTTCAGCCAGTGGTTATGCAATTTTACCAGCGGTAAAACAAGAGTTTGCATAAGTTATTATAGTGATATACAATAATACTACGGGTCGATCCGAAAGTAATGCCTCCTGTCTATTTCTATAGAAACTACAACAGGCGCTGAAGAAACTATTATTTATTATTATTATTTTATTATTATTATTATTTTTATTTTCTTTGCTTTCTGGCGTTTACACATTTCTTTCCGGGTCCCACCCAGGGACCTAAGGTTAGAAATGGCATCATGACACTTTTCACTGACAAAAAAAAAAAAAAAAAAAAAAAAATATTACATAGATAGAGCCCTTCGTAAAGTGTGGGCTGTACTTGTCAGAACAATTTTTTGTATCTCCTTGAGGCATGGGCTTCCAGGAATCCCTGCAATTAGTCTACTGCAATCTTTTCCAACCAGTCCTAGGGCTCCAACTACAACAGGGATTGTTGATGTTCCCATATGCCACATTTTCGAGACCTCTATTTCAAGGTCCTTGTATTTTGACAGCTTTTTGAATATCTTCAAAGATACATTGCAGTCAGCAGGGACTGCCATATCAATAAGGAGGCACCGTTTTTGTTTGTGGTCTTTAATAACAATATCTGGTCGGTTGGCCTTGATTGTTCTGTCAGTGTGAATTGTGTAGTCCCATAGAATTGTAATGGGTCCTATCTCCGTAACTGGGTCTGGGTGGTGTTGGTACCAATTTCTTTCAGTTTCCTTCCCGTAGAAGTTGCAGATTTTCCAGTGCAGATATTGGCCCACTCTGTCATGTCGGGTTTTATATTCAGTGGGTGCCAACATCGTGCAACCTGATACAAGATGATCAATCGTTTCTGGATATTTATCACAGAATCTGCATTTGGGGCTGACACAATATTTTAGTATATGTGCTTGATAATTCCTAGTTAGCAAGCATTGGTCCTGCGCAGCAAGGATAAAACCTTCAGTTTCCGCTTTCAACCCTGCACTGCGTAGCCACTGATGAGTACGGGTTTTGTCTACATCAGCTTGGTTGATACGGGCAGAGTATTGACCATGAAGCGGTTTATCTTGCCATCGCTTCTGTATCTGGTCGGTTGCATTCGTCTTTGCTGTCTTTTTCAAGTATTTTGCAGTTTCAGCCGGTGTATTGTGCTGTAGTTGCATCTCTACGCCCATTTGAAGCTCCAGTTTGAATTTGTTGGCTTCTTTCATTACGGAATAAAGACGCTTACTACTTTCATGTTCCTTGACGCATACCATCATCCAGTCTTCTGTAGTTTCCAAGTATTTTTGGAGGCCAATTGTTGTAGTTTTGTAGGACAGTTCTAGTTGAACTAATCCTCTGCCTGCTTCGGATCTGGGCACATACAGACGATCAACATCAGCTTTGGGATGATGCATGCGATAGCAAGTGAGAAGCTTTCTCGTTTTGGCGTCCATTCGCTTAATTTCAGCTATGGTCCAGTTAAGGACATTAAAGCTGTAATGCACCACTGGGACAGCCAATGTGTTTATAGCTGATATTCTATTTTTTGAGTTTAGTTCAGTATTTAGTATCAGACGTACACGCCTGTACTTATTATTATTATTATTATTATTATTATTATTATTATTATTATTTAAGGAAAGAAAAGTGTGGAGACTAGTGTACGAGTAACAGACACTTCTTGTATTTTTCCAACTCAATTATACACTATAAAAACATACGAGAAAGTCTGTATACACTTTGCCTATTCTTTATCTTATCATTCTATCGAATTCCGATCCATATTGGATCTATATTTGATCCCAAACTCACAATTTTACTCAGTATTACTGTCTCTAATTTCTCCAACATCAAACAACGACCAGATTATAAATTAGACTAGTTTCCACATTTTTCTGTTTCTCATTTTTATCAGTATTTTTTGTATATATAAATGTTAGGGGGATTATAATTATTTACTCAGAGTTGTAATTCCCCTACACTGTTAACTACTGAAGATCGAACATAATGATGTTCAACCAGACCAGCTCGTTAAACATTACCCTCACGCTGAGGAAACTATTTTTTTAAGAAAAGAAAAAAATGTGGATACTGGAGTGTACAAATAACAGAAGTGATGAAAGTGATATTAAAATTGCCTCTTAATCTTATTATTTAAGGATAAGCTAAATTGGCTGATTTTACGACATGTCAAGCCTCATTTACGCTATAGACGCACGGACTATTTTCCTTATCTTTTTTGTTGTTATCGCAACGTTTCGGCCATTAACCTACAGAGAATCTCAAACTGACCGCTCTAATCTTCGCGGGTAGACTATTCTCGTTCCCCTGACCATGTCTCGGGATATCTCGTTTACTTATTTTTATTGCTGCTCAGTTATGGCACGCCCTGTTTCCACTTAGTCCGTATACGCATTGGCCGCCCCAGGGATTGAACTCACAATTATTATGTCACCAAATACACGAATGAAGTCTTTAATCCATTTGGCTATTGCCCCGTAAAATAAACGAAGAGACCACTCGTATTATATTAGGTTGGTGCAAAAATAATGACGTAGTAATGTCGTTTTTTGACGTATTTTTTAACGTCAAAAAACGACATTATTACGTCATTTTTTTTTTTTAGCACCAACCTAATAATAATAATCTCACCAAATCTCCCGACTGTTTTCCGATTTACGAAGCGTAGCTTGGATGTGGCACAAAGGCTGGAAGTTAGGATCGACTCAGTCGCAGTTGAGCTAGAAAGATAAACTCGTTAACTATTACACAACGTTGAGGTGCCCATTCTCCCTACTGTATAATTATTGTTTTACTATCTTTATCCCGTCTCGGCTTCCGTATATTTCTTTTTGTTTTCGCTGCATAGTGTCTGATTTTATTATGCAAATTAATTTCTTCACAAAGAAATTGGTATAAAGCTGCCAATATTGGTAACATTTTCAGACAATAATTATAGTTATGTTAATGGTAGTATGAGCCGTTTCCTTATAATTAAACATTTGGCATTCATTCACCGAGCAGCCAGAATTGCTTTCGGCTGAGATTTATAAAATCTTTCTCTTAAAACAAAACAGTTTTTCAGGAAAATAGTTTTCTCAAGTCCAACAGATGTTATAGCTCTTTCCAGTATCGATGAGGTTTCCTTCCTAACCTTTGCTCTGAAGTAATGTGGAATATCAACATCATGATTATGTCATTATTTTCTCTTCGCCATACATGCGCTAGCCATTTTGGTTGTTGCTACTGTTGGTAGTCCTGCTATTGTTCTTTCCAACATTGATATTAGCGTTTTCCCTACAAGGAAACATTTGCCATTCATTGACCAAGCAACTAGTACTGCTTTTGGTTGAAATTTATAAAATCGTTCTCTTAAAACAATATGTCAGGAAAATAGGTTTCCCAAGTCCAGTAGATGTTATCGCTCTTTACAACATTAATTTTAGCCTTTTCCCTACAAGGAAACATTTGGCATTCATTCTCTTAAAACAATTTCTCAGGAAAATATGTTTCTCAAGTCCAGTAGCTGTTATCGCTCTTTCCAGTATTGATGAGGGTTTCCTTCCTAACATTTGATTTGAAGTAGTGTGGAATTTCAGCTAGCTGATCATGGCTAGCTAAGTTTAACATAAAACAAATTTAAGACCAGCTTCCCCTACCCCACCCTTTTGGCATGATGCCATATTTTTGTATCATATTAAAATAAATATTACTTTCCTCTTTGGAAAATCGTATTCATTGTAAATATTCATTGGAGGTTTCATATTTAAATGTTGTTATTTTTATCCCTCCACCCTTTGAAAAATTGTACATATGGGGCCTAGTTAGTCATAGAGACGTTGAGGCATTATGGTGAATGCAGTAAAAATGCTAATAGAGAAAATATCGTTTTGGTTTTAAGGAAAATGGAAAGAAAAAATATGCTTATATTTAGAATCAAAAGATGTAACTGGAATTTCTAGGACACATCATCAGAAAAGAATGTTTGGCAAGACAGAGCGATATAAGTAACCTCTCTAATAAGCTTGTGTAAATGGACGATAGAAAGGATTGGATCAATTGCTCGATCTAGGAGATTTGGTTCACTGGGTTGTGCTAGACAATTTTCATACCAGAATCTATTTTACATATTTACCATTCTCCGATACACTGAATATTGCTGACACATCTACTCTGGTGCTTCTGATATATATTTAGAGATTCTTGATAAAATTCAAAGAAGAATCTGTGATGTTATAGTCCCTATCTTGTCATTGTGGCTGTCAATAATGAATCCTGATAGGATTTCTAATTCTTTCAAGATTACCTCACTATAAAGGTTCTGGATTATTTTACTATCCCAACCAAATGATACATTATTTCAAACTCTCTTCATTGTTGAAAACGTCATAGTGAAAATAGCTAAATTATTGAATACAACTGTTATATAGAAACCATGATTAAATTTCTGTCTATATCTCTGAGATGAGGTATTATGATTATTTACATTATTCTGACTGTTATCATTGTCATATTCACGTTTCGGCCGTTGTACACTCCGGCCTTCTTCAGGTGATTGGAATTTCGAACCCAACCCTTTATTTCGTTCACCAAGGTAGATTGTTCTATTAGGTTGGTGCAAAAATTATGACGCAATAATGTCGTTTTTTGACGTATTTTTTAACGTCAAAAAACGACATTATTGCGTCATTATTTTTGCAACAACCTAATAGTTCTTCAAAGACACATAACCCAGACGTTGGTTAAATCCAGTGACTAGACCCAAAGAGTTGTGAGTTCAATACCAGGCTACAGCAGTGGTGAACCAAAAAAAAAAAAAATTGGAGAGTTGATTTAAAGGGAAATAACTGAGACATCCGGAAGAGGCATGGCACATGGAACTAGAACAATCTACCCCGGTGGACGACATAAAGGGTTCAGTTCAGAATTCTAATCACCTGAAGAAGGCCGAAACGTTCAACGGCCGAAATGTTGTGAATATGTCAATGAAGATGAGGGTAACAGGCCGAATGATGTAAATAATTATTAAATTTGTGATAAAGAATTATTTAAAATTGCATTAGTTAAACTATTATTTAAAGAACAAGAGAGAATATTTTATTTAAATATGTAATAAAGAAATCATTATTAAATTTATGTTTTTCCCAATAAAATCTATTTTAGATATTTATAAATTTACTCTTCATCCATGTTCTAAATATTATGTATTTAGAGATTCTTGATAAAATCCATAAAAGAATCTGTTATGTTATCCATCCTGACCTGGCATCTCGGCTTTAAGAACACGGGTGAACCATCTGACATAAAGTGAAAAGATTATATTGAATCAATTGCTAGGTCTACTGCTAGGAAAGTTTGTTCCCTGTCATTCTAGACAATTTTTTTTCTCAAGAATCTACTTACATATTTATAAGTCTATCATTCGTACATACTTTGGATATTGTTGTCATATTTAGGGATTCTTTATAAAATATGAGAGAGGTAGTCACTTCTAGTTCATTTCATATTAATTAAGGCCTCTATCCTCGGACCTACGCTATTTCTGATCTTCATAAACGACCTTCCCGCTGTCATCGAATCCAACTAGGTAATTATGCAGATGATATAACTATTTACTCCTGTCTTAGTAGCAAGTCCGACAGATGTAAAACTGGAAATTACTCTTGAAAAGGACATTGAATCAGTGATTAACTGAGGCAAGGAATGGCATGTAAATTTTAACGTATCCAAAACAAAACTACTTTAATTTAATAACCATATAGATCCTTTTCTGCCTTTCATCAAAATGGCTGATTGTTTTCTCGCATTCAGGTTTTCCACTGACATGAAATGAAGTGCTTATATTAAATCAATTCCTACATCCAACTGGTAGTAAGGTTTAGTTTATTATGTCATAGCAGACAATTCTTCTCGTCAGAATCCTTCTTGCACGTTTATAAATCTGCTATTCGCACGTGCATTGAATACTGCTGTCATATCTGATCTGAGGATTCTTCTATACATATAGAGATTATTGACGAAAGACAAAGAATAATCTGCAATGTTATTGTCACTGACTTGGCCTCTCGGCTTCAGTCACTTTCCACCGCCGTAACTTAGATTCTCTGTCCGTTTTTCTATAGATGTTTTCATGGCAATTTTTCTAATGAGCTTTCATCTTTGGTTCCAAGACTTTATTTAAGCGCAGTACTAGATTGTCGGTAAGGTTTATTTTTTACAGTTGAAATAGCTATGTGTAACCGTAAGTTCTATGTTAACAGTTCCTTCTCTTGCACTTCTCACTTGTGGAACGCTCTTACAGCTTCTTGCATGCCTGTCAACTTTGATCTTCCAAAATTTATGTGTAATGTCAATCGTTATCTTCTGTCTTCTTAATTCCTTTTCTTTTATTGCTTTTCTTATTTTCTTTCATAGTCAGTAACACTTTGCGTCATAATCGATTTATTGCCTCGCTTGGGGTGAATGATTAAAAAAAACGCTTACAGAAGACCAGTTTTCGAATATTGGTTATTGATCTTCAAAAAGTGAAATGTAATGTCAATCGTTATCTTCTGTCTTCTTAATTCTTGTTCTTTTATTGTTCTCTCTCCTTAATAATGTTTCCGGCTTCTTGCTTTCCACTCAACTTTGATCTTGAAAAGTTTAAATGCAATGTCAATTGTTATCTTCTGTCTTCTTAATTCTTGTTCTTTTATTGTTCTCTCTCCTTAATAATGTTTCCGGCTTCTTGTTTTCCACTCAACTTTGATCTTGAAAAGTTTAAATGCAATGTCAATTGTTATCTTCTGTCTTCTTAATTCTTGTTCTTTTATTCTTCTCTCTCCTTAATAATGTTTCCGGCTTCTTGCTTTCCACTTAACTTTGATCTTGAAAAGTTTAAATGCAATGTCAATTGTTATCTTCTGTCTTCTTAATTCTTGTTCTTTTATTGTTCTCTCTCCTTAATAATGTTTCCGGCTTCTTGCTTTCCACTCAACTTTGATCTTGAAAAGTTTAAATGCAATGTCAATTGTTATCTTCTGTCTTCTTAATTCTTGTTCTTTTATTCTTCTCTCTCCTTAATAATGTTTCCGGCTTCTTGTTTTCCACTCAACTTTGATCTTGAAAAGTTTAAATGCAATGTCAATTGTTATCTTCTGTCTTCTTAATTCTTGTTCTTTTATTCTTCTCTCTCCTTAATAATGTTTCCGGCTTCTTGCTTTCCACTTAACTTTGATCTTGAAAAGTTTAAATGCAATGTCAATTGTTATCTTCTGTCTTCTTAATTCTTGTTCTTTTATTGTTATCTCTCCTCAATAGTGTTTTGATTTTTCTCATATTCTTTCACAGTCATTGACCCCCTTGCGTCTTAGTGCCTTTATTGCCTTGCTTAAGGTGAAATGATTTTAAAAAATAATAATAAAATTAAAAGATTACGGTAAAATATTTTTTTTTATTTGCAGATGGCCTGGCAACCAACATCAGCCTTTTATTGTATAATTTTTCACACCATTCCGCTTTTACAAACCCGGAGAGCCAAGAGTTTCTTATAAATTCCAACATCTTCTGCAATAATGTAAGTAAAAGCTTAAATGTAGGTAATTCCATCTTATTATCTACTGCTTTACCTCTCCATGTATATTTGTTGCCCAAAACTTACCGCGTAATTAATGATACGACGATGACTAAGAAACAGGGGACACAATAATACTGATGGACAGATCAAGTTTTCAGATAGAAAACAAAAAATATTTTTCAGCCAGTGGTTATTCAATTTTACCAGCGGTAAAACAAGAGTTTGCATAATAAGCTATTATAGTGATATACAATAATATGACGGGTCGAATCGAAAGTAATGCCTCCTGTCTATTTCTACAGAAACGAAAACAGGCGTATATCGTGTGAACGTGGCCGAGTGGTTAGAACGTTCGCATTCTGACTATGACACCCGGGTTCGAATCTCACCATGGTCGATTTGTGAGGAAGGAAACTTCCAGATGTTATCGAAATGGTGGGGTCGATCCCAGCGTGCGGCACCTTTGGAGAGTGCCTCAAAACCATATCACGGTTTTGTGAGTGAAATTGGATAGATGGAACGCATGGGGGCCGTCGATAACTGTACTAGCACGAAGCCAAGGACTTGAACGTGCTGGCCGTGTTCAAATTGTTGATCACGCTAGATAACACGCTATTTCCCAGAAACTGTAGCTAAGGTCTTCACAGCAGAGTTGCAGTATAAAAGACAGGTGGGCTCTCTGGGTTTTTAATAAAAATAAAATTTGCCTGAGCAAGCGTCTGCAATAGGGAATGGCTAGCCGCCCTAGTAGACGGGTATCCTCGAATACAAGTGGCCAGCTAGATACCTACAACAGGCGCAGGTAACACATTAACAGGAGAGAGCTGGCTTTCAGCAACAGAAACATTTTTTTAATCCTTTTCATCCTAAATAAGGCGATAAAGCCACTAACACGCAAAGAGGGTGAAAGAAAATGAAAATACGTTATTGAAGAGAAATAACAATACAAAAAATAGACGATAACGATTGACACTGCATTTAAATTATTGAAAATTGTAGTTGGCAGGAGAACATGAAGCTCGACGAGAGTTCCACAGTCGAGAAGTGCGAGAGAAGGAACTATTAGAATGTTACTTACGGTTAAATTTCGTTATTTCAACAGTACAGTGATGAGACCTAGCTGTCAATCTAGTACTGTGTGTAAATTCATGAAGTTGGCGTACCAAAGAAGAAAACTCATCAGAAAATATATTTTTAGAAAAGATTCAGCGAAGATACGTTGCGTCTGTAAGAAACTGAGTATAGCCGAGATACAAGATCAGGCCCAATAACATTACAGATTCTTCTTTGAATTTTGTCAAGAATATTTTAGATATTAGCATGTCGCACATGAAATGACACACTTTATAGGAAATTATTAAGAAGCTTCTGAAATGTTAAATAACTAATTTATTTAGTTGAAATTGGCGCCATATTGATCCATGACTGTTCAACAACGTACCTCTAAATTCCTGAACCCATCTTTAAAAAAATTTCTCGTCCTTTGATGTGATAAACAGTTTAAATGCTTTGATTACCTCTTACTTATTGGGGAATATTTTATTGCGTAGGAAAAGTTCAAAATGCTTAAATAAATGATAATCAGTAGGAGAGATATCAGGTTAATATGGCGGATGAGACAAAATTTCATAATTCAAGCTATGCAGCTTTTGGACAGTTGATTGAGAAGCGTGCGGCCGTGCATTATCGTGCAGCAAAATTGGGCGATCCCTATTCGAAAGTCGGGAATGTTTCTTTTTCAATTTTTCATGCATACACTCAACTTCTCCACAATTGTAGGTTGCTGTTATTGTTTTCCCTTCAGGTAACAATGAATAATGAATAACCCCTTTGAAAGATCACCATACAGTAACCATTAACTTTTTAGGATGCAGTGAAGGTTTTTGGTATTGTTTTGGTGATTCACTTAAATCTAACCACTGGCCTACTCTCTTACACTTGTCAAAGAGTATCCATTTCTCATCGCATGTAATGACTCGATGCAAAAAATGGTTCTTTTTCCCAGTCTGTATTCATACAGTAAGATTAGTCGACATTGTTTCATTGTAATCATTTTCACTGGGCTTATGACTAACAATATATTGAAATAAAGATTATGTGGAAAGCAAAGGAGTCAAGAATAAGTCGTTTTTTTTAGATACTAAGGAGGTTATTTCGTTAAACGACCCGATTAACAACCAACCATAAAATTCGTCATTTTATATGTGACAACCTAATAATTTTTGGAAGCATCAAAGCAGATGTGCTAGAAAAATTCCACACATGGGCGAATGGTAGATTTATATAATGTAAGATTGATATGGCCAGAAAAATTATGTACAATAACACAACTTTCCTAGCAGCAAACCTAGCAACTGATTCAATATAATCATTCCACACTATGACATTGTAAAATGTGACATCGAGAAGTCACAATGAACCACTCTGCTGGAGGTTAGCATCAGCCATGGTGATGGAGAGTAAAAATGATTCTCTAAGATTAATAAAAGCTCAACTTCTCAAGAGCACCTCTTTGCGGCTGCTCGGTCTCACGTTGACTACTGACCTGAGATGGAACAAATACATTGAGTCAATTGCTTCATCTACCACAAGGAAAGTTGGCTCCCTGTGCCGCGCCAAGAAATTTTTCTCCCCCGGAATCGATCCTTCAGATCTACAAATCAACAATTCGCCCTTGCATGGAGTATTGCTGCCATATATTGTCTGGAGCCCTTTCTGTTTGCCTCGGGGTTCTTGATAAGATCCAGAGGCGGATATGCAATATAATTGGCCCTGTTCTGGCATCTCATCTACAGTTGCTCTCTCACAGACGCGCCGTCGCCTCTCTCTGTCTTTTTTTTACAAATACTTTCATGGTAATTGCTCCGAGTGTTATGGAGTGGTTTCACAGTGGAGGCTTGTATTTGTACTAAGTCGGTCCTAAAATAGGTTCGACGTACAAAACGTTAGGAACTTGATATAATAGGTAATGACGCAGAAAAATCTAGTTGTGGTCGCTGATACTTTAGTATCCAACTAACGGTCGTTCGGCCTCGACTGACTGACTGACTGACCCCCTCGTTACTCTTACTACTCCTACTTATTATAGGTGGGAGAGTCTATTAACTATAGGATAGGGGTGTTCCACTATAACACCGAGGAGATGCATTCGCTTGTTCCCAAACTTCATGAATTCAAGCGCCCTACGAGGCTGGCATCCCGCTCTCACCTCTTCACAATCGAAACTATTAAATGTAGCCGTCTCTTCTACTCTAATAGCTTCATGTCTCTCACCTCTCGCCTGTGGAAATCCTTTCCTTATTCCAGTTTCCCTGAGAGCTATAATCTCCAACTATTCAAATGTAATGTCAATCGACATCTCCAGTTGCCTTGATCTATCCACTATCCTTCTCCTCGTCCTTTCCTCTATCACTCCTATCTGACATTGCTCCTAATCTTCTGTAACCCCTTGCGCCCTAGTGGCTTCCCGCCATGCTTGGGGTGAAACGCTTAAAAAAAGACAGCGATTTCGTTTTGGACGTGTTACGGTTTACAAGCGGTTTAAATTTCGTAGATCTCTATCTAAAAAAGGCGGTGTGTGGGTGTGTGTAACGAATGCACAGCCGCAATTTTCGACGGATTTGCACCAAAATTTACATGCACATGTTCCAAGTTAGCGGGAAGGCCAAGACCGATTTTGCATTTCCCAACTCCCATCGATAGCGGAAATAATCGATTTTTTCATGCTTCTACGGCAGTTGTCATGTAGTTTGCGGCCATTTTCTACTGGACAGAGTGAGAGCCTATAGCTGGCTGCCACGAATAGGCAGGAAGATCCTATTGGACAGCGTGAGAGCCAACAGCTAACTGACACGAATGTTAACTAGCATGCTAGCATGCAAAAAAAAATCGATAGCTGCATTCGTCAAAAATGCTGAATGTTTCATTATGAGGAAACGGCTACCTTTAGAGATGAGGAGAACAGATACAACACTTTGATCGTAGTACAATGGCCAAGGAAAGGAAAATGCCGAATGTTTCATTATGAGGAAACGGCTACCTTTAGAGACGAGAACAAATACGATGTTTCCGTGAATATTGTTCATGTTTTTCGACGTTGCTTTTCCTGTTTCAAAATGTGCCGTCATGTAATCTATACTATTTTTTTCCAGGTGAGTATGCTTATGACGAACACTCCAGAAATGGCGACGCGTCTTCACCGTTGTGTCGTTGAAAGTTACAGGTAGGTTCACCTTGCAAGCTCTCCAATATTTGTAGAAGGGTGTTCGTGTAGTATAACGGTTAGCGATTCAATGGATGAAATCGTCGAAACGAGTTCAAATTCCGGTCGATTTTATTACGTTAACTTTCGCACGTTACTCTTGGCTAAGGTATGATTCCATCTCTTCTTCAGCAAAAACCAGCTTATAGCGGGTGTAACAGCAAAAGTGTCAACATCGTGTAACAGCATAATTGTCCATACCAAAAAGTGTTTAATATCTCAAAAACCAGTAAAATAATTGAGTTTCTTTTTTCCAGGTTTTCAGATAATACGTTCAGACATCTTGTCGCTATTTATCGAAAGATATCTCTGAAAAGTAATTTGAGCTATTCAGCTAGAAAGAGAACAGATTAAAATCATTTTGTATCAGCCCCACTGTTCTAATTGATCTCTTTAGCTCTAATTTGAAATGATGATCCCTCTTCCTGTTGTGACCTCCTGATCCAGTTTTCCTCTCTACTGTTCCCGTTTTTTTAAACTCATTCACCGTTCTCTTGATAGGTTCTTGAATTGAATTTGAAGATGGAAGCCAGAGTATCAATGATGGTACCATTAATTAAGGCCTAAATGATCTTTTTCCTTTCGCCATTGCTCAGTGTGGAAGACATAGTGGGGCTGATACAAAACGATTTTAACCTGTTCTCTTTTCAGCTGAATAACTGAAGAGGGTTTTCTAATGATTCTTACAACAAATGGTGTCAAGATGGTTAAACGTCTTATCCCCAAACCTATCAAAAGAAACTCAATTAGTTTAGTGTTTTTTCAGACATTAAAAATTTAGTGCGATGAACAATTATCCCATACTGTTGCACGATTTGGACAATTTTGCTGTTACACCCGATATATTCACAACGCTTGACACTCCATTTAAATGAAAACTCTACCATTTTTAGGCATTTAAAACAACATGCCTGCCCGCATACACAGTTCCGTAAAATACTTGTCGAAAACACAATTATACTTCGACATGAAAACAATAGACAAAAACTAAAAATCCTTGAAGCATTATACATCAAACAGTTGAAACCCAACCTAAACAAAATCAATATGGCATCTCTACAAATATTCTTAAATGTCTATAATTGGTAACAGAAGCCATTGGTTTATACCAACAGCTTTCGATTCATACTTCTACAGTTCACTCTCGTGTGGTCATGTGTGACGTCATGAGAAGCGGTGCGATTTTCGCTTCTAGCGTCTTATATGCGCGTCTTTATCGTTGCTTAGAAATCTTCTATGTAAACATTGACAGACTATCATCACAGTCTTGTCCGTATATTGTTTAATATGTTGTAATTGACATCTTTGATAATGGCTTATGTAAGCCGAAAGCTTAGATTGTATTAAAAAAATATGGATCACTACTGGGAATTTCTTTCTTCTTTCAACGATAATGTTATTAAACTTATCAGAAGTTACGAAAAAGATTTACATAAAATAAATAGACAACACTTGTCCATATTATTTAATGAAACGTGTATGAATATATATATATATATATATATATATATATGATGCCAAAATTTCAGTTCGAATTCCAGTCGAGTTCGTTACATTTCACTTACGCGCAAATAACCTTAGGAAAGGCATGAATCCATCTCTTCTCTTCCTAGCTATGTGGTTGAATATCAGGCCAGTTTCAGTTCTGTAGCCTTGTTTGGCAAGCAGTCTACCGTAGAAAGAAATGGCAACCTACCACGGGCAAATCTTTTGCCTAGTCGGTCATGAATATGCTTAACATCACAGGTGGTAGGATATATATATATATATATATATATATATATATATATTTACATACATACACACACACACACACACACACACACACACACACATATATATATATATATATATATATATATATATATATATGAGCTCTGATAGAGTCTGTATGTGGATGTGTATATATATAGACACATCTACATACAGACTATTTCGCCGTATCGCAGCATGTGTATGTATATATATATATATATGTGTGTGTGAGATATGTGTTTGTGAATATAGATATATATACACACACACACACATATATATATATCTCCACATGCAGATTGTTTTGTGTGTGTATGTATATTCACGCGCGCACACACACACACACCCATATATATATATATATATATATGTGTGTGTGTGTGTGTCTGTGTCTGTGTGAATGTAGTTTTATATGTAGATTTGCCCGTGTTAGGTTGCCATTTCTTTCTACGGTAGACTGTTTGCCAATCAAGGCTACAGAACTGAAACTGGCCTGATATTCAACCTCATAGCTAGGAAGAGAAGAGATGGTTTCACTTCCTATCCTAGGATATTTGCGCGTAACTGAAATGTAACGAACTCGACTGGAATTCGAACGCGGCACTCAATCCGAGCCGCAATCAATTACTCCACCGTGCCTCTTTGGGTCAGAAGAGTTGGATTCATGCTTTTCCCAAAGGTATTATCACGTAATGAACTCGACTGGAATTCGAACTCAACTCTCTGATTCTTCACTCTGAACTGCAATCCATTAGTCTACGTTGCCTCTACAAGTAAGAAGAGTTGGATTCATGACTTTCCTAAGAGTATTAGCACATAAGTAAATGTAATAAAATCGACTGGAATTCGAACTCGGATTTCTGATTTCACATTCCGAGGCGTCTTCTGTTACACCGCACGCACATCCAAACTTATTGTGTAATTATTTACTTCTTGTGTCATATTAATTTGTTATTACTTAATGTTTCAGCGAACATCCCTCGAAAGTGAATTTTGTCCTTGTCTTTACCGGAACTGACGGAGCGGACGTGATTCTTCGAGATTTCGAACAGTTATTGCTGATATTCGCCCCGCACCACCCACTTGGGAAAGAGGAAAAATTCAAGAATGTCCGTGTGGTCGGCAACATGAACGTCATGTTGACGAACATGTCTCAAACCCTGCTTCCAGTAAATATTTCTGATTGGACAACATTAGCCCCGCCTACTACAACAGCGCCGGTGACACCTGATTGGAATCTCGGAGGTATGTATGAGTTCTCATCCACCCAGGTGCTTTGACTACATGAATTTAATCGTGCTACTAGATTGGCAGTTAGGTCTCACCGTGTTATTGTTGAAATAGCTAGATCAACCTCCACTTCTACTCTGTCAGTTTCTCTTCTCCTACTTCCCACATATGGGACTCCCTATGTTGAACAAGAACACAAATGGATGCGTGTCTCAACAGGGCGTTTAGAGATGGCATTCGAGAACAGCGAACGAATGGATGATTAACGGGGGAAAGTCATTCAGGCTACCGTAACAGACTACCGAAAACACACCACCCATTCCTGAGGTATTGTAGACTGGGGTACCTAACTGATAATATCTCGTCTCCCTTTTTTCGATGATGTTGAACAAAAACGCATATATATATATATATATATATATATATATATATATATATATATATATATACTAGCAGTAGAGCCCGGTGATGCCCGGGGATGTAACAGTAAGAGATAGATCAAGTATCGACCATCATAAAGACTGAAAAATAAAATTGGCAAAGATTATTGTTTAAGGTTGACGGACACGCATGTCTTAATCATTTTTTTTTTTTTTACGAATTGGTCAAACTCAAACTCAAACAAAAACATTGTTTTCAATCGTTATGAGTCTACCGATTGAATAGAATTTTATTATAAACAATTGTCTTGTAAATGGAATTTTTAAAGCATTCTGAATGTAAAAATAAAGAAAAAAAAGTGTGCAAGACAAAAAGAAAAAGTTTTGTTGAAATCGGTTGAAAAATGTAGGAAATCCGATCCCATATATAAACGAACACAACCTGGATTTTATAATAAGTATAACTCAATATGAGTTTTCCCCCTTTCATTCTCGACAGTGATACCTCTTAATGGTGTTTTCAAATTGATTTTGTGCAAAAACAATTGTGTTTTTCCAATTTTTGGTGCAGTCAGAACCACCGCAAGGTAATTTTACGTAGTCCTGTGAAGTTTTGTTGAAATCGGTTGAAAAATGTAGGAAATCCGATCCAATATATAAACGTACAGACACACACACACACAATCTGCGTTTTATAATAAGTAAGATATATATATATATATATATATATATATATATATATAGCGAGAGAGAGAGAGAGAGAGAGATAAACCTAGTGAGCCAGACAAACCTACCCAGGTTTCATCTAAGCGGATCGTCAGGGAAATCTGGCTAAAGAGGCAAAGAGAAACAGCATATTTAGAGGCGATAATCAAAATCATTCCACGTGACCAAAGAAAAAGAAAAACAAGAAAAAACACAAGAACACCTTTAAAGATTTATTCAAACGACTAAAAGTGGACGGGATAATTAAAACACGAACAATAAAGGTGGAAAGACAATACGAACGGGGAGATTAGACTTAACTCAATAACCAAGATTTTCTATGCCTACATATGTTAAGAATCTCGGTTTTAGAGTTTAATACATCGTTAGGTTGATTATATAAAGCTATGGTTAATTTCTCCTCTGTACATAGCTTACAAAATTTTTGACCTGCTTTATATTTGGGGCATTTTTTTAATATTTCCCATTTAAGGATGGGGTCTTTATTGTTTTCTTGTCTAGTTTTCCATACATAGGTGGATAGCGTTGTACTATGTTTAGTTTTTTCGTTTTTAAAACTACTCGTGTGATTATAAGATTCGAGGGTTTTTCGAAACGAGTATAGTTACACACACACACACACACACATATATATATATATATATATATATATATATATATATATATATATATATATATATATGACAATAGGAAAACTGTAGTAGTTGCTGATGCGTTTCGTCCAATTTGGACTTTCTCAAAGCAAAAAGCGAAATGAATTTATTTAAACAAAGTAACTAATAATAACAAAAACAAAATGTCCTTAGCAACTGGAAGAATTTAGAGAACGCTATTTTCATACTGTTAACTGACAATTAATTTTGTTTTTTTCGAATTCATGGAAGATTGAAGTTTAAATACACTAAAATCGACCTTGCTAACCGAACGCTCCACTGTGGCCAATTCGGTAAAGCCACGTCAAGCTAAATGACGGTTCGATGTATAGGATACAGGTTCGAATCCTGTCGCAGGACGAATATTTTCTGTGAAAATTTCTCGGACATTCAGCCCGGTAAATGTTGTTTAATACTGTTTATTATAAACATAACATTAAATATTTGTATCTATAAAAAGAATGTATAAACATAAAAATGTCTTACAATAATTGTCGGACTTTGTCCATTTCATAATGTGTGACGTCATTTGTTTACAGATATGAATGTACGTGAGAGATTCATGGAAGATTGAAGTTTAAAGACAGTAAATTCGACCTTTCTAACCGAACGCGCCTCTGTGGCCAAATCGGTAAAGGCACGTCAAGCTAAATGTGCGGCAAAGTGGAAAGTGCTAGAAAACCATACCACAGGTTGGCCCAAGTGCCGTCGATAGCTGTGCAAACACGGATCCACAAGTCATCGTGGCCTAGCGCTTGTTCAAATTGTTGATCTTGCTAGATAATACGCTCTCTCCCAGAAACTGTAACTAAGGTCTGCTCAGCATAGTTGCAGTATAAACCAAAGGTGGGCTCTGTGGGTGTTGAACAAACACAAAATGTCTGTAATAGTAGACGTGTATCCTCGAATACGAGTGACCAGCTATTATATATATATATATTGTTGTGGATTCCGAGATGAAATTGGTCTCCAAGGAATGACAAACGCAATGATTAAATATAAGAAATAAAATGTATTTACACAATCATACAAAGAGTAATACTGTTAGTAAGTCCAGGAACGTGATTAGTAGCAAATACAGATAGATATATACAGTCTCGAAGTAAGACTTCCTTAGAGTCTACGTGCTTGTAACTGACTTCTACAAGAGGTTATCTCACACTATCTCCGTTCGTATATTCTCTTACTCTCCGTATATCCTCTCTCTATCTGACTACTGACTATCCGACTACCGACACTCACTGTCGACTGTAACTCTGTGTATTTAACGGCAGCAGTCCAGGTACACTTGGTAGAGTCCACTTATATGAAAAAGAGGTGGACCCCATAACATATATATATATATATATATATATATATATATATATATATATATATATATATAATTAGAAGAAAGTGCTCGCGTTCGCTTCTTATAGTATGTAAAATAGATGTTAGCTAATAAAACAAGCACAAACGAAAGGGTACCAATATAATCAGTACGAAAAACATTTATTAAATATTAATTATTAGCCAAATGACAACATGGAAAGAAAAGTATTTTCTTTCTGGAATTTTCTGACACACCTGTGCCCTTTATCAACGGACCGAGAAATAAACAAAGAAATGGGAATTACTCACCGACAGATGTTTTTGTGGACGGTATATTTCTGGTGGAGATCATATTATTAGCAAAAACCCGATTTCTCTATATATAGAAAAATGATATATAATTTTTCATATATCAAGAACAATTTTAAAGAAATATATGATAAAGGGTATAATTATTTATAATTTCTAAGCAGTTTCTTTAATTTTTAAGTATTTTTAATGATTTTATGGGGAAATTTAAAAACAAATCGTTACCTCTTTTCGGAAATTAAAGCTATGCCTTTCCCTTTAACTTCCGGAATGAGGTAACGATTTGTTTTGAAATTTCCTTAATAAATCATTTTATCTCAAGTTATCTACCATTGACTGAGGAAGTACAATCATTGTATTGAAACATGGAAGCTTTTGTGTAGCGATGTAAAATGTTTTTTTGTAATTTATTATAATAAAATTATTATAATAATATATATATATATTCAAAAATTATAACATAAATATATTATAAAACCGCTACAAAATAGACATTTTCTTTCAACACTTCTGGTGTCTTATCAAGTGATGGTGTTGAATGTAGAATAAAGGGTTTATTCTACATTCAACGCCATCACTTGATACTTCATAATACACCAGAAGTGTTGAAACAATGTGGGTATTTTTGTAGTGATTTTATAACATATTTATGTTATAATTTTCGAATAAATAAATATATTTGCTCTGCTCTGTATTGAGCTCTCTTTTAAGAATAGTAATTGTTGGTTATTGGAATTTATTCAGTATACACCAATCCTATACTTGGATATATATATATATATATATATATATATATATATATATATATATATATATATATACCCGATGCGATGAGAACGAAAGTAATATATAAATTCTAACGTTCACAGCATTAATCCAAAAGGGGGCTCGATACCGATAGTAGAGCGATAATTATTCCTTTATTGTAGTTTTATCATATAGTCAAAACCATTTTACTCACTACAAAGATGCAACTTGGTTTCAGTGCATTTCAACTGCACTTCGACGGGTGAGAATCGAAAATGGTTATGAACAATCCTACTTCTATATAAGGACAAGCAGGATTTTTCATAACCATTTTCAATTCTCACCTTTGGAAGTGCAGTTGAAATGCACTGAAACCAAGTTGCATCTTTGTAGTGAGTAAAATGGTTTTGTCTATATGATAAAATTATAATAAATAAATAATATATATATATATATATATATATATATATATAGCTCTTGATAATACATGGGTATATATATGCATGTATGTGGGTACACGACTATATGTATGTACGTACGTATATATGTTATTGTGTATGTGTGTATACGCATCTGTTTTTGAACATAAAAATATACGTCCTTGCTAGATTAGATAATCGTTATATTTATTTTTTATATGTTTATATTTGATTTGTAACCTGTAGTCGATATTAATTTTGTCAAATTTTCTTAATTACACAGCGGCTCTTTCAGTAAATGCCCTTCAATTTTAGTTTACCCGGCCCCATCTCTCTCCCCCACCCCTTTTTCTTTTCTTTTCCTCTCCCTCCCTCTTCTTCTGATCTTTAAGATTAGATCGTCTATTGGGTGTGTATGTCACTACGAAATGTATACTCTTTTCCGGTATATCTTTATTGTATTAGACATCCGACAACATTCATATTTCTCTCACTTAAACCGTCTTCGACTCCCCTCTTTAAAACTTCTCTCTGTTAAATTTTAATCCCCCACCTTCTCTCGTCTGTTACCCCTCTCTATAGCTCTAACATTCGTCCCACACTCTTATACTTACACTCTCTCTCTAAGTTCTATTTTTATTTCCGGAGATGTTTTTTTCTTTTTTCTTTTTGAATTTGTAGGTCTGATGAATTGGATCGTATTTACGATTCCAATTGAATAAATTATGACCATGAAATATTAGTGTTTAAGCCTTTTTATTATATATATATATATATATATATATATATATATATATATATATATATATATCAATTGGAAACATTTTTTGTACGACACTTTTAGTTAATTAGAATTTAATCGGGTAAAGTGTTGTTTACGCTAATGTGATTAAATATTCACAAGAAGGCTAGGAGACTCTGAAATTTTAAACAAATTTTTTTTAATGTGTTTTGGATATATAGCTTAGCCGATCTCAATGAGTTTCTTTTTTTATGTTTTTATCTGTTTTGTTATTAAATAAAACCTTATCAACTTTTATGACTCGTAAAATTGGACCTTTATCTAATTGACTCCGGAATAATTTTTGATCCGGTGATATGTACATTACATTAATTAAACCCGTAGATATATCGTTAAATTAGCCAACTGATCCTACTTAGCGTGATAGAAATGGTCAGTGATCTGATCAGAGTTGTTAATGTTGAGTAGTAATTTCGAACCTCACTGGGCGGCCCATCGTCACAGTTTTGTGTTTAGTAAATATGAACGTAAAAATAAGTATTTTATTTTTGTTTTTTGTAAATTTTTTTTTAATCCTGTTCTGAGAATGTAATCTACGAATACTTGTACCAGACTATATTAAACCCAGATAATATCTACGTGACTATGTATTGTATTAGTTTTAGTAAGCTCGTCTTGCAGACAAAAAGTCGTTAAGTGCGTTTGATCCACGGTTTTGTAGAAACACTGGCTTCCCTTTGTAACTTTGACTCAGCTTTTTGACTGCATGTCTCGAGATCCAAATTTGATATTTGAAAATTAGGTTAGCACAAAAGAAATCAAAACTGTTGAAAGTTGATCTGTTCGTTATTGTTTCCCATTGAACTTTGGAGTATGGACAGCTTTCAGTGGGAGTGAAAGACCTTTTCATTCTTTTTATAGAGTCATTGAAATATGAAACAATCGTTGGCATTGCAAACAATACATTGTCGATAGTCGATTAAGCATGGTTGATGTGCTAGTCCCGTCGACTCCAACTAAAAGGTAGTGAGTTCAATCCTCAAGAGGTGCTCAAAACTCAAGGCACTGTCTCAAACCAAGCTTACTAAATACATACGAGTGCCATGGAATTTTGCAATGGTTAACGAGTCGGTTTAATTTATTATTACTATTGTGTCGCAAGTCCAGTCCTCAAGAGGTGCTCAGAACTTGTGATATTGTCTCAAACCAAGCTTAGTACATACCGCAAGGCATCACGGAATTGAGTAATGGTTAACGAGCCGGGCTAATTTATTATTAAAATTGAGTAGTGAGTTCAATCCACAAGAGGTGTCCAGAACTTGTGGCATTGTTTCAATCCAAACTTAGTACATACCTACGGGCGCCAGGAAATAGAGTAATGGTTAATGAGCCGGTTTAATTGATTATTGTTTTAATTAGTGAGTTTAATTCTCAAGAGGTGTTCGGAACTTGTAACATTGTCTCAAACTAAGTCGAGCAAATACCTTAGAGTATCACAGAACCGAGTAATGGTTAACGAGCCGGTCTAATATAATTATTACTGAGTAGTGAGTTCAATCCCCAAAGATGCTCAGAGAATGTGGCATTGTTTAAAACCAAGCTTAGGCACCAGGAAATAGAGTAATGGTTAATGAGTCGGTCTAATTGATTATTGCTTTTGATTAGCGAGTTCAATCCTCAGGAAATGTACAGAATTTGTGACATTGTCTCAAACCAAGTTTAGTAAATACCTGAGAGCGCTACGGAATCAAGTAATGGTTAACGAGCCTGTTTAATTTATTATTGCTATTAAGTAGTTAGTTCAATCATCAAATGGTGCTCAGAACTTGCTGCTCTGTGCCAAACTAGGCTTAGTAAGTACCTATTGGATCTTCGCCTTGGAGTAACAGTTAACGTGCTAATATTAGTACTGAATATTAGTACCACCTTTTGCCAAACAAATCTAAGCTTAGTAAATAACCATTTGAAGAGTTAGATTTTAGGTAATGCTTAACGAGCCAGTCTGGTTACGCATGACTATTGAGTAGTGACTACGACCCTCACTGGGTTGTCAAGCTAAGTTTAGTAAATACCCATAGACAGCTATATTGGTTTAGTAAATACCTATAGACAGCTATATTGGTTGACTTTATCGAGCCTGTATGACTTTTCCAGGTTCGATTTCTACTGGAGACACAATCTTTCTTCAGTAAGACTTCTCAATCTAAGCCGGTTGCCATTAATTTCACTGTTTAAGAAAATTTAAAAAAAAGTACGGATAGCAATCAACACAGTTCAAACACATGTATCCACTAAAAAAAAACTCTTATAGTCATAAGCACACACACACACACACACACACACACACATATATATATATATATATATATATATATATATATATATATATATATATATATATCCAGGTAAGTAGAGAACGAATAGTTTACAATTCCAACGTTTGTAACATTTAATTTAAAAGAGGGCTCAATGCAAAGTAGAGCAATATTATTTATTTTAGAATATTTCAAAGAAAACATGTCAAAATCGCTACACAATTGCAGTCATAATTTCCAATCGCCTGATGAGGTGCGTTGATACGCATCGAAACACGGCTGCAATTGTGTAGCGATTTTGACATTTTTTCAATGAAATAGCCTAAAATAAAGTATATATATATATATATATATATATATATATATATATTCACGAACCAAGATTTATGAAGTAGACGCCAACTGCAGGCACGCTGATGACCGATGCGGGACGGGCGGTGACTGCAATCAAAGGTCTGGTCTGGAATGGTCTGGTCTGGTAAGGCTGCTGAGGCTTCCCGGTCCTTCTTCCCGCAGCGAGAGCCGGTTTGATGGTCACCAGTAAGTGTCGACATGAAACGGTTATCTAACGACATCCAATATATTCTTTTTGCCAATCTGCCTGTAGTATCATATGCAAATTAAATAGACAAGTATCCTCAAAGGTGGAGACGATATATATATATATATATATATATATATATATATATATATATATATATATATATATATATGTAAGAAATTGTGTACGGTCCTTGT